>JARHVA010004271.1:287500-367500 GCA_037957365.1 Torreya grandis | reverse complement strand
GTGTGTGTGTGTGTGTGTGTGTGTGTGTGTGTGTGTGTGTGTGTGTGTGTCTATATATATATATATATATATATATATATATATTCTAAAAAGGATAGTAGTTAAACTAAGGAGAGTGATGAGAGCATTTCAAGCAGTGAAATAGAAGAAACTATGTTTATGGATATAACTAATGATGCATCTACAAGTGAAAACACTTTTAAAGAGGAGGAATATGTCTAGGATGAAGGAGAAGTAAATATTAAAGAACTCATTTATTCTTTATGTGACATAAAATTTCTTAAGAAGAATCTAGAACAAAGAATATACGCAAAAGAAAATCATGACCTAAAAATAGCAATGTCTCATAGTGTTGAAGAGTCATAAAAGGTCATCATTAGTCTAAATATTGAAATAAAAGAAGCGAAGAAGATAGAGGAAGAAATAAAAATCCAACTTAAGTCAAAATAAGATGACATTGCCAAGCTAGATTTAGAATTTGATTTCTTAAATAAGGAATTGGAGAAGACATGTGCTAAATTTAAAATTAATTAAAAGTTGAAAAAAATCACCAAAGTATTGGATGGGATTCTCAATTGTAAAAGGTTATAATGTATCAGGACTGGTCTTGGTTATGAATAAAACTAGAAGGGCACTATATAAGTAGAGTGCAGATACTATAGAACCACCTAAGAGGATGAATACAGAGAAGCCCAAGAGCTATGGAAATTCACTCAAGGGATCCATAAAAGTTTGAAGTGATAAGGAGCACATTAGAAAATGGCATGTTACTCATCCCAATGATAAACATGGTTAGAATGTATCCATATAAAATTATAGAAGAATATTCCCTCCAAGACAGTATAATGCAATTAGGTACACAAATTCCTTATATGGGTTTTGTTATTCATGAAATCATTTTATGTATATATCAATGGAGTGTATTACACATTAAATAAATAGGTATGAATGTAACAATGATATAGGCACTTATGGATATCCAAGTAGAAACTATAACTCATTTTAACCATTATCAACTTACAAAAAAAGTGACATTGTATGCTATAATTGTAATACCTTTGGCCATAAAACATGATTATATAGAAGTGTTGTTGTATAACCTCATTTAAAAAATAATAAAATTATTGATCAGGTCATAAAGAGAAGAGAAACCAATAAAATATGGAAGCAAAACTAAGAGAAAGAAAATCAAAACAATAAGGAATCCATGCTTGTGAAAATAGTGGTATATTAATAGTTGATTATCAAGTCACATGATTAGTGATAAAATAAAATTTCTCATCTTGAAGGAAATTAGTGGAGGCACAATGAAATTTGGAGATATTACCAAATCATAGATCATTGGAAAAAGTATCTTGAGGCTTCATAATGGAAGGAATAAAATACAAAATGTATTTTATCTTAAAGAATTGAATCATAAACTTTTAAGTGTCAAAAAAATGTGTGACTAAGGACACACACTCACATTATATTCTCAAGGATGTGATATCAAGAAAATAGACATAGGAATGTTGGTTACAGATGCAAATAAAACAACTTACAATTTGTACGTACTCAATGAAGTTAAGGGAGAGAAATTATACATGAGTCAGATTAGTGAATGTTGGATATGGTATAAAATGATTGACAACATTAACTTAGATTATATAGCGAAAATCATCATTAGGCAAGCTATAAGAGATATGTCAAAAATAACAAAACCATCAAACATCCTTTACATGTAATGTCAACATGAAAAAAAATATCAAGTTTGACATCAATGGAGTGCTTAACCACCTAACCATTAGAACTGATTCTTACAGATATTTTTGGGTCCAAAATAATGAAAATCTTCCAAGGTGAGAGCTATTTAATGTTTCACATTAATGATTATTCCTAAATGACGTGTTATTTTTCTAAAATAAAAATGTGAGTTAGAGAAGTTTAAAGTTTTTAAAGCTTTGGTTGAAAATGAAATAAATCCAAAACTCAAGTGATTAAGATCATATTGAGGATGTGAGTTCCTCTCTAATGAATTCAATGACTATTTTGAGCATCATGGAATAAAAAAGAAATGACTAGTTGTAAGGATTCCACATAAAAATGGAGTTATAGAAAGAAAGAAATAAATTATTCAAGAAATGGCTAAAACCATGTTAAATGAATCTAAGCTATCAGACATGTTTTTGAGAGAATCAATTAATACTATTGTCTACCTTTTGAATAGAGGATAAATTAGAGATAATAATATCAAAACCCCATATGAGTTATGGAAGGGTAGATCAGGAACAGACAAATATTTCAAAATGTTTGAGTGTAAATGTTTCATTTGGAGAGATGAATAAGACTTGTGAAAGTTTAACTCAAGAAATAATGAAGGCTTCTTTCTTGGATATTCTTCAAAAAGTAAATCTTATAGATGTTATAATAAAAGGTTGAAAATAATTTTAGAAATTGCCATTGTAAAGATGGATGAAACAAGGCCTCTGAAGGTTAGTTCCCAAGAAAATGATCATTCAAATGAAATAGAATATAGGAGGAATAAGAAAAAATAATGTTATACAAGAAAGAAGAAGAGGAATATGAAGATACAAATGGACCATCAAGGTTTGTTAAAAAACATCACTTAAAAAGACAAGTTATTAGTGATATGGATGGTTGAGTGTAAACCAAAAGAAGATTTGTGAGCACATCTGAACATCTGAAGTTCTCATTGTTATCAAAAATTTAGCTTAATAACTCTACATAAGCTAGTAGTAATAAGCATTGGATTCATACTATGGAATAAAAGTTGAGTCAAATTGAGAAAAATGAGACATGCGATCTTGTTCCTCAACCAAAAGACGAAAATGTGATTGCGACCAAATAGAATTTTAGGAACAAATTGAATGAATATGGTCAAGCAGTAATAAAAGAATCAAGATTTGTTTGTAAACGGTATGCTCAAGTTGAAGAGGAAGAAGTGTATACTGAATGACCAAAAGGTTTCCTTCTATTAGGAAATAAAAACTGTGTGCTTACTAAAGAAGGTACCATATAGGGTAAATCAAGCCCCTAGATTTTGGTATTGGAGGCTTGATAAATATCTATAAGATCAAGGTTTTAAAATGGGAGTTGTTGATAGTAATCTCTATATCAAGACTGAAGGTGAGAATTGGTTAATTATTGTGGTATATGTGGATGATATCATTTTTGGAGGAGATGATGAATGAATGTCCCAATAATTTTCAAAATATATGCAAAAAAATTTGAAATGTCCATGTTGGGTGAGTTATCAT
The DNA here is from genome assembly GCA_037957365.1 of Torreya grandis. Taxonomy (NCBI): domain Eukaryota; kingdom Viridiplantae; phylum Streptophyta; class Pinopsida; order Cupressales; family Taxaceae; genus Torreya; species Torreya grandis. The sequence continues at coordinate 364,243 of JARHVA010004271.1, read as the reverse complement.
TCTTCCTTGGCTTGCAAATTTCTCAATCCAACAAATGAATATTCATCTCCGAAACTAAGTATATAAAGTAGATGTTGAAGAAGTTTAAAATGGAGGATTTCACACCTATTAGTATGAAATATACCTAGGTAGGGGTAGAATAGTATCATAATGAATAAAATGTTATAGAGGAATAATCCCACATGCATAAAATGAAATAGATTAGAATAATATAAATAAGAGGACATAGGCCACTATAATACATTCAAGCAAATATATAAATCAAGAGTTAAATACTCTAATAAAGAGGTATCCCCCTTGATGTGGAATGTGAATGTGGATATATTCCTTCCCACCAAAAAGAAAAAAATATTTATATCTCAATATATATAGTATTTCAGTTATATGAGCGTTATCATCTATTTAAGCATAGAGGCTCTTAACATCTGGTATTAAAGCATTTTTTAGGGCTATTTCTATGATATTTTCTATAGACACATTTTGGAGAGGCATATTTTGGAGGTTCATTTCATCTTGGAGGTTTTCAAAAGTTAGATCCACATATTTCTTTCTTGTTTCAATCAAAATCTGAAACTAAAAATTGTCATTACAAATGCAAATTTTCATTTTTTGCCCTCAAAATCATGATTGTTCTTCTCCAAGGTGATCTCAAATAGTAATGAATTATGCCAATTTATTTGGGGGTCTTATGTGTATCATTTATAAATTTATAAAACATTTTGAATTATTATTTGTTTTTATCATTTCAAATGTTATTCCATTTTTACTAACTACTATTGTGTAAAATTTAAAAAAACAAAAACAAAACAAACCTGACTATTCTTATGCATACTACTCTCAACTAGAAAATAATTTCATCAAAATATTTTTAGGTTTTGTGCACCTCTTTCTCATCTTTCCATAAATATTTTTATTTTTCAATTTTATTACTAAATCAAAATTTATTCCAATTTTAGTGACTTATACTATATAAAAACAAGAAAGCACCACAAGGACTATTTTGTATAATTTGGACTTATCAACAATCCAAATTTTCAAAAACTATTAGAAATAAATTGGTTTGTATCTAGATTAAACTGGATTGTATAAAGATTAAGTTGGATTTATTACAAATAACTCATATCTATCTAATATATTTGTGATAAGTCCAAATTATTTAAACTGATCATAAATAATTTATTAGTATTTGAAAACTATCATAAATAAATTAAACTTCATCAAGAATTACTTGGATTTATAACAAATAAATGACATCTATATTATATATTTTCAATAATTTCAAATTATGATATTGTTCAAAGTAGTTCACAGACCATGAATTTATAGATATTATAATACTTGGTGGTATATTTTTTAAGGAAAAATAATTGATACAATAATTAAGTGCTTAGTCGATATGGGATTTAAAACTTTTGGGATGATTGGGATGCCACATGGAATAATTTGATTTGATTGTGAAATATATGTTTAATTTGATTTAATTGACATCCTCATGACCATCAAGGTTTATCTCCTATTATCTGGCATAATCTAGAGTGCCACATGAAAATATAAATAGTATTTTTTGATATGTAAATGCCAAAGAATAAATCTTGATGTGCAAGTGGGACATTTTGAGGCATAAACCTTGAAGACCTTTTTGCATACATGGGAATGTCAAACTGTATTTTTCAAAACACAAAATCTAAGATGTACTAATTCTAAGTTATATAATTTATAAAGACCTTTTGCTGAAGATCATTTTGAAGGATGCAAAAATGTGAAGTGGATGTTAAAATAGTCAAATGCTATTAAATAGATGCACAAATACTAAAATAATGAATTGTTATATTAGAAAATATAAAACTCAAAAGCTAAAGTATATTTTCCAAGCCCCAAAATTCAAAGTGTCACTAGAAATAAATAAAAATAAATAAAACAATAAAACATTATACATTCTCAAAAAATGGACTAAATTTTGAAAATTAAAGAAACACAATTTCAAATTTACCAATCTCCAATTTTTATTTGGTTTCCAAGAATAGATGATAACTATATATGAGTATTGATGGTAAACATGTGTCAATTGGGTTTGGCTTCCATTTCTTGTCCAAGCAACTTGAATAAATTTTAGCTTCTTTTACATCATTTTTCCCTACATCAACTTGGATGAACCAAACTACATTTGGGCACATATCATTTGAAATAATTTTTACTATTTAGAATAATTTAGAGATATACCCAATAAAGTGGAGTGGAGAAAATTTTCTTAAAAAATAAATTTTTTAAATAATATAGAATTAATATTAGTTTAAATTTTGAAAAACTATCAAAAATAAACTAGACAACATGTATTAAAGTGTAAACATTAAATGAATTTGTAATGAGGGCAAAGTATTTCCAATGTAGAATCAATTAATTTTGACTATATTTGAAATAAATTTAACTATATTTGAAATAAATTTAATTATATTTGAAATAAATATTCACATTCATAGTTCACAAAGATGGTCTATCTCACAAAATTATAACTCCACAACTCTCTTTCACAAAAGATTACTATAGGATATTTGTGTGATAAATAGGAAACAAATCAAAATCCTAATTATAACTTTTAAGAGAACTAATTAATAAATGAGGTTACAATGTGTTGGTTGAATATTTTGTCTATCAGCGTACTGGTAAACAAAATAGGTCTGATTAGCCAAAGTAGGAAGATTAGTCATCCAAATGTGTAAGTTTATCACATCAAAAGGAGATTGCTCTCTCCTCTCATTAAGGGGAGGTTCCCTGTGGATAAGCTATATATATATATATATATATATATATATATATATATATATATATATATATATATATATATATATATATATATATAAAAAATAATACTCAGGGATAGGACAAGCCATCCATCTCTATTTCTTCAAAGATTATGTGTACAAAACAAAGAAAAAACTCAAGGGAAATGATAGACATCCCTCCTCTTCTTTCAGAAGAACTATTCAGCCAGCCATAAGAATACTCCTAGAAATAAAAGCAAAATGTAACTGAAGGTATGGTAACTAGCAAATTGAGACACATCACAAAGTCTCCACCTAAAATGCTCAAGAGTAATATACGAAGGACAATGAGAGCACAAAGACTTCTCAAAGTCTTTTACACAACAATGAAAAGAAAACACACTAAAGGTAGCTATGGGGGCACAAAGTCTCTCCATAATTGATTCTTTAGGACACATTCCTAAAAAATTTTACTAATCTTGCTTATTAAATTAATGGAACAGAAAACATATCAAGGAAAAAGACATAAGAACATCTTCCTTAACAACAAAGATATCATAGCACAAAGTCTGGAAAAGTTCCTTGCTTTCTTATCCCAATAACAAAATATTATTAACAGATTGAGCACAAAGTCTCAATGATGCCTCTCAATTTGGGTATAGTTTCATTCAGATTGTCAAAAAGAGATCTATTTACAATGAAAGAATGTCCCTTATATAACCACTTTAAGGAGTAAAGAATAGTAATACATCATGATGCATTGGGAACTATTAGGAAGACAAGCTGGAACTTTGGGGCATTTTACCCTTTTGATCTTGTCAATGTAGATAAACAAGCCATGCAATTAAAAGATTACAACTTTCAATGTCCATCTGATGGTCTGATCTTGTCTTCATCATTCCTCCTTTTTTGGTTAATTGAATCGAGTCTTGGATTCATTCATTGTTCTATCCTTCCACACTTTTTGTTGGTCTTGGTCTTGAATTTTGGGAATGCATTCAAGTCTATAAATTCAAAGGATCAATGGCTATTTCATGGACTTTAAAATTTATGTTTACATGCCCGTCAATGTGCACTCAACGGCTAGTTCACTATCTTGAATTTGACATCATTGAGCGCATCACCCCTTGGTCTTATTTTGGCTTTTAGCTTTGCCCTTTCAGGCCTTAAGAAATGATCCTTGAATGGGTTAGAAAGAGCCCTTTACATTGGCCACCGAAAGACCCCCACAAGGGCACCTGCCCTTCAGGGTCCTTCGGCAACCCTTTGCCTTGACAGTTCCCATGGACAAATCCTTGGGCTTTCTCCCATGAACATTTCCTCACATGAATGTTTCCCACAGACATTTTCCCAAGAAAAATTCCCGCAGACAAAAAGTCTAGGGAAAATTCTCGCAAACAAAATGTTTGCGGAATTATTTTTTTCACCAAATCTTTGAACAAGTCTTCATATTTTGCCCACATTTGCTTCTTTGATTTCTTTTAGACTTTTTGTCTAAAGGAATTCCTTCCGACAAAAGTCTAAAAGAATTATGCCTTAGCAAATTTTGAATGCCTTAAACTAATCTGAAAGAAATTACCTTTTGACTTCCTTAAAAATGACCCTTGAAAAGGGTGATTTTATTTATTAAGTGTCCTCTAGAAGGGTACTTATCCTTCGGGAAGATTCCTTTTACATTGAACCAACCCTTTGAGCTCTAGTGATGAACCATTTCATTGAACCAAGATGTTAAACCAATAGGTTGAACCAAAAATGGTTCAAGCTGATGGTTCAAGGTGATAGTTCAATTGGATGAAACAAGCTGATGAACTAAGCCTTGAACCAAACATTACGAACTTGCCTTTGAACCTATAGTTGAACCAATCGGTTAAACCAAGGCTTTGAACCAGAATGGTTCAAGCCAATGGTTCAATCAAATGAACTAACTAAATGAACCGAGTGAATGAACTTGTTGTTGAACCTGTTCATTGAACCAAGACGTTGAACCAAGTTTTGGTTCAATGGTTCAAAAAAATCTTTGAAAAATGTCTTTAAACCTGTTGTTGAACCTGTAGATGTTGAACCATTGGATGAATTGAATGAATGAACCAATTGAGTGAAATAAAGAGTTAAACCACTTGGTTGAACCGAGCCATTGAACTGTTCCTTTGGTTGAACTTGCCATTAAACATTGAACCCGTTAAACCTTTGAACCAAAGTGGTTTAATGGTTCAATGGTTCAAGCCACCTTGATTTGGCTAATTGTCTTGAAGCTGATGAACCAATTAAATTGATTGAAATTTGAACCTTGATGAAGTTCTTAACTCTTGCCAAAGATGTTGAACTTGTTGAACCTTGAACCCATTGAACCTTTGAATCGAAGTGGTTCAATGGTTCAACAGATCAGTGGTTCAAGTCTATTTTTCACACTCAAATGCTTGCCGATGGAGATTTTAAATTGAACCAAAGACTCTAAACTAATTCTTTGAACCAAAATACATTGAATCAAAGAATGACTAAGTGTTGAAAATTGATTCTTTTGACTGAAACTACTTACAAAAGCCTTTGAACCTGTATAAATGAACATGCCTGCACAGTCTGTAGACTTCTCTTCTTGCATGAGTCTGTAGATTTTTTGAGAAGCTTATAAAATGAGGAATTTGAATGTCTAGGACAAATTTTGGAAATGGAAGAGACAATTTTGGTTTGTAAGACAAAAATACTTCAAATGTTGTCTCAAAAATGACTGCTATTTTGGGGGACAAGAGCTGGCTCTAGTTGGGGAACTTCTACCAACTACAAAACAAATTGAAAGGAGTAGAATCCAAAATTTCAAGTGTCTTCATGTGTACCATTGGGATTTGGAGTCATATTACCTAGAAATGAAAGGTATTAAAAATAAAATAAACAAAACAAAATAGAAATAAAGGTGTATAAATATACATATATATAGAGGCAATGTCTGATACTTCAAGAGTTGATGTGTTTCAGATGCTGCCCATTGTGGGGTAGAGAAAAGAGTGTGCCATCTTGGTATTTAAATAGAAATATATTTTCACCAATGTGCTAATGAATTATAAATGGGCCTCTTTAATGGGAGTCAAACTTTCCATGCATCCCTTTTGGTTCTCTTCTTTTGTCCCATAACAGGACTTGATCCCCAATCTGGAAATCATGATTTTTGGCCTTCTAATCAAAGATTTTCTTTACTAGACTTTGATGAAAAACAATTATATCCACCACCATAGTTCTTTGTTCCTCCAGCTAAGTTATGCACATGATTCTTTTGTCAAGAGAACTCTCATATGTCTGATCTTCAATGTCCTTCACCAATTTCAAGGCTGGTAACTCTGAGGTGATTGGTATCTCAGTGTTAATACCGTAAAGAAGTTGAAAAGGAGACATACTAATTGCCCTTTTTGGTGTGATCCTATCTACCCATAGAGCATCAATCAATGCTTTATGCCATGTCCTTTGATTATCATCTGCTAGCTTTTTGATAATAGTTACCAAATTCTTATTGCTAGACTCAACTTGTCCATTTCCTTGTGGAAAATAATCAGAAGAATGAGAGTGTAATTCCATAATGAAAATAGAATTGTGTAATCTCTTGAGAGGTGAAATAAACTACATTATCAGTAGCAATTTTGAGTTGAAATTCAAACCTAGAAATGATATTCTCTTTGAGGAAGTTGCATACAACTTCTGAAGTAACATGCTTAGCTAGGATTGCTTCTACCCACTTGGTGAAATAATCAGTTTCTATAAGGACATAATCATGTTGAACACTTGAAGATGGCTTTATTTTCCTAATAAAATCAAGTCCCAATTGATGGAAAGGTTCCTCTATGATTACTAGCTTGAGAGGGAGGGCAGCCAACTTGGGTCTTTCAACAAATTGCTGGTAAAGTTCACATTTCCTTACCCACTTATGCGCATCTTGGAAAAGAGTTAGCCAATAATACTTGGCTCACAAAATTTTGTGAGCAGTCACAAGAGCAAAAAAATGTCCTCCACAGGCCATATTATAGAATGATTTCAAAAGCTAGGTTTGTTGTTCTTTGTCTACACAACGAAGGAATACTCCATCTATGCTTCTCTTGTACAGGCCATTATCCCAAAAGACAAAATTGGTAGCTTTCAACTTGATAGTCCTCCTTTCTTTATAAGACAAATGAGTAGGAAATTCACCATAAGTTAGAAAATAGGAAATATTTAAGTACCATTCATTGGTGGTGGAGACAAAAAGGACTGTTGGCGTATCTTCCACTTCAGCTTCTTCATGCTGTGTATCTTGTAGCTTATTGTCAGCCATTAATTGGCATAGACCTTTACCTCTAACCAACTTTGTTGGCTTGATATCCAGATCAAATTCTCGTATTTTTTCAATCCAATTACCTCTCTTTATGCCAAACTGCTATTGAGTTAATATAGACTTGATTGTAGTGTCAGGAACTAAGGCAGTAGTATGTGAATTCAAAATATAGAAGCAAAAATGTTTGACTACTTTTACTAATGCATAGGCATGCTTCTCTATATTTGAATACTTCATTTCATGGGTTTTGAGAGGGAAACTCATGAAAGAGATGGGGGATTCCATACATTCCTTGTCTTGTAAAACAAGAATCACTGAAAGAGTATGCTCAGATGCATAGTTGTATATGATGAAATCTTTGTGGTAATCTAGACAAACCAAGGTAGGGGCATGAGCAATGGCAGTCTTGATATCTTGAAATGCTGATTTGCCTTCTTTAGTCTAGCTGAAGGTAGTCTTCCCTTTCATCATGTTTACAATGTGTCTTGTCTTCTTAGTGAATTCAGGGATGAATCTCTATAAGAAATTCACTTTTCTGAAGAAAGAGTGAACAACATTTTTACTTGTAGGCAAATTCAGCTCTTGAATAGATTTGACTCTGTCTCAGTCAATCTTTATGCCTTCTTTGGACACAATGTGTCCAAGGCGTTTCCACTTTGTTACTAAAAAAATAGACTTCTTAGGATTCAAAGAAATACTATTCTGACGACAATGCTCCAGCACTTGTTGTAAGTGGCGTACATGATTAGATCGACACTTTAAAAAGACAGTTAAGTCATCAAGATATACCACTATGAATTTGCTAATCTCATATTTGAAATCCATGTCCATAGCTCTCTAAAAGGTAGCACCAAAATTTATTAAGTCAAAAGGCATTCTTTTATATGAAAATGTACCACAAAGTGTGGTGAATGTAGTCTTGTGTTGGTCAGCTTCACCAACTTCAACTTGATTATAACCTGAGAAGCCATCGAACATTGATAACATCTCTGATCTTATTAATGTTTGAAGCACTTGGTCCATGATTGGTAGAGGGTAATTGTCTTTTAGAGATGACTGATTCAGATTCTTGAAATCTACACAAATGTGGATTTCACCATTTTTCTTCCTTATAGGTACTATGTTTGCAATCCATGTAGAATGATGGATTGGGAAGATAATTATATCATTTAACATTTTTTTGTATCTCAAACATAACAGTACCTAAAATTTTTGGATTGTATTGTTTGGATTTCTTCTTGTAGGGCATTGAGTCAGCCTTGAGAAGAATGTGATGGCAGATTTTATCAGGTCTGAGAGAATTTAGGTATTCATAAGAATACGCTAAAACATCAATGTATTGACAAAGAAAAGAGGTGAACTTGAATCTTTCTTTAGGGGTGTAACACTTACCAATGTTGACCATCTTAAGATTTTCTTTGTGGGTCAAATTTACTTGGTCAAATCCCTAAGATAAATTCAAATCTGTCTGCTATTTGTTTATGAATCTATCATGCTTGTCAAACAACTTCTCAAGAGAAACCAGGCCTTTGGAAATTTTATTTCCTTTCAGCTGTAGAAATTCTTCATTCATATTTGAACTAGATTTAGAAATAGATTCAGACTTCTGAGATTCACTGCCTTCAAAATATAGTTGTTCAAAATTATCTTTTCATTCTAAGAAAGCAATGATCTGATGACCATCATTGAATATTTGAAAATGATCAACATTGTTAGGAACACTTGGTCTATAGACCAGCTCAATGGTATACTCTGGGTATGGCAAAAATGTTGAAAGCATCAAAGCTTTCAATTTGGTCCCAAACTAGGTTACAGTAGTGGCATAGCCTCTCATTCTTGGTCTGATATAGATTTCTCACTTGACAGACTACTAATTCAACATCCCCTTTGGCATGAATAAACTAGATGCCTCTTCTTTGAGCAGCCTTCATGGCCAACAATAGAGATTCATATTCAGCTATATTGTTAGTGTTGCTGAATTGCAATTTATAGGATGAAGGAAACATATCTCCTTGAGGAGATTTCAAGACAATCCCAACTCCTAAACTAGTAGAGGAATAGCTTCCATCAAATTCTAGAGTCCAAATTTCATCAGACATTGTCTTTTCTTCAGACTTTCCCTCATCAGAGATGGAGGGCCCTTCTTCATATGTATATAAAAATTAGTTACCCATACCTACAGATTCAAAAAGGAATTGAGCTTCAGGAGCTGATGTCTGGGTGACTACATACTTTGCTTCCTTTTCAGAGAGTAATCTCTTCATCATGCCTTGGATAGGGATCTTTGCCTTAGATAGATCCATGTTTAGTTCTCCTCCCACATCCTTGCAAAAAATTTGTCCAAGTAAAATGCCATAAGATGCTGGGACGTCAGCCACTAAGACAGTCATTTTAATCCTCTTGTTTGGAAAGGTTGTAAATGCAAATTAGGCATCTTTGATTTACCCCAGTAATGGTCCTTTCTTATTCTCCATGGAGAAACATCTCCCAAATGTCTTAGTTAGTGTGAGACCAAGAGACTCAGTGACTTTAGAAGGCATGACATTGTCAGATGTGCCTAAGTCTACAATATAGTTACTCAGCTTGTGGCCATTGATTAACAGGGAAACGTAGAAGGGTTCTATTTTTCCAGGAGCAGCTGGAGGGGTAATGACTAGATTATTTGGAATAGATGTGCTCTTTGGAGAATAAAGAATTACTTTTTTAGCCTTTTGTCTTGTAGGGATGGTTTGATTTTTAGCATATTGAACCAGCTTTTTCAGTTGATCTAGATTAGACTACAATTATTCAAATTTGGACATCTGTATCTTTGTCTTTTTGACATGATCAATTATGTCAAATGGTTAAATTGAGCTAGGTATAGAGAAATGTACTTTAACTTTTTAAGTTTTAGGAGGGATGGGAGGTGGGCTGGTTTGTAAATTAGGAGTAGAAGTTGAAGGCAAAATAGATGTATTTAGCTTTTGGGTGATGACTAGATCTTTTGATTGAAAAGGTAGAGCAGTCCCACATTTAGCAATTGTGATTTTTGGTTGAGGTTGTTCCTCTGTCTTTTCTTTATCAGCTTGTTGGACTGATTGGTTCTTGGAACTAGTAAACACTGCATATGATCCATCTGAAGCTTCTTCTTTGCTTCTAGGTTCATCCTAGTAATTCAAGAAACCATTGTGGGAGTCGCTTACTGATTTTCTTGATTGTATTTAATGATATCAGCATCATTTTCCTGATTCAATTCAAGCTAGAAAGAGGATTCTGATTCTACTTCAATGTATCCCATTGCTAAATTGGTTGGAGGAGCTTTCAGGGCAAGTTTCCCTTGTGGGGGAGGAAGGCGATTTTGTTGCCCTTAGTTCCTAGCAATAGTGCACTGATATGACTGATTTGGAAATGTTCTTCTGTATGTAGGAGCAAAAGACATTACTTGAGCCATTTGCTTTTTGAGAGTAAACAACTCAATTGCTAATTTTTGCACCATTGGATTTGTGGTGCTTGTAGATGCAAATTTAGAAGATGATGAAGCTTTGTTTCTATTTGGATCTCTTCTTATTTTCCCTACTAAGATGAGATCATCTTCTACTTCAGTGGCCAAAAGTTGAGCTACAATGAGATCTATTTGACCAGCACATCTTAAGAGAAAACTGACTTCAAGTAGCTAAGAATTAATGAAAAAGTATTTGAGATTCTTAGCTATAGGTCTAGAAATTACAGGGATTCTATTTCTCAATTTGTCAAATTTAGCTATGAAGTCTCTCATAAGCTCATGAGGCTCTTTCTTCATCTGTGTAAGTTGAGCCAAAAGGGTATATGCATCTTCTATACATATGAATCTAGCTTCAAACATAGCTTTAAGGGTATTCCAATCAGTCACAGACTGAGCCTGTAGATGGTAAAACCAATTTGTAGCAGTACCTTGTAATGTTTCAATAAAAATCCTGACTACTACATCTTCAAATTCTACTCTGATTACTCCACAAGCTATACTGAATGCTGCAATGTGTTCATCAAGATGAACTTTCCCATCACCATAGAATTTATGGAAATTCTTCCTATAACTACATGTAAACTCATGTAGAGGACGAGTAAGATTGAGAGGACCCAAAGCATTATCCCAAGGGCCTTGAACTGCCATTACAAGATTTTGAAAAGGAGGGATAACGAATCTCAAAGGGGTAATTATAGGCACAACTTTATCAATAACAGAAGTAGATACTTTATCTGGTAATGGAGATCTGGCTTTAGTAAGAGGGAAGCTCTTGGTTCGTTGGAGATGAGATGGTGAAGGAAATAGATCAAAATCACTTTGTTGTACCAGCTCAAACATAGGATCAATGATACCTTTATCCCTTTGGCTTCGTGTATACCTTGAATCTGCCAAATTGTAAAACAAAAAAGGAAAATAATTGACCTTGCTTCAGTTAAAGCTTTGAGCTTTAAATTGTGTGTTCTTTCCTAGTTAGTGTGGAGGTGAATGGATAGGCTATAAGTGGATAATGGGTATATCCCCCAGTGGAGTCGCCAAAAACTATTGGTTGAATATTTTGTCTATCAGAGTACTAGTAAACAAAATAGGTGTGATCATCCAAAGTAGGAAGATTACTCATCCAAATGTGTATGTTTATCACATCAGAAGGAGACTGCTCTCTCCTCTCATCAAGGGGAGGTTTCCTATGGATAAGTTATATATATGTATAAACAAAAAATAATACTTAGGGATAAGACAAGCCATCCATCTCTCTTTCATCAGAGATGATGTGTACAAACCAAAGGAAAAACTCAAGGGAAATGACACACAACACTCATCTTCTTTCAGAAGAACTATTCAACCAGCCACAAGAATACTCCTGGAAATAAAAGCAAAATGTAACTAAAGGTATGGTAACTAGAAAATTGAGACACAGCACAAAGTCTCCACCTAAAATGCTCAAGAGTAATATACAAAGGACAATGAGAGCACAAAGTCTTCTCAAAGTCTTTTACACAACAATGAAAAGCAAACACACTGAAGGCAGCTATGGGGGCACAAAGTCTCTCCACAGTTGATTCTTTAGGACACCTTCCTGAACAATTTTACTAATCCTACTTGTTAAATTAATGGAACAAAAAATATATCAAGGAAAAAGACATAAGAACATCTTTCTTAATAACAAAGATATCACAGCACAAAGTTTGGAAAAGTTCCTTTCTTTCTTATTCCAATAACAAAATATGATTAATAGACTGAGCACAAAGTCTCAATGATGCATCTCAATTTGGGCCGAGTTTCATTCAGATTATCAAAAAGAGATCTATTTACAATGAAAGAAAGTCCTTTATATAGCCACTTTAAGAAGGAATCGAGAATAGTAATACATCATGATGCATTGGGAACTGTTAGGAAGACAAGCTAGAACTTTGGGGCATTTTACCCTTTTGATCTTCTCAATGTAGATAAACAAGCCACGTAATTGAAAGATTGCAACTTTCAATGTCCATCTGATGGTCTGATCTTGTCTTCATCATTCCTCCTTTTTTGGTTAATTGAATTGGGTCCTAGATTCATTCATTTTTCTATCTTTCCTCACTTTTTATTGGTCTTGGTCTTGAATTCTAGGAATGTATTTAGGTCTGTAAATTCAAAGGATCAATGTCTATTTCATGGGCTTTAAAATTGACATTTACATGCCCATCAATGTGCTCTCAATAGCTAGCTCACTGTCTTTAATTTGACATCTTTGAGTGCATCACCCCTTGGTCTTCTTTCAGCTTTTAGCTTTGCCCTTTCGAGCCTTAAGAAATGATCCTCGAATGGGTCAGAAAGAGCCCTTTACTTTGGTTGTCGTGAGTCCCCCACAAGGGCACCTACCCTTTAGGGTCCTTGGGCAGCCCTTTGCCTTGACAGCTCCCATGGACAAATCCCTGGGCTTTCTCCCATGAACGTTTCCTTGTACAAAATTTTCCCACAGACATTTCCTTGGGGAAAATTCCTGCAAACAAAAGTCTGGGGAAAATTCTTGCAGACAAAAAGTTCGTGGAATTATATGTTTCACCAAATCTTTGAACAATTCTTCAGATTTTTCCTGCATTTGCTTCTTTTAGTTCTTTTAGACTTTTTGTTTGAAGGAATTCCTTCAAAAAAAAATCTGAAAGAATTACCTTTTGGCTTGCTTGAAAATGACCCTTCAAAAGGGTGCTTTTATTGATTAAGTGTCCTCCACAAGGGTACTTGTCCTTCGGGAAGCTTCCTTTTGCATTGAATCGCCCCTTTGAGCTTTGGAGATGAACCATCTGTTGAAGTAAGATGTTAAACCAATCAGTTGAACCAATCAGTTGAACCAAAAATGGCTCAAGCTAATAGTTCAATTGGATGAAACAAGCCAATGAACTAAGCCTTGAACCAAACATTATGAACTTGCCTTTGAACCTAAAGTTGAACCATTTCGTTAAACCAATTGGTTGAACCAAGGCTTTGAACCAAAATGGTTCAAGCCAATGGTTCAATCGAATGAGCTAACTAAATGAACCAAGTGAATGAACAGAGTGAATGAACCTACTATTGACCCTGTTCATTGAACCAAGACGTTGAACCAAGTTTTGGTTCAACAGTTAAAACAAAGCTTTGAAATATGTCTTTGAACCTGCTATTGAACCTATAGACATTGAACCATTGGATGAACTAAACGAATGAACCAACTGAGTGAAATAAAGAGTTGAACCACTTGGTTGAATTGAGCGATTGCACTTTTCCTTTAGTTGAACCTGCCATTGAACCTTGAACCCATTGAACCTTTGAACCAAAGTGGTTCAATGGTTTAAGCCACCTTGATTTGGCCAAGTGTCTTGAAGCTGATGAACCAATTGAAGTGATTAAACTTTGAACCTTGATGAAGTGCTTAACTCTTGCCAAAGACGTTTAACTTATTGAACCTTGAACCCATTGAACCTTTGAACCGAAGTGGTTTAATGGTTCAATGGTTTAGTGGTTCAAGTCTATTTTTTGCACTCAGATGCTTGCCGATGGAGATTTTCAACTAAACCAAAGACTCTGAACTAATTCTATGAACCAAAAGACATTAAATTAGAGAATGACTAATTGTTGAAAACTGATTCTTTAGACTGAAACTGCTTGCAGAAGCCTTTGAACCTATAAAAATGAACCTGCTTGCACAGTCTGTAGACTTCTCTTCCTGCATGAGTTTGTAGCCTTTTTGAGAAGCTTGGAAAATGAGGAATTAGAATGTCTAGGATAAATTTTTGAAATGGAAGAGACAATTTTGGTCTGTAAGACCAAAATAATTGAAATATTGTCTCAAAAATGACTGTTGTTTTTGGGGGACAACACAATGTAACTCATAATTCTATCCTTAGTATTTGTTAGTTTCCTCCTAGTAGATCTCTATGCTTTCCATTTTCATTATTAATTGATTTATATGCCCTAGCCAAGCACCACTGTCAAAAAATAATGCCAAAGTTAGAATATGATTGAAGATCTAAGAGCTGTCCATTCTTATCATTTGTTAGTCAACCAATAAATTTAAAGAAACATGGTTCACTAGAAAAGAACATTTTTATCTCACAATATGAATAAAATATTCATTTTATACAATGTGAAGTAACATTTGTAATATTTAAGAGGGATCAAGAGATTTAATGAAAGTGATCAGAATCAATATCCTTAATTCATCATTTGAAAGAGTAAACAATGCTCAAAAGAGTCTCAATGTCTTTGTTAGAATATTCTATTCTGATAGAAATGATTCTCTACAAATAATTCATGGTAAAAAAAATAATTAAATGATTAATTGAAAATTATGTTCAAATTTGGGGAGAAATTTGTTAGACTTGAGTAATAGTGACAAAAGGAATCCCACTCGACATAAAGCTTCTCAACCAACTGTCAAATGTTAGATTATTGATTTGGATTATTAAGCCTTTAAAGATAAAAAGTCTTAACCCTCTATCCAATATTATTAGCCCTTATAAATAGAATAAATGAGTTTATATTGAGTAATTTGAATTTCCTTTATTAAGCCAATAATAAATTAACTGCATCCAAGATTCATTTTCTCATGTTTAATTTACTATTATTCAATCAAAACCACACACTTAATCCAAATTTACGAATGTCTTTCCTATATTCATTTCCAATATTTATACTAATTAATACTTAGAATCATATTTACCATATTCATCTAAACTTGATTTAAGTTCAGTTCGAACCAAACTTCCCTGCTTAATCAAAAAAAAATTGGTCCTTTTTCAAACCCTAAATGTAGGTAGAAGGAAAAGCAAAAAATGTCTAGAGGGAAATGTATAACATAAGAAATTACAAGAAAACTCAAAAAATGATAAATGCAAGAAATTTGAAATCTACTTGGTCTTCATTGATCAAAGTATTTAATGGGCTTTGAGCTTTTCTCTAATTTTTAACTATTAGTTTTTTTACCATGAAAGGAAATAGAGAAAATAATGAGCATGAAATAAGAAAACCTAAAATGAAAATAAAAATTTTTAAAATATTCTTCTCTCCATCTCAGTTGTTTGATGTTGTCATGGGAAATGATTTTGCTAACTACTAAACTCATTAGAGATTTTAAAGTTGTTTATAAAAACAAATTTGTTCCCCAGTCTACCATGAATCAATGCCTACTGGTAAATTACTTGGTGTCATTAGCATATTAGGGTTATCACTTTATAGTTTATCATTTTAATGTGGTCATGCCACATTATCTTGCATTAATATTTTGAGATTTATTAAGATTTTCCCCACATACACATTCTATGGGAATAAATAGTTTATAATTAATAAAATATTAATATAATATATTTATAATTTTATAGTTATATATTATAATTTATAAAATATTGATATATATTTTTTTTAAAATATTATTATAGTTTTATTATATAATTTTTAGTTATATATTATAATTTACAAAATATTAATATAATATTATTATATAATCCTATAGTTATATATTATAATTTATAAAATATTAATATATATAGTTTATAAAATCTTAATATAATATAATATATTTATAATTATATTATATTTTGAAAATATAATATAATATTAAATATATTGATAGTTTTCTTTATAATTTATAAGGTATTAATATGTGTAATTTATAAAATATTAATATAATATAATATAATTATAATTATATTTAATATTATTTTTTGAAAATAATATATTTAATATGTATTATATATTTAACCAAACCACACTTTTTATAATATCCTAAACTTTTGAACTTTCCCCCTTTCCAAACAACCCAAACTTTTGGAACATGGTAACTGTGCTTAAAATGATTTTCGAATCTCTATTCACTAAAGTTATGCACTACTCCTATAAAGATTGAATAATTTCACCTCATCCTAAAATTTATACCTGACAAAGACTAATCTCAACTTTCTCCAACTGAGATTAGGGTGAGTGAAGACTTAAAAAAATTGCTCCTTTAATAAATATTGCTCAAAACAATCAAGATGGATAACTTCAAATGCTATTATGCCAAGACAAGGTTCACTAGAAGGAAGATGTGCTTACCTAAGACCCACTTGACCTTATATAATAGTTTCCTTAACAAGAAACTACTTATAGTTTCACCTTTTTCCTCTTGTGATAGGCCATTTCATGCAACATAAAATATTTCAAGTTTAGTGATAGAGAATTTTCAGCCATTGAAGAATCACCCAACTTCATACACTAGCTCAACATTAGTGCATACATTCATATATCAATGTTTAAGTAAGGAATTACTTTCCATACTAAAAAAATATTACTTTAATATAAAAGTTGGATTAAGGATTAAAAAATAATATAAACATACATAAATCAAACAAATCCACTTCTCATGAAATAAACTATTGCCAACTATAGTGGAAATCTTCATCAAATGAAGATAAAAATAGAAGCATAATTTTATACTAAGAGATTTCAGCTCAACTTCAAACATATGGTTGTACATAATGCATTATTAACTAATATACAAGCATTATAGTAATACAATAGTCTATAATAGTTGCAGATAATCAAAATTCATATTAAGAAACAATCATAAACAAATACAATAATGGATACAAATAGAGATAGATTTGATATAGAAAAATAATACAAGAAGATGGACCCAAGAGAGGAAACATAATTAAAACTTTTTTCAAGGTATCCCCCATATAATTCTACTCAAGAATTCATTTCCTGCACTTTGTAGTGATAAATGGGGTCATCTAATGATGGCAATGTATATTCTCATATTAAGCAATAAACAACAATAGATTTCCAAATCAATTAAGATAATTTTGAGTAGGTTAACAATAAGTAGGCATAGAATATAATGCAACTAGTCAACATTTAAGACATAAAATTAGATCATAACCAATATGTCTCTCTTTCCCATATTCATTAGATAAGAAAACAAATAGTTTTTTCTTCACTGCAAGCCATAAATTAAATGAAACTGAGAGGTCGGTGACCATCATGATAAATGGTACATAATAGACATATAACTGCAAACTCATTTTCATCATAATCTTATCATAATAAATATGTCACACTAGTATAAAACTACCCTTGTGATATAATACAATATCATTAACTCCTTGAATAAAACCGAGCAAGGAGAACATGAATTTACAACTACTATTAGTCACACAATGTTTATCAAAAATCATCATATGGATATAAATAATGTAATAATGTTTCGTACAAAACATATTTTATATTCAAGTAGTTTTAGGGATAACAACTTCTTTGCATACTGTAAAATGTTTTACTCTCATGAAATATAGAAATAAAAAAAGAAGAAATTCAATCAAAAATAGCACAATTGATTATTCACCAGAAATAGGATATAAAATAGAAAATAAAACTATATGTTAGCCATTAATTATTTCAATAATCAAGAGAATGGAGAATTGTTTATCTGGGTAATCAAACCCAACTAAATAATACACAAAACCAAAATTCAAGATTTATGTATAGTGTTACAAAAATGATAAGGACTTCAATAGTATGTAAATAATGAATAATTTAACCATTGAAACTACCATTTCCATATGCATAACAACCAATTTAGGAGAGGATACAAGAAAAATAACCAATACACAGGTTTTCAAACCATAGTATGGTATCAACTGATATGTGCATATCAGGTATGCACATATGGTTTCATGCCCACATAAGCCTTAAAACACTGAACACATCATTCATTAAAGATAAATCCAATGTTTGGAGGCTTATCTAACAAATGAATACATTCCTAATAAGAAGACAATAACCATATTTGCTTGCACATTACATCTTCCTCCTATTGGATGGTCAAAATTGAGTACAATGCTTCTATAAAAGTGGCATAATCAATATATCATGTTCATGATTAGGATAAAAGAGGTGTCAGATCCATATGTGTGTGATGGAATGGTGAGGGAGTTCTATCTATTGATACCCACTATACTATTAACTTCATTAAAGTAATGTGTGATTTATCAAATCAATTTTTTAAAGAACTATCAATCCAAAAGTGGGAAAAGTAACAATGAAAAATTACAAAACATGAAGGTATTAGATGTAAATGATTGCATAGTTTCAAACAAACTACTATTAAATTATTAACTTATATGTATATACAATTTTAAGGAAACCTAACAATCCTCAAGAAAACTATATAAATTACCATTGTTTGCCCTGTCTTTTGAAAATTGTAATGAATAGATTTTAATAAAAAGGTAAATAATATATCAACCTCTTTCTTCTCAAATTTAAAGTGTAAATTCCCTCCTTATTTAAATGATATAAATTTTCTTTCATCAAGAGTTCTTGCTTTTATCCTTTAGTGAACATAACAACCAAAATTACAAATAAAAGTAATTCAGGATAAAATATAGTAAATTTATAGATGAATTTATGACATTAAAACACAAAATCAATAAAAATACAATTAAAACTATTGACACCCAATAAAATCATCTATATAAGCTAAATTATTAATATGTGAAATAAAATTAATATAAAATCAAGATAACTAATGGCAATAATGCATCTTGTGTAGATTTAAAAAACTCAAATCTATGTAGATTAATATCCATAACAAATTACAACTCTTCCATTACAAGAAAACATCCATACACATGTTTGTCGACTTATTACATAACTACTACATTTAATTTATGAGAAGTTATAAGAAACTAGGGATATATCAAAAAAGAATTGTTTAGGCAATTAAAGCTCTAATAAAGAAATTAGTAAGCACAAGCAGTACAAACAAAAGATAAGGGGTCTTTTAAAATTTGTGTGGATGGAAATAAAAACATATTAAAACTCCCAAATTCTATAAAAATTATGGAGGATCTCAAAAATACAATAATTTAATGATGTCCTATCAAACATTTCATTAAGTAGAAATGGACTAGCATCCATATGGATAGGGTTATCATCTCTCAAGGTTTTCATAGTTGATTTTATTGGGAATTTACCATTTGCCTTCAAGGTATTTCATTGAAGGTCCTTTTAATAAATTGAAGGTATCTCATTGTAGATACCTTGAAGGTATCTTCTAGAAGGCCCTCGTAATACATTTAAAATATCTTATAAGAGATAACTTGAAGGAAATACCTTAGGTCAATATAATACATTCAATGTATCTCCTTGAATATCTTTGTAATAACTTTAAAGTATCTCCTATAAGATTCCTTGAAGGTATCTCCTCCAAATTCCTTGTAATACCTTTAATATATTATCTAGGATATACCCTTGAGGTCCTTGGAATACCCTCAAGGTATCCTCAGACATTTTATTAAGTATAAATGGACGAGCATCCATATGGATAAAACTTCCATCTTTCCAAGGCTTTTAGAGTTTATTCTATTGGGAATTTACCATTTTCCTTCAAGTTATTTCATCAAATGTCCTTGTCATAACTTGAAGGTATCTCATTGTAGATACTTTGAAGGTATCTCCTAGAAGGCCCTTGTAATACCTTCAATGTATCTCATAGGAGATATCTTGAAGGAGATACCTTAAGTCCATGATATAAATTAAATGTATCTCCTTGAATATATTTGTAATAAATTCAAGGTATCTCCTAGAATATACCTTTAAAGTATCTCCTCAAAAACCCTTGTAATACCTTTACTATATCACCTAGGATATACCCTTAAGGTCCTTGTAATAATTTCAAGGTATCTCCTAGCATATACCAAAAATATATCTCATAAAAAGCCCTTGTAATACATTAAATATATCACCAATTATATACCCTTAAAGTCTTTATGTGAAATGGGAATTTGACTAGGAAGAGGAGTCTAGTATTGTGTTAGTGATAAAATGAACAAAAAAAATTGACAAAAAACACACTAAACTAACACCTTCAAGCTTAGTTACTAGGGTGTGATTAATAAAAAAGAAAATGAAAAACACAACTAAAAAGTAAAGAGAAATAATAATCCTTCACTTCCTTGGATTCGTAAAATTCCTTTTTAGTAGTGGCTTGCTTAGCTTGTGCTCATGAAGTCTTCATCAAAGGAGGCTTGGCTATCTCCTCTTCTCATTGGCATCTTGTGGCTTTGACTTGGCTTGGAATAAATTTGGCATGGTAACACTAATTGAAATAGATGTTGGAATAATTTGTGCATTATAAATTTACATTATCAAGACATTGAAGATATTTGAGCATAATAACTTTATACCAAAATATCTTAGAAATGATGTTCATGGCCTCTCTATTTATAGATTTTTGAGATTGATCAAAATCAACCTGAACCATCCATCTCAAGATTGAGATGTGTGGCAAAGGATTAATCAAAATTTTAATTTAAAATTAATAAATAGGATCATCAATATTTGGGATAGAGGGGAAATTAAGAGGCATGGAGGGCATTGATGAGGTATGGGAGGCATGAATCCTGATATTTGTGGCATTTATTGCCTAGGGATGTCTTCCCAAGAAATGATGTCACAAGATGATGTAGATATTAAATATTCATTTATATAAAACATTATTCAACAATTTTATGTGGAATTATTGATTAGGCCCTAATTTTGTTTAACTAGTTCTTAAGCATGACTAAGCACTTTGTGCACAAATTACTCAAATTGATCAAAATGCCTTATTAATGGTCCAAAATTTGACTAGATTAGAATTGGAAGTAAATTTTAGATGCATTTGATCCATTATTCCATTTAGGATGTTTTAAACACAAAATAATAAAGGCATGTTTCTCATATAAGAGATTTGATATAAAAGAGCAATCTAGAGCAACTAGGTGTAAAAATGGCATTTTGACTCAGAATGATCTGATCAAAGTTAGTTGGCCCATAAGTTATAATATCCCATTTAATGATAATCTTGCCAAAATTGGAACTTAAATATAACAATTTAAACTCATTTAATGCATTTTAGTGTTTTTAGGCCAAATTGTGCATTTTCATGGAAATTGGTCAAAAGCCTAATTGGAAGTTAATGGTGGCTAGATTTAGGTATCTATAGTTTTACCCTATTTTGGAAGGTGTTGAAAGCTATAATCATAATAACATCTACTCAAAGAAACAAAAGGTCATGTATGCCAACAACTTTAATGATGATAAACTAACTATATGATGCCCCCTTGAGGGAATGGTTGGCACAAGGAAAGGTTGGCAAGCAATCCCTTCAAAAGAAAGAAGTGAAACAAGGAAAGCAAAGAAAGTAAAGATGATGGGGTGAAAACACAATGATATTGAAAAATTAGTCAAAATCATTGAGAATGCAAGCGAGATGATGTACAATGGTTTGCCCAAAGGTGGTTATAAGCATTGTACCCTGATAGTGGTAATGTGGTATGATAACATAATAATTTTCCCAAAGTGCATTATAATTATTAAGAAGATGGACCTACCTTGGTTAGGATAGAAAAGTAAGATAATAATGTGCCCTTTTATGGGTGGAAAATATAAATTGGTGACAACACAATGATTTGCCCAAAGGTGGTTAGAATCATTGAGAAATGTAGGTGGGATGGTGTGCAATGATTTTCCCATAGGTGGTTATAATCATTAGACCCCAATTATGGTAAACATGAAAAACATGGTTAAGGATGATGATAACATAACATAGAGGATAATGATTAATTGGAAGAACCTACGAGTAGGGAGATGCTCATCTAAACTAATAAAGGTTGAAATTCTATCATGGTTAATTACTCTATTTGAGGTATGATTAGGATTGAATCAGGATGTCGGTGTTAAAGAGATGTTGATGGCTCCATTATTGAATAGATTTCTTGAAGCTAAGGTTTATTATAGCACATGTCAGTAGGCATCATGTTATAATATCATGAGGACTTGGCTAAAATATGCATAAGGACTGACTCATGTAATCCAATACTCAATAGAAAATACGTCACTAATGATAGAAACCATGATGAAAATGTAAACATATGAATATGAATGGATTTAAGTATAATTGTGGCCAAGGAGTCACCCAATGAACACACATAAATTGAATCAAGGTAACTATGTTGAAAGCAAACAAACAGGAAGACAAACAAACAAACAATACAATAGAAACCATATGAACATTGCCCCTAGAAAATAGGTGATAACTTAACAAACAAACAAAATGGGGGAATAAAATAAAAGGATGGGGGTGGCTAAGTTATCTCCATTTGCACTAGGCAAGTGTACACTACCTACATAGTTCCATGGATGTAATATCCAATAAAAAACATTAGGTCAAATGTAGTTCTCCCATAGAATGGGAATAATGTGATAGAAGAATAGGAATGGCCTTAAAAAATTCCAAGATCATGAGAGCAAAAATTCCATAAAGGATGGGGAAACTAAGAAACAAGTGATTTTATTTACAAATTAGTAAGTGATTTTTGGTTTTTCTAATGATTTTATAAATAATTTTGGAATTTTTGAAATATCTCAACTCAATCAAGAATGATGAGACACTAAATGGTTCAACCTCAAAAAATGGTGAGAGTGCTCAAACTTAAGTTTCTCACAAAATGGTGAGAGCATTCAAACTTAGGTTGCTCAAAAAATAACAAGAGCATGGAAACTTAGGTTGCTAGTAAAATGATGAGAGCATGGTAGAAAAGGTGATTGAGTTGACCTCAACAAGTATCAAGGACTTCTCACATAGTCCAAGAGTAGGACCTCAAGTCACTATAGGTCTTGCCCTACAACAGAGGAATTTGACTAGTGTAGCAGTCAATTTAAACAAAATAGTCATAGTTGGTAAAAAGGCATAGTATGATATAGGAAGTGGGAAGTTGGTATGTCAAGTCTTAATAAACAAATTTTTCCCCTAGTTTTCCCATAGGTGGTTATAAATAGGACACAATAACATGGATCAATTGTAATAATTTATCCAAAATTAGTTATAATTAGTAGCAAGATAGGTGATAAGAAAGGAATAAAAAATGAAGGATGCAACTACTGAAACTTCTATCATACTACTCCAAAATATGATCTCTATTTGAAGTACTTAAAATAACTAATGAAACTGATCAGATTCCTTGGTGCTAAAAATGTGTAA
Source organism: Torreya grandis (assembly GCA_037957365.1). Classification (NCBI taxonomy): domain Eukaryota; kingdom Viridiplantae; phylum Streptophyta; class Pinopsida; order Cupressales; family Taxaceae; genus Torreya; species Torreya grandis. The sequence goes on along the minus strand of JARHVA010004271.1, from coordinate 340,688 downwards.
TGAATGTCAAAAACCAAGGTTAAACAACTTATTTAGAGAGGATTTAGAACATGGTTGGTCGATACAATAGGATGGTAAAGTAGATGGAATGGGCTAAAAGGAATGATAAGAATGATATTCATACAAAGAAGAATAGGGATAAAATGGGACAATATGAAATAGTCCTTATAGATAATACACCCTAGCACTCAATCATAATAGCATTTAAGGTGAATAATATTACTCAGCTTCATAAGTTCATCTTCGTCTAGTGTAAAGAGCATGTATGATCCTAATCCATAATCTATAGTAATGATGAAAGGTCCTATACAGTTAGGTTTTAATTTACCTTTATGCTTCTTCTCAATCATGGTATTCTTTTAGTTTTTTTAAGAGAAAGATCACCAATTTAAAATGTTATATACTTGACATGTTGATTGTAGTGGTGTTTGAGTTGTTTCTGATATACGTGAAGCTTATTGAGCATATTTATGCATTTCTCATCAAGTAGGTCTAATTCTTGCAGGTGAGCTACTCCATAGTTATGATGATCTAGGACATGCTTAAAACATATGCATAGTGAAGGTAACTTGACCTCAATGGGAAGGATGGCTTCTACATGATAAATAAGTGAGTATGGAGTGGCTCTTATGGGAGTATGAGGATTGGTACAATATGCTTAAAGGGTAGGGATATCTATAGGTGCTAATAATGACTAGCATCATTGACAATATTTTTGAGAATAATTACAATGGTTTTATTTGACGATTCAACCTAGAAATTACCTCAAGGATAATATGCTATAGAAAAATTTGGTGTGGTGTTATATTCAATATATAACTTGTCAACGTCCTTATTCTTGAATGATCCTTCACTATTAGATATAATGTTAGAAGAGATACTATGGCAGCAAATGAGATGGTTGAAGATGAACATGCAAATTTCCTTTCCAATCATGTGAGGGTTATAGCTTCAACCCTATTGGTAAGGATATGTTTATAGTTTTTAGATGAAGGGGGTTTGATCATCCTAATGAGGTCGAGTCCCCATGTAATAAATGGCCATGGTGTCAACATCGTATTCAAATTTTGTGATGGGGCATGAATCAGATTAGCATGTCATTAACATTTTTCACACTTTTTTATATATGCAACTGCATATGTGTCCATCATGGGCTAATAACAACTAGTATGCAAGATATTTTTGGATAGGACTACCTTTCTATAATGATCTCCACATACTCCTTCATGAACTTCTCTTAACTATAGCATAGGCTCTGCTAAAGTTAAACAATGAAGTAAAGTTACATCAAAACTATGGTGGTAAAGGGTATATCTAAGTAGAGTATAATGAGTGTAGTGATAAATAAAGGATTTGGTTTGTTTTTGAGATAGGTTAGGCTATATAACTTGGTCATGAAGGTCACTATAAATGTCTGAGTACCAGATAGAATGAGGACCAATAATATCACAAATCATTACCACAGTTAAAGGTTCATGAGTTGGTGCAACCAAATTCTCTATGAGGAACTGACACTCTCTAGCATTATCTATTTATTGAATTATAGAGCCAATAGTAGCCATGGCATCTACAGTGCTATTACTAGCCCCATGGTATATGCTCAAATAAGATATTTGTAATTTGTTGCTTTAGGGTATTAACCATAGCCTTGTATAGAACCAACTTGTTGTCTTTAATTTTAAAATGGTCTATTACTTTATTGATGATTAATTGAGAATCACCATAAACATAGAGATGAGATATGTTCCATTATACTACCCATTGAAGTCTTATGACAAGTTATTCATACTCAACTATGTTGTTTGTACAAGGAAAATTGATTCTAAATGATTTAAGGATTAGAACCCTCTATGGTGTAATAAATAATAGTCCTGACCTTGATCCATGTGTAGTAAATGGACCATCAAAATATAAATTCAAATACTACTCCTAAAGAGGTGTGTCAATGATAGTCATTATGGATTCATCATGAAAATGAAATGTGAGTGGCTTTGTGTCAACAATGGGTGCTTTAGCAAGTTAATCTGCAAGAGCCTATCCCTTGATTGCATTTTGATTGACATACTCTATGTCAAAATCACTACGAAGCATGATCCATTTGGCCATTCTACCTTGTAAATCTATTTTAGATAGTATATACTTGAGTGGATCTACTTTTTAAATGACCATGGTTTTATTATTCAACACATAATGGCACAATTTTTTAGCTACAAAGACCATGGCTAGGCAAGCTTTTTCAATAGGTGCATAATTGTGTTCATATGTGACCAAGGTAAAGTTTAAGTAGTAAACTACATGATCTTTTCCATTGTCATCATGTTGAGCTAAGAGTTACTCCCAAGGCATTGTCTATAGTTAATAGATACAAGAAGAATGGCTTTATTGGCATAGGAGGTAACAAAATAGATGGATTAACAAGATAGTCCTTGAGTTATTGAAAATTTGTTTGGCAGTGATCATCCCAATGAAATTCAACTCCATTATTTAGAAGATGTGTAAATAGATGACACTTATCTACTAACTAAGATATGAAGCATCAGATTGACTAGATCTTACCCTAGAAACTATGGAGTTGCTTCAAATTGGTTAGTGGTGGCATCTCGGTTATAGCATGGAATTTGGTAGGATCAACTTCAATGCCTATATGAGGCATAATGAAGCCAAGTAATTTTCCTAAGGTTACTTCAAACACACATTTATCTGGATTGATTCTAACTCTTATAATCTTTTAAATATCTTATGTAGCACTGTTAGATGGTCGATCCTCATCTTGGATTTTCCTAATATGTCATTAACATAGTCTTTAACAATATCATGCATCATATCATGGAATATGATAGTCATGTCCCTCTGATATGTAGCTTCAACATTCTTAAGACCAAATGGCATTACCTAATAACAAAATTTTCCCCATGGAATGGTTAATTTTTTTTATGTTGGTCTTCTGGTGCTATTCTAATTCAGTTGTATCTTGAAAATTCATCCTTGAGTGAAAGCATTTCATAAACCACTATAGAGTTGACTATCATATCAATATTAGGCAACATAAATTCATCCTTAGGACAAGTTTTGTTTATGTCTCAAAAATCAATATAGCCTCTGATTCCTTCAAGATTTTTCCTAATAGGTACAGCATTAGATATCCATTCTATGTGGTCAATAGACTAGATACATCCTTGTTCTAAGATTTTTTCCAACTCTTTCTTTACCAAGATAGCAATGCAAGGATACATCTTACATAGCTTTTGTTTCACTAGTTTGGCATTAGGATTGACCATAAGGTGGTGTATAACTAAGGTGGGGTCTAAACCTGGCATGTCAAAATATGTCCATAAAAATATATCTACAAATTATCTCAACATAGCTGTAAAGACTTCCCATTCATCCTCAGTGAGGGACATGCCTAATTTGATATATTTTGGGTCTAATGGAGTCTCGATGTTTAATTTTGTTGTATCTTTGACTAGAAGGGTCAAATCATCTTCTAGGATAGTAAGCAAAGATTTGAACTATTAGACTATATGAAGGACCTCTATTACAACTTGATCTTCAACATTTCTTAAGCATGATAAATCTGAGTCCTGCAATGGGAGAGCTAGCCACATGACAAAAACAATAAAAAATTCTTGAAGAATTTTATCAAACACTTATTATTTCTCAAAACTAAACTCATATCCATAGGCAAGGTCAACATTGGTGGTCTCCTAGTCTAAATTTGAAGAGGAATGAATACCTCCATCTAATGGCACATGAAATAGGTTTTCACCACTGGAATGGTCACTATCTTTACTATTTCCCTAGTCAAAAAGTGCCTCAAAGTGTTTTTCACATTGTGACCTCAATGTTTTATTTATTTAATTTTGGGTAAGGGTGTTCACCTGCTCTTAAAAATAGGCTTTAGGATCTAATGTAATTGAGAATCCTGATTTATGATCTCCTAATGAAATGTTGTCTGTAAGGCCTAAGAAGTCATAGAATGCCTGATCATTTTGAAACTCATCAATCAGCAAATTGGATTCTTGTTAGTCAGAATCTATCAGTTGGGGATAGTATACTAGTAATGGGTTGCGATGAATGACTAGGGTAAGGGTATAAATAGCATTATTATCAGATATGTTACACTTATCTAGGTCATCAAAGGTGAGGCTATGATTGAACTCTTCTTTACTACTGACATAATCATCACTAGCGACTAGTGATGGAACTTGAATAAGATATGTGTAATCACCCCCAGGCAGTTTAAATCGAAGTCCATAAGGTCTTTTATACTTAGTCATGGAAATTGGCTTAATGGTTCCTTGCTGATTTTGTCTAAGGCCTCTTCTTTCATAATCTCGATGTTCTATGATCCTATTGAGAATAGGATACTTGGGGGTCTTGTAATAATTAGCCAATTTGTCATTACAAAACCATGATTCATCCCCTTAAAGAGGGTATAGTTCTAAGCCAAATGCTGGTACAAACATGACACATCCTTTATCTTTGTTCTTTTGTTGCCAATACATGTGTGAGGTATTTTTGGGTCACCCAAAGGTCTTTAGAATCTAAGAAAGATTAGAAATATGGAAGGTATCATGGGTCACGTAGTCCCCTAGGACATTATTTAAAATAGTGAAATGATTGGAAGCTTTAAGAGGTGACATGTGGTAAAGGGAATCCATTGTATAAAGATCCATGCAATTATCCTATGGAGGATCAATAAGTATGACCTTTCCTTTATCCCAATTGGAATTTAGCTTCATGTCATATTGGTAATTATATCTTTGAAACTCAGCCTCAAGGTGGTTGCAGTGTTCATATGGGTGTAAATCCCATAGAATATTTACTTCCATCCCTGAGTTAGAGAACTTGATACATTGGTGCAGTGTTTATGGGATTGCATGAGTCATATATATACAAGGCCTACCTAAAAGCATATTACATAACAACTCAAGAACAAGCACATGGAAAAGTGTATCATGGGTCATAGGCCTACTGATAATTAATAAGATAATGTTGCCTTGTGATTCTCTTTCTTGATTATCATAAGCTTTGATAGTTATCATTTCTTATTGGAGATCTACCGTTATGTAACCAAAAAGTTTGATGAGCTTCAGAGACACTATGGTGAGACCTGATCTATTGTCTATAAGGACATGTTTCACTTTATGCCACTTTATATAAACTTATATGTACAATGGATTATTATGGAGTGGTCCAAGGGAAGACATGTCACTTTGGTTGAACGTGACTTATTAGGCTGGAGCTAAATGTCCAACCAAATCTTGAAATTTATTAGGGGATATGTAACTAAAAATAATGAATTGGGTTAAAAACTCATTCAAATTGTTCTTATGGATTATTGATGTTCACATTAAATCTAAAATAGAAATTTGTGCTAGTGTCTTCTATAAGTATTCCACAATATCAAACTTCTTTCCTTGGTCAATGGTGAATGGTTTATTTTGAGGTTGAATGGTTGGTTGGATAACAGGCAAAGTAGTAGATGGTTGTGGGCATGGGATACTAATCTTTGACCTTTGAGCTATGATTGCATAATCAAAATTATATAGAGGATCATAATTGCTAGTTAATATTGGGGATGGTGTGGGATAAGATATGACAAGTCTCAGTTGTTGGTCTACTTGTATGTGGTCACATGGTAAGGGTGAGTTATCAGTATAAGGTCCAAAAGTGGAAGTCCTAATTTTCTAGTTTGCCTATGTGTAGTCCCAAGTCAAAGAAGAATTATCCATGTAATTTGGTTGAGTGGTATTGATTAGCAATGGCCTATGTTTATTAGTGCTCAGTCTAGGGTTAATGGAGATGGTATTAACGCTACCCCCCAAAATATGCCCTATAACCCTATTATAGTCATGTGTGACTACATGGTAGGTTTGTTTTTTGTTACCATTCTAACTTTGGTTTTGTATATTTTTCTAATGTTGTGGGTTCTATTGTTGATTCTATTAATTCTACTAGTTTAACCTTTGATTTTGATAATGTTAATTTTGTTGTTGCACTGACTGGTGTTGTTGTTGTTTCTGATTGTTTTGTTTTTGCTAGGTGTTATGTTGTGGAAATGGATTTTGATAAATCCCAAGACTTTTATTAGTGGTGGAATCACCATTTTCTAATATTATCTCCTCATTCTCTAACATATTCTCAATCAAATGTTTGATTTGCACAAATCTTCATAAATTATGCCTATTAACCCAATGATATTCATAGAATTCATTTTCATGGTAGCAATCAAGAAAAAGAATGCCTTTGGGATAATGATTTGGTATAGGAAAAATAATCATATTATCAAAGGTAAGTTTGTAAAATATAGACTCAATAGGCTCTCTTAGGTCACTAAAGACACACTGAGTAGGCATAATTCTTCTCGAAGGAGGGATTCACAATGGTAAAGGTTATTGCATTTATTACACAAGTCTTGGTTATTATGATTATGACATTGGTTAGAGAGGTTTTTGGGTGGGAGTAAGCTAAAAATGTGGTGTAGATGATGTTTGCACTATTTGGAAATGATGTGACTTAGTTACTCCATTACCCACAACATTCCTATTGTAGTTGAATTACTTTGGTCTATCTTGATTATTGGCTTGTGTTGGTTGTGATGCTTACTCTTGGATTGAACATCAATTTTGTCCACTTCCCTAATTGGTACCTTGATTGTGATTATTTGATGTAAGCTTGATGATCCTTTTATTAATAAAGGCTCACTCAATCAACAAGACTTTATCGATGATCTCCTAGAAAGTATGTGCACATTGTAGTTCCAGATGATAAGCTATCTCACTATGCAAATTTTTAGTAAACATAGAAGATAATTATTTATTTGGTAAAATTTGGGTGAATCATCTTTTAAGGGCTATCCATTTATATAGATAACTTGCAAAACTCTCACCAGATTTTTGTTTTGCTATTGTCAACTTAACTAATGAAATCTCATGTTCAAGATTATAAGAGAAGTGTTACACAAAATTCTCAAAAAGATCATCAAATTTTTTTTACCAACTTCTTAGGCAACTTTAAGAACCATGCCAAGGCTTTTCCATCCAAGCTCCTTGGAAAAAATAATAAAAATTATATATCACTATATTCCACTACTTGCATGCGATAAAAAACTTAGTTAAATGGGCCTTAGGATCACCTTTCCATTTGTATTTATCAAATTTTAGTGGTTCATATCCTAGAAGAAATTTTATTTACAAGTACTCCATGTTGAATGGATAATAACATATGTCATCTAACTTAAAAATTTTAGTCTATTTCCTAGCTTGAATGGAAGCAATCACATCATTTATCTTTTTAAATTCTTGAGATAGGAAACTGAAAGGAACACTAGTTTGAGGGAGAATATTTGTTTGGGTAGATGGGTGGGAGTCCACAAGTGGGAAACTTTGACTAGGGTATGATAGAGATATATATTAGAGTACATTGGTTTGGTTGGGAAATGGACTAAGAAAATGCATACATGGATTAGGATCTACTTGAAATTGTACATTTAGTTGTATGATATTCTAGTTTGGGTTGGCTATGAAGGTTTGACTTGGATGATTTTGTGGTTGGGATGGACTTATATAACTATATTTTGTCTATTTTGGTTGAAAAGGGACATGATACTGACTAATCAAACGTTGTTGTTGAGTGGGAACTTGTGAACCAAAACTTTGTCTCTAAAATTGTGGCACATTTTGAACTGATTGTTATCTAGAAGGTATTTGAGAAACATGAGATCCTCCTTATTTCATGAATCCTTTTTGGGAAGTTAATTCATGTTGAATATTTGTCATCTATCGCTAATCAATATTTACACATTATTGGAGAGTCATAATTTGGTTTTGGACTCATACACTAGTGTATGATCGAAAAGGTATTTTTGTCACTACCTGATGAGGTGGAACATTAGTTTCCCTTTGTTGAGGTGGAAATATATTCAGCCTTTGTTGTGTTGGTAAATTATATTTTGCATACTATTGTGGAATACTACTCCTCACTTGTTGAGGGGGTGTAGGATTTGTCACATTATATTGTTGAGGCATGACATTGGTTGTTGGTTGAGGTTGGTAAGTAGGTGGTGAAGGTTAGAGTGAAAAATATCCTATTCCTTGGTATGATGATCCACTCATGGTATTAACTATAGGCACATGTTGTTAACTAGCTGTTTGTGTGTTAGTACCACTTTGATTTTGATTGGACATTACTTGCACATTGTCCACTATAATTTGCTTATTATTCTATGTAGAAATAGAATACATTTCCTCAATAATGTGCATATGCAACAAGTTGTCTACCAAAGTGTTTTGCATGAATGGGTCTGAACTTTGATTGTCTTGACGAGTTAATTCTACCAAAACTTTTGTTGAAGGAACTAAGTCAATAAGAGGTTTATTCACCATGGTCTTCTGATTGAAGTTATGTGCTAGATTCAAGTAGGTTTGATATACCATCTTTACTTATTTAAAATGGATTTCCATGAGGTTTTTATTTATATTAGGCATATTAGGGTCTAGATATGTTGTTTGGACTAGAGCCAAAGTATTGCTAGAAGAAGCTTTTTGATAAAAAAATATGTTGTGGGGCATTCTTACTAAGCTTGCTAAATTATCATGAGGAAAATACTTGGCCCCTACCTCTATGGCTTCAATTAAAATCTCATCTTTGTTCTCCAACAAGTGATGCTAAAATAAAAATGGATCGTATGTTGAAGGCATATTAGTAGAGCATGATTGTTGAAGAAATAGTTCATCAGTTGTGGGTATTATAGCTAGGTATTGTGCATTTTTTTCTTGGTATTATTATGAATAAGGTGGTGTATTAACTAGATAGTTAGTCAATGGATCTTGGATTTATTCCCCTAATTGAGTATTATAAGAGGGATAATGATCCATCTCATTAACAATATTATCTATGTAGGGGTCTTGCACCGTTTTTTCCTATGTAACCACATTAATAATCCTCAAATTATACTTGAGTGTACTATGACTATAGGAATACATGTTGGGATCCATCGTAAATGTTTTTGTAATAAAGGGTCAAAGATCTCTACAAACTCTAAAAAGGAAATGTCTAAAAGTTGATGCTCAAAATTGGTCTAGATTCATCAAAAGGATCAAAAAGGTTTATGCAAAGATTTGTGAGGAAACAAAATAGCATTAAGTGTCTAGCATTACATGTCTTACAAAAAAAATATTAAGTGAATCACCCAAAAATCAAAAATCCAAACACTAAGGTCGAAGTGTTTCAAATCAGTCTAATCTAGGAAATTAAAAGTTGTTACGTCTTTTGGCCAAATGTGGCATCAAGATCTAGGCTCAAAAAAGGCATGTGCTAGGACTCTTGGCCAAATTATGTCAAAAGATAAAATTTGAAATAGATGAAAGTTTTAATCTAATAGATTTGAAAAAATTATAAAAAACACTAGGTGTTTGATTCTTGGACATGGACTCGATCAAATATGCATAAGGTATGAAACAAAAGGCACCTTAGAGATAGTTTATTTTTCTCAAAAATAATGGTAAAAGAATTGGTTCTTTTGACAAATAAGCTAGACAAAAAGTGAAAAACATAAATATGCTAGACAAAGGTTCACAAAGGTACACTTAGATTGGTTTGAAAATGTAGGACCAAATTTTAACTCTATGCAAGAGGGCCTATTAAACAATATCTATTTTTTTTTGGGTAGCATAACAGTGTTATACTACCCAAAAGATGTGACAAAATGCTTGTTTCAAAAAATATCTAAGGCAAAGATAATTTCTCAAAAATTTGATAGTATAACACTACCTTTCTTGACTCAAAATGTTGTGGTACATAGACTCAAAGTGTAAGTGTTTAGCACAAAATGACTTAAGTCTATCAAGTGGTGATAATGATCATGAGTCTTATGTGGCCTTCAACACAAATTGGGAATTGGACCTAAGTTCCCTCAATTTTAGTGTAAATGGTGAATCCACATAACACATCAACTCTATGAACTTATAAAGGTGAAATTTTGAATTTAGATTATAAATGAAGGACTTAAACAACTTTGAAAAAGGTCTAGAATCAATAAAGTAGCATAACTAGGCCAAAGTGGATAATATGATTCCAAGTTTTTATGAACTTTGAACATGGAAAATTGATGATTTCACGTGGGAAGCATAACACCTCTTTGTTTAAAGAAAAATGAGTACCATGTGTTGTGGTTTGTATTACTTTTTTACACCAAGTTCTGACTCCAAACAAGAATTTAATTTAAGACAAAACCAACTAATTAATCACTCTTAGATCCTAAACTTACAAGGTTGCTTGGTGTTATTGGAATTTTTCAATATACATAATTTGAGAGGATTTTAAGTGTTCATCTAAAAGTAAATGAACATTATATTTTAGGGTTTTTACAACCCCACCTTCTCTCAAATGATAGTACTATGAGATGGACCTTGAGGCACACCTTGCACCAACAATAATTTTGTGGCAAGTGGGGATTTGTCTAAGATCTACAAGTTTTTAAATTTTCTAGGGGAATCAATTGTATAATGACTTTCACATCAAACAATGAAAGAGACAAGCATGGATTTTGGTTTTGTATCACTTGGACTATTGCAAAAAGGTCTAGTACTTTTTACAACCACTACATCCTACTATTTGCTTAATGTAGTGCGATGTCCAAAATGCCACTATGTCCTTTATGCAACTTAGAAGGAGTGGATGAAGTCAATGACAAGAGACGAAACCTTAGGTCAAATCTTCCCTAATAGAATCGTGAGAGGTAATGACCTCCCCCTCTCAACCCATGTTTACATGAAAATAAAGAAATCATAAAATAGAAAGACTTTAGGGTCATTGTCAAGGTCACCTAATACTTTTTAATGTTTTGGGGATTGCTTTAGACAACGTTCTTTTTATGCCTTAGACTGGGTAATTTACAAATAAGAAAAGCACTTTTGATTCTAAGGGTTCCCTAAAGGGTATAAATGGAAGAGTATACATGAAACATCTTTGTATTTTGAGAAAATAAAGTTCTAATTGAAACAATGAAAACAAAATTGACAAGTGTGTTCAATTTTAAGCCCAAATGCAAGATTTGTCGGTGCTCATTTGACCCTTTCATCTTAAAATTGTAAACTAATGATAAAAACTTAGTTAAGCACCTAAATTTTATATTAAGCACCAAAATGATGTTCTTAGTTAATTTTAAAGAATGCAAATGATTTTTTAAACATGTTTTACCAATTTTCTAAGTTGGTCTTATAAGAAAAATGTGAGCATGTGCTTTAGCTTTGAAGAATTTTTAAAGAAGAAACAATTAACTTAGGAAAACGAGATCTCAGGTTGACACAGTGGTGCAATATCACTACTTGATAGATTAATCCACTACTTCTAGGATAATCCCATAGTTTTTAAAGATACAATATTGTAAAAATAAAAAATGCAACAAAATGCATAATCCAACAAAACCATCATTTAAACATTCAACTATAATAGAGGCTTGTATATCCATATGCAAGCCTTTATTATAACTAGGTCTTCCATTAATTTCTCATATTGTTATTTCATTAATATTTTAACATCTAGAGCAAGAATAAGGTGAATTGACTTAAAAATGTGCCCTAGCTTGCCTCTGCTTCTTCCCAGTTTTTGGTAAAATGAGAGATTACAAAAGGGCATGGACATGTAATGAAATAGTAATTAAAATTAAGAAATTAATATAATATGCCTTATCATATATGTAGGTAAAATGTGGAAGCATACTAAATGGACATGACCTATTAGCAAAATGTAATCAAATCCACTCTCCCATCGCTTGGATTAGATCAAGGTGTAAAGAGGTGACCACATAGGCATCCAAATCTTCCCCCCCAACTACCATGAAGTTCCTTGTCCATAAAATGGTGCCATTGGTGGCTCCTAATCATTCATAAACCCTAATCAACTTCTTCCTCCAAGTTAAACTAGACAACAATATTAAATCATAATTATTTATTTAAATTCTTTTATTTTGACTTAACAAAAATCAATCCTTAATGACCCAAACTATCTTTTTTTTAATGGAAGGGATTTAATAAATATATAAATTTGATAATTATTATCTCATACAATGTTTTTTAATTCTTTTAATAGATTTAATCAAGTCACATTCCAATGTCAACAAGGGCACTAGTACCAAATCCCTATGAGAGTCTAGTAGGCAGAGAGTAGAGCTGGTGGTGGGTTATTTTATTTAGATTAAAATTAAATATTATTGTGGTATTTAAATGAATCATGCCAATAACAGTGGTCATTTATATCTAGCATTATAAATCTAAAGTTAGATTATCCTTAATAAAAGTACATATTGAAAATGTTATAATGTATGGACAAAAATAAACATAAAAAATGCACTATCTATAGTTTGGTGAAGATTACAATCAGACGACTTGGTGTTAAATCAAATTAATACTATGGCCTATTCTCTTCTTCAATATTTTTTGTGATTTGATCTTTCATAGTATACCTAGGCAAATGATCATACTATATGTATTGCACTAACAGAGTCCTGAAGAATAATATTTTTGGGACATAAAGGATAAGACAAAAAAATACATTACTAATTTCAATCTCTCCCTCATCTTGATCATGTTACAAACATTTATTTACATTATTTGGTAAGGATGAAACACAATCTAATAACTGGTAGACTTGTTGACTTAATTTGGCAACCTTCATAGTTTTTATATACAACCCTAATAAGTAAGATATATATGAATTGATTTGGGCTCACATTTGGAAAACATAGCTAGCCATTAAAATTGTGGATACGTTTTCATACGTTATTTTATTTTTAATTATTTTTTGAATTCTGTGTTTGACTTTTTACTAGGAAAAATTGAAGAAAAATCCAATATCTAATAATAATAAAAAATGCATTATTGATTTCAAGCTCTCCCTCATATTGATCATGTTACAAACATTTATTTTTTTTTTTTTTGGTAAGGCCGAAACATAATAAAATAATTGGAAGACTTATTGAATTGATCTGGAAACCTTCATAGCTATTGTATATAGCCCTAATAAATAAGATATAGATGAATTGATTGAGACTCACATTTAGAAAACACAACCAACCATTGAAATTGTAAATAGGTTTTCATATTTTATTTTATTTTTAATTGTTTTCTGAATTCCATGTTTGTTTAGTTACCACCTCCACCTACAAATAGATTTATGTGGATTTAAATTAATCATGCCAATAATGGTGGTCATTTCTATCTATAATTATAATTATAAAATTAGATTAGCCTTATTACAAGTACATGGTGCAAATGTTACAATGTATGGACACAAATAAAGACAAAAAGATGCACTGTCTATAGTTTAGTGAATATTAAAAATTAGATGATCTAGTGTTAAATCAACTTAAGACTATGGTATTTTCTCTTCTTTGAGCTTATTCAAAAGTTGAGAGTTGGTATTATACTTAGGAAAATGATCATATTGTATGTACTACACTAAAAGAGTCCCGAAGAACCATATTTTTGGGACGTAAAGGATAAGCCAAAAAAAACATTACTGATTTCAACCTCTCCCTCATCTTGATCATGTTAAAAACATTCATTTCCTTTATTTTGGTAAGGCTAAAACATGATCCAATAACTGGCAGACTTGCTAACTTACTCTCACAACCTTCATAGATATTGTATACATCCCTAATACAGAAGATGCAGATGAATTGATTGAGGCTCACATTTTGAAAACACAACCAACGATTGAAATTGTAGATAGGTTTTCATACTTTATTTTGTTTTTAATTATTTTTTGGTTTGTACATTTGAATTTTTATTAGGCAAAATTGAAAACAAAACCTATAACTGATAATAAAAAAATGCATTATTAATTTCAACCTCTCCCTCATCTTGATCTTGTTACAAACATTTATTTTCTTTATTTCGGCAAGGATGAAACACGATCTAATAACTGGAAGGCTAGTTAACTTGATTTGGAAACATTCATAGCTATTGTATACACCCCTAATAAAGAAGATGCAAATAAATTGATTGAGCTTGACACTATGAAACCATAACCAACCATTGAAATTGGAGATAGGTTTTCATAATTTGTTTTATTTTTAATTATTTTTTGAATTCCATGTTTGTTTAATTACCACCTCCACCTACAGCTAGATTTATCTAGATTTAAATTAATCATGTCAATAATGATGGTCATTTATATCTAGCATTATAATTGTAAATTTAGATTAGCCTTATTAAAAATACATAGTGGAAATTTTATAATGTATGGACAAAAATAAAGACAATAAATGCACTATCTACAGTTTGGTGAAGATTACAATAAGATGACCCAGTGTTAAATAAACTTAAGACTATGGCCTATTCTCTTCTTTGAGATTATCCATGAGTCGAGATTTTTGCATTATACCCAGGTGAATGATCATACTATATATAGTGCACTAAAAGAGTCTTGAAGAACCATATCTTTGAGACATAAAGGATAAGCCAAAAAATTACATTATTAATTTAAACCTCTCCCTCATTTTTTGAGACATAAAGGATAAGCCAAAAAAATAAATTATTGATTTCAATCTTTCACTCATCTTGATCATGTTACAAATAGTTATTTCCTTTATTTTGCCAAGGCTAAACATGTTCTAATAATTGGTAGACTTGCTTACTTACTCTGATAACCTTCATAGTTGTTGTATGCAACCGTAATAAAGAAGATACATAGATGAATTTCTTGAGGCTCACATTTTGAAAAAATAGCTAGCCATTGAAATTGCATATAGGTTTTCATACTTTATTTTGTTTATAATTATTTTTTGAACTTCACGATTGAATTTTTATTAGGCAAACTTGCAAAAAAAATGCCATAACTGATAAACCAAAAAAATACATTATTGATTTCATCCTCTCCCTCATATTGATCATGTTAACAACATTTATTTCCTTTATTTTCGGAAGGCTGAAACATGATCCAATAACTGGAAGAAATATTCCCTAAAGCCATTACAAGTTAGAACCTTGGTATTTAGAAAACCTAGTAGACATATTTAGTTTTAAACTATTCATGAGTAGGTAGAGGGCATAAAAATATTTTTTGGAGGCCAAAACAAATAAAACCCAACAAGAAGGAAAATAAACTTATTCACATCTACGACCAAAATGTCCAGTAAAACCACATATCGGACTCACTAATGGAAAAAAACAAAATTATACCTAAGTTTCTTTGGAATCCTTTCCAAAAAAACTCTAGAAAACACAAATATCCATAGCTAAAGAGAAATGCATGGTGATTTCTTATTGAATAAATGATAAAGCTAGGGGAAAAGGAAAGTGATGTGAGGAGAAAGAGAAATGGCTCAACAATGTGGTACCAACGTAGCAACCCAAAAAACCTTTTGTGAGTGTAGGCTTAGATCCCAACACTGTCACGCCGATTTATGTATCTACCATTGGATTTTATGCAAAATATGTGGAGGTTACAATGTCTTTTTCTCTATCTCTAGTTTGTTAAGCTCCCATGCCTTTGTAGCACCACAAAAACCATGGTCAAGCCTCATGATGCCTTTGTAGCACTGATAATAAACCAAACTGGTATTCAAGCATAGTGAAAAATCAGATAGAGAACTATGAATAAACAAGGAAGTGATAGTGAATTGGTAGTGTGAAAAACATTTAGTGGAGCCTTTTGTCTTCCCACTTATTTACCCCTAAAATAATTCAATATTTGATTGAAAGTATGCCCCAAAGGTGCAAAAAAAGATGGAGGAATTATATATTTTTGTTTTGGGATTATATCTATGTAGTGTGTAAATTCAATATATTTTAATATCATATAATTTTATATAATATATATTTTGATAATGAATTATATATATATATATATATATATATATTTGATAATGAATTATATATATATATATATATAATTCACTATCAAAAAATATATATATATATATATAATTCATTATCAAAATATATATTATATAAAATTATATGATATTAAAATATATTGAATTTACACACTACATAGATATAATCGCAAAACAAAAATATCTAATTCCTCCATCTTTTTTTGCACCTTTGGGGCATAG
This sequence comes from Torreya grandis, assembly GCA_037957365.1. NCBI lineage: Eukaryota > Viridiplantae > Streptophyta > Pinopsida > Cupressales > Taxaceae > Torreya > Torreya grandis. Next base: position 324,625 of record JARHVA010004271.1, on the reverse strand, counting down.
TTTTAATCAAATATTGAATTATTTTAGGGGTAAATAAGTGGGAAGACAAAAGGCTACCCTAAATGTTTTTCACACTACCAATTCACTGTCATTTCCTCTTTTATTCACAGTTCTCTATCTGATTTTTCACTATGCTTGAATACCACACACACACACACACACACACACACATATAAATATATATGTTATAATTTATTATTAAAATTATATAAATATAAATATATAAATATATATATATATATATATATATATATATATTTATATATTTATATTTATATAATTTTAATAATAAATTATAACATATACATTTATGTGTGTGTGTGTGTGTGTGTGTGTGTGTGTGTGTGTGTGTGTGTGTGTGTGTGTGTGTGTGTGTGTGTGTGTGTGTATATATATATGTATATATATATGTATATATATATATATATGTATATATATATATATATATGTATATATGTTTTCATTCTTCATTATTTACATAATAACTAATATTTAATATTAATAAATATTTAATATTATGATATAATATAATATATTATATTTTTTACAATTAGGACTTTTTTTATAAAATCCAACCCCTTTTTTGTAATAAGAAGGAATAAAAATTATAACAAATGTTATCTACATAGAAAAATAGACTATTTCATTATCAAATGGCATGCCATAACTATCTGTTGATTTTATCATACTACAACTGGTGAGTTGATTAGCTAGATACGAATCATAAACACTACACAATTTTAACTTCAGAGAATATTTTCCCTCCATTACCAAATTTGTTGCCTTCCATGAAGATCAATTATCTATAGAATGTGAGGAAGGATATACAATATTGCTTGTCCACGAGTAAATTTGTATCTTGTCACACAAAGCCATTGGGTTTGGGTTTGGGTATTTGGGTGACAAGATACAAATTTATTCATCCACAAGAAAAATTGTATATCCTTCCTCACAATTTGTAGAGAATTGATCTTCATGGAAAACAATAAATTTGGTGATGGAGGGCAAAGATTCTTTGAAGCTAAAATTGTGTAGTGTTTATGATTTGTATTTGGGTAAGCAAATCACCAGTTGTAGTATGAGGAAATCAACAAATAGGTATGGCATGTCATTTGACAATGAAACAATCTATTTTTCTATGTAGATAACAGTTTATATAATTTTTATTCCTTCCTATTGTAAAAAATGGGGTGGATTTTATAACTACAGTCATAATTGCAAAAAATATAAAATATAATATATCATAATATAAAATATTAGATATTAGTTGTTATGTAACTAATGAAGAATGGAAACATATATATATATATATATATATAAAATATAATATATTATTTAATATATATATATATATTAAATAATATATTTTAATAGTATATTATATTGTATTTTATTATTATATGTTTATATATATATATATATATATATATAATAGTATATTATATTGTATTTTATTATTATATATTTATATATATATATATAAATATATAATAATAAAATACAATATAATATACTATTATATATATATATATATATATATATAAACATATAATAATAAAATACAATATAATATACTATTAAAATATATTATTTAATATATATATATATATATATATATTAAATAATATATTATATTTTATTATTAAAACTATATATAATAATATATTATCAAAATATATATTATATTAAATTATATGGTATTAAAATATATCAAATTTACACACTACCTACATATAATCGTGAAACAAAAATATACAATTCCTCTAGGTTTTTTTGCATGTGTGAGGCATAGTTTTAATCAAATATTGAATTTTTTTGGGGGAAAATAAGCAAGAAGACAAAAGGATCTCATAATTTTTTTTCACATTACCAATTCACTGTCAATTCTTCTTTTGTTCACAGTTCTCTGTTTGATTTTTTATTGTGCTTGAATACCAATTTGGATGTTACCAGTGCTACCAAGGCATCAAAAGGCTTGGACCTAGTTTTTATGGTGCTACAAAGGTGTGGGAACTTAAAAAATTAGGGACAGATCAATAGCCATTATAACCTACACTACTTCAACACAAAATCCAATGGTAGATACATAGATCAACATGATAGTGTTGGGCTCTAAGCCTATGCCCATGAAAGGGTTTCTGGGTCATTACATTGCTGCTACATTGCTAAGCCATTTCTCTTTCTCCTCACATCACTTTCCTTTTACCATGACTTTACCATTTCATCAGTAAAAAATCACTGTGCATTTCTCTTCACATCTAGATATTTGTGTTTTCTACAATTTTTTTTGAATGGATTCCAAAAACTCTTAGGAAATAATTTTTCTTTCCATTAGTGTTTATAATATGTGGTTTTAATGGACATTTTGGTCTTAGATGTGAATAAGGTTGTTTTACTTATTGTTTGGTTTTATTTGTTTTTGCCTCCAGAAAATATTTTTATGCCCTCTACTTGCTCATGAATATGTTCAAACTAAATATTTCTACTAGGTTTTCTAAAGATAGAAGTTTTGAATTGTAAAAGCTTAAGGGAATATTTCTTCTACTTATTGAATCATGTTTTAGCCTTGCCTAAATAATGGAAATAAATGTGTTTTCAGAATATGATCCTCAATCAATTCATCTGTATCTTCTTTATTAGGGTTGTATACAACAACTATGAAGGTTAGTAGAGTAAGTCAACAATTCTACTAGTTATTGGATCATGTTTCAACATTGTCAATATAAAGGAAATAAATGTTTGTAACATGATCAAGATGAGGAAGATGTTGAAATAAATAATAAATATTTTTTGGCTTATCCTTTATGTCTAAAAAATTATGGTTCTTCAGGACTCTTTTAGTGTAGTACATAAAATATGATCATTTTCCTAGGTATAATATAAAAACTCAACTCATTAATAATGTCAAAGAGGAGAACATGCCATAGTATTAAGTTTATTTAACACCAAGTCATCTCATTTAAATCTTCACCAAACTATAGATAATGCATTTTTTGTCTTTATTTTTTTCCATACATTGTAACATTTGCACTATGTACTTGTAATAAGGCTAATTTAACTTTATGAATACAATGTTAGATAGAAATGACCACCATTATTGGCACGATTCATTTAAATCTACAAAAATCCACCTTTAGATGGAGGTGAAAACTAAACAAATATGGATTTCAAAAAATAATTAAAAAGAAAATGAAATATGAAAACCTATATGCAAATTTAATGGTTGGTTATGATTTAAAAACGTGAGCCCTAATCAATTCATATGTATCTCCTTTATTAGGGTTATATATAATAGCTATGAAGTTTTTTAGAGTAAGTCAACAAGTCTTCTAGTTATTGGATCATGTTTAAACATTTCCAAAATTAAAAAAATAAATGCTTGTAACATGAACAAGATGAGGGAGAGGTTGAAATCAATAATGCATTTTTTTATTATCAGTTATTAGATTTTTTTTCAATTTTTCCTAATAAAAATTCAAGCATGAAATTCAAAAATTAATAAAAAACAAAATAAAGTATGAAAATGTATCTACAATTTCAATTGTTGGCTATGTTTTCAAAATTTGGGCCTCAATCTATTCATTTGTATCTTCTTTATTAAGGTTGTATACAATAGTTATGAAGGTTGTTAGAGTAAGTTAGCAAGTCTACCAGTTATTAGATCATGTTTCAGCCTTTCCAAAATAAAGGAAATAAATGTTTGTAACATGATCAAGATGAGGGAGAGGTTAAAATCAATAATGTATTTTTTTTAGCTTATCCTTTATGTCCCAAAAATATGGTTTTGTAGGACTCTTTTAGTGTAGTACATACCATATGACCATTTTCCCAAGTATAATATGCAAGCTCAACTCATGAACAAGCTCAAAAAAGAGAATAGGCCATAGTCTTAAGTTGATCTAACATGAGACCATCTCATTTTAATCTTCCCCAAACTATAGATAGTGCATTTTTTTATCTTTATTTTTGTCCATACATTATAAAATTTGCACTATGTACTTGTAATAAGTCTAATCTAACTTTAAAATTATAATGCTAGATATAAATGACCACTTTTATTGGCATGATTCATTTAAATCCACGTAAATCTAGTTGTAGGTGGAGTTGATAACTAAACAAACATGGAATTCATAAAATAATTAAAATATATATACGAAAACCTATCTACAATTTCAATGGTTGGATGAGTTTTCAAAACATGAGCCTCAATCGGTTCATCTGTATCTTCTTTATTATGGATGTATACAATAGCTATCAAGGGTTCCATAGCAAGTTAACAAGTCTTCCAATTATTGGATCATGTTTCAACCTTGCTAAAATAAATAAAATAAATGTTTATAACATGATCAAGATGAGGGACAGGTTGAAATCAATAATACATTTTTTATTATTTGTTATTGGCATTTTTTTTCAATTTCACCTAATAAAAAGTCAAACATAGAATTCAAAAAACAATTAAAAAGTTTAAGTATGAAAACCTATCTACAATTTTAATTGCTAGTTATGTTTTTAAAACATGAGCCTCTATCGATTCATTGGTATCTTCTTTATTAGGGTTGTATATAACAACTATGAAGGTTACCAGAGTAAGCAATTCTACCAGTTATTGGATCATGTTTTAGCTTTGCCAAAATAAATGATAAATATGTTTGTAACATGATCAAGATGAGGGAGAGGTTGAAATCAATAATGAATTTTTTGTCTTATCCTTTATGTCCCAAAAATATGGTTCTTTAAGACTCTTTTAGTGCAGTACATACAATATGAGCATTTTATGAGGTATAATACGAAAGCTCAACTCATGAATAAGCTCAAAGAAGGGAACAAGCCATAGTCTTAAGTTGATTTTACACCAACTTATCTCATTATAATCTTTACTGAATTGAAGATAGTTCCTTTTTTGTCTTTATTTTTTTCCATACATTGTAACATTTGCACTATGTACTTGTACTAAGACTAATCTAAATTTACAATTATAATTCTAGATAGAAATGACCACCTTTATTGGCATGATTCATTTAAATCCACATAAAGCTAGCTATAGGTGGAGGTAGTAACTAAACAATTATCGATATCCATGTGAACATCTTTGAATCTTCACCTCCTCCAAATTTATTTTTGTAGAGAACACTTGATATGATTTTATTATTTTATTTGATTGACTACATTGTTGGAATGACCTAAAATATGCCACGTCTCATTGGGGAAATTTTACTATTAACACTTATTTGATAATGGTAAATGATTTTTATCAAGACTAAAATAATAAAATTAAGGGTTTTTAAAGGACCCCAATACGTTACAAATATCTCTAAAATATTTAATAGAATTCAATAGCATAGACCAAAACATACAAGCCTAAATAATGAAAGGACTAAAACTAACTATAATGATTTCCTAGAGATATTCAACTAGCTCATTAACGATGAACATGCCATATAAACCTAAAAAAAGAACATATTGTCAACAATTGAAACAATAATAAATAAGGTTTTTTACTAGATCCCATAACCTAAAAAATATTAAGGTTAGTATCCATCATAGAATCTCATAGATAAACATGTAGAAACCATGTCCACCTAGAACTAGATTAGAACAAAATGTAGGGGCAATAGTGAGTATGGATTTATCAATCCTTCAACTACACCCAACCTTCTGACTGCCATCTGAAACTGAACCAGACTACTCAAGCCTTCTAATGACACTTGTTTTTTAGTTGGGTTTGGGTGGATCTAACTCAAACCAAATTCATAAAGTTTGCAATAGTTTAAATGAATTATAAGTTTAAGTGAGTTTGTTTGGGTTTTTTTGTATTTATTAGTTAATGATTAACAAAAATATAATTATAGAGAGTTAGTGTCTCTCTGACATAACTACTTTGTCATGTAATAAATAGTGTTTAAGGATCTCATTTTCAACATCTTAGAATCATCCTCTCATTCTAAATTTTCATTGGTGTTTTTGTGTTTCAATGATTGGTTATCATCCCTTGTCATCCTCTCATTCTATATGTTCATCAATGTTTTTATGAGGATGATGATGCCTTGTCCCTACTGATATCACATGATATGACTACTTAGGGCCTCATATTAGGAATATCATAACTAAATTAGAGTATGGGAGATGAATTAATCTCCACTCTCACATAAATAATGACAAAGTTGCACATATTCATTCTTGAAGCTTTCTCTTACCTCACAAGGTTTTATCATAAGTTACTAGGGCTCTTAACAGTTCTCCTAGAGTGCCTAAGGTGTCCCAGATTATCCTTTGGTATCTCAACAACCCAAAAAAACCTCAAGGATCAAAACAAAGAGGATAAGGGCCTAACACAATATATTTAACCATTCCCAAGGTTTCTCAGGTGATATAGATGTGGTAATGTATGGGTGGATAAGAGGCAAACACATGGCATCTTAAGGCTAATTAGACACTTATTAAATTTAATTTTTTTGAGTTCTATAAGTATACAAGGGTGTCAAAGTATATTCTAATCATGAAGAGATATATGTCATGATGTTAGGCTTGATAGTCATGTAATCATACACCTTTTAAATGTGTCAGTCTAGATGTCAGATCTCTAAAACCCTTTGAAACACCCTTGAGATACCCTTTAAGGTACTCCAAGGCCTCTTAAGGTATCTCCTATGAGATAATTTGAGGGGCATTAGGAGATACCTTACTAAAATGAGATACCTTAAGGACATACCTTACTATAAGTCCCTTCAATGTATCTCCTAGGAGATACATTCAAGGGCCTTGTAGTATGTTCAAGGTGTCTCCTAAGAAATACCTTTAATGTAATACAAGGCCCTTCAATATATATTAGGACAATAATTTACCCAAAACATGCCTTGAAGTTATTATAAGTCCCTTAAAGGTATCTCCTAGAAGACACCTTGAGATACCTTGAAGGGACATGTAATACCTTCAATGGTACCCTTGAAGGTATTACAAGGACCTTCATGGTATCTCTTAGGAGATACCTTCAAGGGACTTGTAAAGCCTTCAAAGTATCTCTTAAGTAAATCATTGAAGATATTACATGGCCCTTCAAGGTATCACCTAAAATGTGTCTCTTATGGTATCTTATAAGACATGCATTGACCCACAAATTTATACCCGTACAATAGTAAATAATAATACCTTCATGGTATCTCTAAGGATGTATATCTTCCCTAAAATTACATGTTTTAAAAAACACCCTCTTAAATCAAATTCAAATGGTTTAAAATATAACATATTGTATCTATTTTTTATAAAAAGGAAGAGATATATCAAAATAACACAAAAGTGATACCATAAAGGTATCATTAAATATATATTTTAGACCTAAAATACATCTTCATAAAATATCTCTCAACGTTTCATTAGAGATATAACTCTCATGGTAGATCTTAAAAATAAATCAACCCTCAAAACCATCACCATAAACATTTAAATAATACTACCTCAATGTATCTTCTATATATCTCTTGCATCTTAGTCATATGCTTTTGAAAAACTATCTCTTACATAAATTTGACATGATATCAAACTTTACATTTTAAATCCAAATTTTATAAGATAGGAGAACTCTACAAAGTATCTTCCAAGAGATAGATTGATAGGTATCACCTATGATAATATTATAAAGGTATGACCCAAGTCACTCAAAACAAAAATCTTAAAGTGACATTAAATTCACATTAGTGATATTTGCCAAGGAATTTTTTATGATATACTTTGAACATAAAATTAATCACTATAAAAATTAAATAATACTACATTAAAGGTAGATCCTAAATGTTAATAGTTGCATTTAAATTATATGATTTACAAACCCTCCCCTTATATCAATTTGACATGACTTCTAATGCAACATATTATACTCAAATTTAATAAAATAGGATAACTCTCAAAGTAGCTATAAAGGTATACTTTTTCCCTTAAATCCAACACCATCAACACATAAATAGTATTACTTTCAAGGTATATACTAGATGATATCTCTGGCATCACAATCAAATGTTTCAAAAATCTATACGTTATACCATATTGACATAATTTCAAATTTACTATATAGTATCATTTTTTTTTTAAATGTAAGATATCTCTCATATGCCTTTGACTCAAATTCTACACCATTAAGTAAATATTAATTAATACCTTCGAGGAACTTCCCAAGTGATACATCTGGCATACAAATTATATGTTTTATAAACACGGCCCTTAAATCAAATTAGCATGATTTCAAAGCTAGAATATACTAGATTTTTTTTATAAAATGTCATGTCAAGGTATCTCTCCAGAGATAGCTTGACATCCAAATCCATATTCATCAATAAGTAAATAGGAAAATTCTAGGGTATCTCTTTGACAATACATATTACATTTAAATTAATTATTTTAAAAACCCACCACTTATATCAAAAGGCAATAAATTAAATTAACATTTACACATTTATCATTACATTATATGTCTCTAAGGTGTCTTTGGGGTCATATTTCTTGCATATAAAATGATATTATTTCAAAGCCAATAACTTATATATAGATTTTATTAAATAAAATAATTCCCTCAAGGTATCTACCTAGAGATATTAGAAGTATTTTCTATTAGAAACCTGTCAAGTTTTTTCTTAAGAGACGCCTTTGATACCAAACTTATTCTCATAAATAAGTAAGCATTGTGTTTTCCTTAAAAAATGTGTATTATTATTTACACCTATGAAACTTACTTTATCATGGTCCAATATCTTTTAATTTTTGACATTATATCAACATTTTCCTACAAAATTTAGTATGTCATACCATTCAAGCCAAACATAATTTAAGTGTATAGTTAAATTTCAATATTTGTACTCGATTAGAAAATTTAGACAATGTTATTGGAATTTACTATTCAAATTCTTAAGGCACAAATCTAAACCCAAAGTAATAATGCAAGGAAATTCAAATTACATTAAATTAATTTTGAAGTAGTGGTTTAGCAATAATAAAACCTTTTTGTCACATTTAATGCCAAAAGAGTCCCATTGTTAAGCTTCATGTTATACACCTTCCCTAAAACCTTATTATCTAGTCTCTATTGTTAGAACTCAAGTATTATGAAGCCCTGCTAATCTTGACAGTATGAGTAAAGGTCATTGTCACATATTTGTTAATTACATTGATGGATTTACAATTAATATTGAATTCAATAAAATCCCTTAAAAATAGGGATTCACTTAGGTCTATCAATGTTGAAGTTGAACTTAGTGAAACCAAATTGATTATGAGAATTCATGTTATCAAATTCAGTGATGCAAGAAAATGTAAGCAACAAATTCTTTTCCAATGGTCAAAGAGTGATAAATTTTGGGTTAAATTAGAAGCCAAAACACCAAAAATCAATCAGGTCTTATTCAGGATGTTAAATAAGGGAAAGATTTCCCCATATTAAGACTAGACTTTGGAAACTAAACAAACCCATCAAAGGAAAACTTCAAGAGAAAAGACATAATGATTGAAAGGGTTAGGGTCATGGAAATTCATTAGTCAAAATTTTTTCCCAATAACACTTAGTTTGGACCAATATTTATTAAATCCACTGACATATTAAAATCATACAATTTGATGAATAATAAATGCATGGGGACCATTTTTAGGTGTCTAAATATCCCTAGTTATCTACTTTTAGATTGACGACTACTTAATTAAGGTATACTATGATATTGATAATTGATATAATCATTTATATATTTAGTAGCTTCAAATATTTTATTACCTTTTCCATTTTAATTTTACTTTCACATTTTATTCAATCTTTGTAGTGTAAATTGTTTATTAACTTCATTATAAAAGCTTTGATCATGTTAGACTCATGGGATAGTGAAACTTGGTATAATTACATTGAGTCACTTTTTTGGGAGATTTGTACAATTCCTTTTGGTGAGTCAGTCTTTGGGTGAATGGGATGATGACATTTGGCATGATTTTGATTCCATGATTGCCCAACAATTTCAAACATTATGTTCAATCTGTCAGTCTTTGGGTAAATGAGATGGAAAAACATTCCATAATCTTGGAGAGTCACTCACCTGGGGAACTTAAAATATTTTTTAATTGTCAAAATGTTGTAGGTTTACGATTAAATGACACCTATCCTTTAATTTTGGAAAATTAATTCTTAAACTTACTTTATTTGTTTACTAGGGTTTCAAGTGAGCATGCAAATTTTAGATGGAATATCATGATGAGTTGGAAAAAATATGTAAATAATGTAAATAATGTAATAACTAGTGTTCAACCTCTTATATAAAAAAAAGGAAAACCAAACAACACTTGGAAACTTCTCGTTACTATAAAGCCCTAAGATATCACCCAATAGTATTTTCAATGAGATACCTTAGAGGGAATTATATTATCTTCAAGGGTACCTTGAAGATACCTCATATGAGATACCTTTAAAACATGCATAAGGGTAGCCTTGAAGGTATTACAAGGCCCTTCAAGGTATCACCTAGGATCCTAAAATATAAGTAGTTAATCATTTTCCATGATTTTTTTCAAAACCCCTATTGCTCAATATCATTTTGTATCTATTAAAATACATGGTTAAATGTTTATTAATTAAATATTTTTCTCTACTAGGCTATTCCTCTCTTATCTATGTTTGAAAGGTATCTCCTAGGAAATACCTTTAAAGTAGGATGAAACAAGGATTGAAGTATGCAATATATGATATTAAAAGTTATTATTTTTTTGGATTGACATAAACAGTGTCATTAAAAAAATGTGTTATACATTACCTTTTTAACATTTTTAGGTTTTAAAAAATCTCCACACTTATGGTATAAATAGATATTTATCTCCTATATATATATATATATATATATATATATATATATATATATATATATATATATATATATATATGTATGTATGTATGTATGTATATGTATAAATTGGACTGATTTTATAAATAACATTATTAACAAATATTCTCATGTCTTTTACACATGTCCAAGTTGAAAAACCATACATTAATGGATGTCCAATGTGGAGACTATGTTTCACTCATAAATAATGGTAAGGTCATTGGTGAAGGAAGATACACAAATTTCTAGGTCTAGATACTGACTCTTTGGAATCCATAAATATTTCTTCCACATGCCATAATGAAGAAATACCTATTGAATGTGTAAGTGTTAATGTGAAAAAAGCTTTCGATCTAGCTCTACCACTTCTATTTCTTGTATATTTTATGGATAATTTGGGTGATTTAGCTGGTAATTTTACTATATAGAGCATAAGAATGATGCAAGACATCATAGACAATTTTTCTATAAAAGATGTAATGGAAAAAGGATAAAATAATTTTAGTTCAATTTTTGATATACAACCATTGCAACAAGAAAATCATAGCTTTGATTAATTGGTTTGATATATCAATTACTCTACCACAATGAATAGCCTAAGAAATAGTTTTATTGGAAAAAGGGTACATTTTTTGCACAAATGTACAAGTCTTATAGTTGATGAAAAAATTGTTTTTGGTTATGTTGAATTTGCACAACTAGGAGATATTTTTGGTTGCATTCCTATCCTGATGTTACAAAATTAATTGGGAATTTACATAAGGAATGTTGTAAAACATTGTGATACTTATAGTAAATATATGAATGAAACATCTATCATTAGATGGCATTCTATCAAGATTGTGGACATTGAATGTAGAGAAATCAATTTAATATACATGACACCAAAGGAAAAATAAATTGGAAATGTATGGGAAGTAGTGAATACTATAGTCATTCTTTTCATGAAATTCATAGTGCAAAGGAATCCAAAAAAAATTTAACTCATGCGTAAAACTACATAGGCTAAAAAATAAATCAACCAAATACTTCACTCAGCCAAATGGAGTTTGATGTAAGCATAGGTAGTGAGATTACAAAAGTGTCACAGATAAATGTTATACTAAAAATTATTTTTAGTCAAGATTTTAATTTGAGATACTAAAATATACAAGGATAAATTTGATTTATTCCACCAAAACAGATAGGAGGAAACATGTATTAGATACCCTTTCTATCGATTTATGTAAGAAAATAAAAAAAAAACTACCGTTGATTTTCAAGGTATTGAGATCTATTTGTAATCTTGGCTTAAAATAAATGGTTTGAAGAGAAGTATCTTTTTTGACATTTAAAATTGTCAAAAAAAGGGGGAGAAAAATTCATTACATATAGGGAGGTTTCGACAAAAGCCAAAAAATAAGACAATGGTAGCTAAAGATTTTTTCGACTAGTTGGTGGATGATTTTATAGATGTTTATCCAAGATTTACATTCTATGTAGATATAGATGACTCATGATAAAATGTTCAACATATTATATAATCTTTCACTTAATAATTTATGAGGCCCACATTAATGCACAACTAACATATATGGAATATGAGCCAATATCCCATCCAAAATTCAGTAACATATCGAGAACTAATTTTCATGATGTGACCATTTAAAAGTATAATGACTTTGATAGGTGAAAAACATGTGTCTTGTTAGCTCAAAAAAAAGGCTTAGGGTCCTTCTCTAGCAATCAAGAATATTGTATTGATCAAGAATTCATGACTCACTCAAATTAGATACTTTCTACAAGATAAATGTATTACACAAATAAATTAATTTCATAGTAATACCTTCAAGAATGCGTCAATGTCATTCATGAAAATTTGGAACATCAAAATACATATGTTCCATGGATAGTGACAAAAATTGAAGAAATTATTGATAAAATAATAGAGTTGTCAATGGAAAGGATTATAACACATGGCCATGGGGCAGATGGATATGGTCATTTTTTTACCATATGTTCCTAGATGGTCTAACTTTACTATCACGTCATTGATTAAGTGCTTTAAAAATATGAAAATAATAATGCTATATACTTATAGATGTTTACTATATAAACCTATATCTTCAAAATATCTATTGTATGATACACATTTGTCAAATAACTCTATTCTTAATGCAAGAAATAAATAGAAGTACAATCAATTGGTGCGTTCAAAAAATTTCCTTCCAAGTTATACCTTCAACTAAATAACTACTATAGGGACAATAAGAATAGGTACTTCCTTCCATCCATTATTATATAAGAAAAAGTCTAACCTTATATTGAACTAAATGTAATTGTATTACATTTACAAATTCACAAAATAATGTTTTTTATAGGTGTGTGTTTCAATATTTATCTCTCCTTAACTACAAATGCATTTTTACTCAATGTTGAGGTTAGATTTATCCCTATAGGACATACCCATGAGGACATTGATGACACATTTGGAAACCTATCTGAATGTATAAATAAAAAAGATGTATGGAATGTGGTAGAGATGATGGATAGTTAAAGGATATATGAAGATATAAGAAACTTCACACAATATTTGATTGAAGAAGTACTACATTTCAAATACTATGTTAATAGTTACTTGTTGAAGGGAATAAATGAAATAGTAGGATTGAAAAAAGGTCAATATTTTCTTCTAAGCATGAAGTGCAATCAGCCCAATGTGCATTGAAAAATTATATAAGAGATAGAAATTCATCCCCACCCTACACCCCCCCTTCCCCAATTACATTATGGGGAACAAAATAAAATAGTGATCCAAATGTTACAGAAGTTAATGTAGTGAAAATATTTTTAAAGGCTTGAAAAATGGAGAAAAGTCATAGGATTATATTGTTGATAAGGTCTGAAATAGAACTATAAAAAGAGTGAAAAACAAATTAAATATAACATGACTAAGTATGTATAATTATTCAATGAATTAAATTTGAATGTAAATATTAAGTGGAAGAATCTAGAATATTACTTCCAAAATATCCATGACACAATGGAAGAAGACATGTTCCCTTCTGAAGTTGAATGTACATGATATTTTTGGACTAGAACTCATCACAACATACCCCTCTGTATAGATATGAAAAAAATGGTTCATGATAGGACCATTGGTTTTGGAGTGGCATCTATAGACTCATTTGTTGGTCTAAGAAGCAAAAAAAAAAAAAAATCATTTGATCCAACCCATGATGTGCAAAATAGAGATATGTTATTTGCTTGACCTGATGATTCTATAGGAGAGAACTACATAATATGGGTTATTAGAGTAGAAATCAATATTGAGATATTATAAACAAATGGAGATATAAAAATGGTACATCAAAATAGCTTGTTTCATCCCAGTTCGTGCTAGAAAAAAATATGTATAAGAAGAAGGAATTTATTTAGGTTGTTTTGACAAAAAATGGAATCTAAACCCAACTTACACCTCTTTACTGTCCATTCTTATAGATAGTAACTAACAAAAGAAATTGGAGAAGTCATACACTTGTTCTCGCTAATTTTTTGAAAGGCATTCTAACAAAAAATTTGAATGCATCACCATATTAGGCACTTTGAAAAATAGTGATAAAGGATTGGTAGCTATTGCTTTCTTTCATGACATTGTAAAATTTGAAATGGTGTTTCCTTGATTTTGGAATGAGAAATATGAATGTTTTTTTTTTTTTTTTAATTTCGCGCATTTTTTAGAATGTAAAATGTTTTATTGGATTCACTTAGTATATGCCTTATTATTTTATTTAATTTTTGAGAGTTTTTATAGTGGCACTTCACATTTTGGGTTTTGGAAAATACACTTCACCATTTTTTTTTATATTTTCTACTACGACAATTCAATATTCAACAAATGTACATCCACAAAAGGTCTTCAACATTTGATTGTTGAAACATGCACTTTACATTTTGATTATTTTAAAATGGTTTTGAATTTTTATGTATTCCAAATAGTATGTTGTCATTTCATGAATTGTATAAAGGTCATAAAAATTTCAATTTTACGAATTACACTTTGAAGTTGACATCTTTTAAAATGGATTTCAGAAAATGGTCTTCAAAATTTATGCATAAGAATTTATTGTTAGGAATATAGGAACTATAAAATACACTTCAACATTTTCATGTTTATAAAATGGTATTTAGGGTTTACTCCCCAAAATGTCCCACTTGGCATTTGTGTCATAGGTTTTTTCCACTTAAATATTAAGGTTTTGTGGAAAGTCTTCGTATTTTTTTCATTGGCATTTTGTGTATTTAAAATCAATATTGGGAATTCATCATTTATACATCAAGAATTTTTCTTTGACATTTATGTATCAATAAATGATATTCATAATTTTAGTTTTTAAAATTACACATCATAGTTCAATTTTCAAAAAATGGTATTCAACAACTCAGTACTCACAAATCATGTCTACCACAAACTAAAAGTGCAAATAAAAGAGCACTTGAGGTCATTCCACATGGCACAATATCAACAAATCTAATGTGTAGAAGTATGAATAGTCAAAAGAAATGTCCCAAAGAGAATGAGCATCTGATATTATGACACACATCATAATCTTGGTTGTTTGGTTGTGTGGGAGACTATACAAACATTTCTGAGGTGCCTAGTACCCTGAGCACCCATGATCATGCCACTTATCATAATCTCAAGGAATCTCTCACAAAGACCAAAGTCAACATGGGTAAACTAGTTTATAAATTATTAACATGTGTATTGTGCACAATATGAGATCAAATTTGATACAACATTTATACATCAAGAATTTTTCTTTGACATTTATGTATCAATAAATGGTGCACAATATGAGATAAACTTTGATGGTCACAGGGATGTCACCTAAATATTAAACAAATAATTCATAATAAAATAAACTATTGACAAGTAGCATCCTAATCATCCCAAGTAACCTGATCACATATCACCTGAGCACCCAATTGATGTATTCATTATTTTCCTTATGAAATAAACTACCTAGGCTTATTATATGTAAATGCATAGTTTTTGAACTAGTTTTAATGTTTGTATAAATTTGACTGAAGATATAAAGATCAAGGGCATTTTAATGGTGTGATATGATTTTTTTTACACTTAGATAAATGTGATTTATTGGTAATAGGTTCAACTAATTCTTGAAAAGTCTAATTAATTCATGATAAATCATATTTATTTCTCATAGTTTTCAAAAATTAGACTACTAATTGTTTGTGATATTTTTAAATAATTTAAACTTATTAAAAATACATTAGATATATGTGATTTATTTTTAATATGTCTAACTAAATATTGATATAGTCTAATTTATTTTTGATAGTAAACTATAATTCTGGTAATAAACATTATCATCAATTTCGTACAAATCAATTTTAAATTATTTCAAAAATAGTTCTAAATTAATTTCAAAATAATCAATTCTAATTTTGAATTACTTTGCTTTGGTTATTAGTGCAATTTGATTAATGTTTGGATATTCCATTAAATTATTGAATTAGCATATTGACACTTCCTCATTCATAAGATTTTACCAATGAACAGTAAACAAATTATTGACATTGAGATATTTTTACTACGTAGATGAACAAGATTGCTTATTATGTTTTCATCCATAATTTGGCCAATCAAACAGTGCTACATGTCCTAGCTATAGAATCAAATTAAAAGTATCAATGATTGGTATGAAGGTCCAGAAGGGTGCCACGAGTCCTAAATAGTCCAATCTATTCAAAATGATCTGCTCCTAAATGGTTTGAAATAATTCAATTTATTTGGAATATATAAAATTTACATATTTATGGAGAAAATATTCTCCACTCCACATTAGTGGGTATAATTTCAAATTATTTATTATTTATGACCCAATTTAATTGAAATGATCTATTCTCAAATGGTTTAATGCAATCTAATTTATTTAGAAAAAACAAAAATTATTTTTAGAGAAAAACATCTTCTGAATTGTTTACCATTTTATAGGTATAGGTCTAAATTATTCAAAATAGCCATATTTACTCAAAATGATCTATGCCAAAATGCTTTGAAATAGTCCAATTCATTTCAAATATAAAAAAATTATTTTTGGAGAAAATTCTCTTCACTCCACTTTAGTGGGTATAAGTCCATTTTATTTAAAATAGAACAATTTATTCGAAATCATCTATTTCCAAATGGTTTTAAACACTACAATTTTTTTAGAATATATGACATTTATTTTTTGGAGAAAATTTTATCCACTCAAATTTAAATGGTATAAGTCCACATTATTAGAAATAGTCCAATTCACTCAAAATGATCTATGGCCCAAATGGTCTGAAATAGTCCATTTTATTTGGAACATAAGAAAACTTTTTTGGAGAAAATTTTCTCCACTCCAATTTAGTGGGTTTGAGTCCAAATTATATGAAATAGTTCTTCAATTTGAGTGGAGGTCTTCGTGTAAGGATGTATTTTTGGTTGAAGCTAATATCCAATCAATTATAATCATAAGCCTTCACATTATATCTAGAGTATTGATGCAAATTCTTCAAACTATCATAGTTGGAATATTGGATAGAGTTTATCAAACTCATAAGTATACTTAACATCCTATCTAATGATTTCTACTAAAGATGCTTTATCAACATACTTCAATATGAGATTTGAGTAAAGGTTATAATGTTTCAACCTTAATACCTAATGGAATCATGGGGCTTATCTTTTCTCATAAAATATCACATCACTTAGCACTATCATCCTTAGACACCTAAAGATCCTAAATAAGACCTAGAATGCATGCCAAACACCTCCAACATAGCTTGAACAACTACTATAAGTGCCTAAGCAAGCCATTGACAAGCCCAATTAAAAAATTAACATGCTCAAGCTAGCCACTATAGAGCCTAATCAAAGAATTTAGGCTTAAAATCCATTAGATATTAATACTAATGGGGATGACATGTATCCTTAGATAGCTCATGAAGCTGCTTATTTTGTGCCTCTTTATTCTAAATTTGAGGTGTTGATTGTCAAGATTCAACTTTTAATGCTCCACTCTAGCCTCATGTTTCAATATGAGGTTACTCCGTCTATAGATCTCTATTCACTTGACACTCATATTTTATTGTTTAAGTTCACATTATTGATATACATGCTCATATCCAAGCACAAGAGAAATAAGTGGAACCAAAAAAGGACACATGAATGTGCTTCTATTTGGTATTGTACATATTTTTGATATGTAATTATTTGCATGTTTTGAGGGAAAAACATTTTTATGTGGAATGTAATGTAATATACCTAGGGAGGGTTAGAATACTAGCATAAATAGTAGAATAGTGAATAGTAATGAATAGTAAAGAATAGTAGTTTAATACCACATACATTAGAATGAAGAGTTAGATAGATTATAATAGTATAAATAAGAAGGAATATGCCATTTTAATACATCCAAGTAAATATATCAATCAAGAGTTAAATACTTAGATAAGGAGGTAGCCACCTCAAAGTGGAAAGCAATTGTAGAGTTATTCCTTCCTGCTAAAAAGAAATAAAACATTTATATATCAATTTATGTAGTATTTCAAATATATTATTGTTATCATCTATTTAAACATAGAATTTATTAATATAACACACCCATGGTTACAAGATGCAAGTTGAGTAAAAATGATAAATATCTTGAATAAAATTAGGCACTTTTTAGATCCATGATTGACAGGTTGTTATACACCACAACATCAAGGTTAGACATTATTCAAGCCATATATTTGGTAGCATGTTTTCAGTGACCCCCAAAGGAAATACATGTACAAGTAATCAAATAAATATTTAAATATCTGAGTGGAAAATTAGATTGTGGCATATGGTATCGAAGAGGTGAATATTTCAAACTAACAACATACAAAGATGTAGATTGGCTAGGAAGCATAGATGACAGAAAGAACATAAGTGGAGAATCATTATTTCTATGCACAAATCTAGTGTCATGGATAAATAATAAATAAATTATCTCATTATCCTCAAATAAAGTATAATACATTATAGTAATGTATTTTTGTACATAAGTCTTATGGTTGAAGCAAACATTTAATTATTTTAAGATGGAGTATGAATAAACAATCTCCATACTTTATGATAACACAAGTGTAATTAATATTTTGAAGAATCTAGTTATTCAGTCAAGGACAAAACACATTCCAATCAATTATCACTATTGGAGAGAATGGGTTGTAGATCAATAGGTAAAATTGGAGTATGTTGCTACAAAGGAATATATAGTAGATAATTTCACAAAGCCCCTCGCAAAGGAAAATCTCGAGTTTCTAAGGTAGAAATTGGGAGTTATTCATTTTTCATCAAATCATTGAAACCATCAAGGGAAACATGGATTAAGGGGGAGATAATCATTGTAATATTCATCTTCATAGATGTGTTGATAAGAGCCATTGTGTTGTACATCCCTTTTCCATTGATGTCAAATAGGGAGAATTGAAGTAAGGGGGAGAAAAGGAACAGAATTACAACAAGGAGGAGTTCATGCACTATTTTTTTATAGGATTTCCATCAATGCAAAAGGAGGATATTGTTAGAATATTATCATTGATGTCAAATAGAAAAGTAACATAACTATCATAAAGTAACATAAATGTCAAAAAGTAACAAAATTGTCTAACATAACGTCACTATACAAAAAATGGTATTTTTAGAAATGAATACCAAAGGATGGAAGGAAAAATTACCTTTGTTGGGTACCCAAGTATAAAAGGGACCAAAAATAGTAAAAAAATAGAAGTAATAAAAAATTTATTTAATTTATTAAAACATTAATTAAGGAAGGTCGATCAAATTAGAGGAGTTTTGTTGAGTTCTAAAGGAATCTTTTTACATTTTTATTTATGGATTAATCGCCCCACCAAAAAAATGAAACAATGATTATTAAATAAGGGTTGACCCACTTGATATATAACAACCTTGGGATAATCATGCAACTTTGGTTAATTAAATAAAATTAAATTAAACACACACCTTTTGATAAAAGGGTGCTTTTTGATTGGGACACATTGATTGGGAAAAAACATTCAAGGCTATATAATATAAAAGGACATTGGAGAAAAAACATTAAATAATTATTTCAATCATTTAAGCATAATTATATTTTTTAGGAGAATAAAAATAGGAAGTCAAATTATCCATCTTCCATTGATAAAATACAAGTAAAAAGGTGGAAAGATTGTTTCTGTAAGAGGTTAGTTCCTTATAGTAAGAGATTGGTGTCTCTCGCTAAGTAAGTGCTTAGCAATATGAGATTGGTATTTCTAGTAGGTTGGTGCTTATGAATTTTACAAAAATATTATTATTATACAATTGATTTTGGATGGTAGTTCCATGAAACTATTCATTTGTGGTTTTCCTCTAAAAGGATTTCCACATAAATCTAGTGTTAATCTATGTCATTTATGTGAATGCTTCAATTGTGGATATTAATTTTTATTAAGTAAAAAATAATATTATATTGATTTAACCCCCACTCACATTATAATCATGTGCTTAACAATGATAAGTGTCCAATAAAGATCTCTAAAGGCATTCATGGTGAATTGATGATTGAGAATCCCATTTGTCACTTTTCTTATTAAAAAATGTAGTTTTTAAGAAGTTGATCAAGGTGTCATGTCAAGTTTTAACTAATATGACACTTGGAGGATCGGAACATATTTATAAGTGTGTCACATGGCTTTGGAAGACATTTTAGTACTGTTTTATGAGTCCTTTATTATTTTAATTCATGGTGGACACTTGGCAACCCCATTCTCTTATGCCATCCTCTTTGTCTCTTCACAATTCTCTATATAAGTAGCCACTATTGGATTTGTTAATCATCCACGTCTGGTATGGTGAACCCATACTATTTTGAGTTCTATTTTTGACTTTGAATATAACATTTCAAGATATTTTCTCAATTTCTTGTCTAAATATGTGAATTAGTTAATGGTTGAATGGTAAGTGATAGTCATCTCTCCTTATGTTAATTTTAATCTCTCATATTTTGTGCAAGTAGTTTAACCTATAACAAGCCACAATAAGTGTAGTTAGATGTTATTTTATGTATTTAAGTGTATGAAAGATTACTAGTGTTTATAATGAGACCACTTATTCATCCACCTTGAGAAATTCATGACATCTTACCTTCATGTTTAAACATTTTTCTTATAGAAACATGAGGTGTTAAGATCAATTTTATGAATCACCTTTCATAGTACAAGTTCATGGTATGTTTATGGAGTTAAAATTAGTATATCACCTCTATTAGGGTAGTGTTAATTCATTCTATCCATTTTAATTGAAACCATGTATACTAGTGGTTAGTTGTAGGTGTGGTACAAGGGATCTATCCATTAAATATTGAGACTCATCTCTCCCATAGCTCACCCAAAAATTGAGAGATGTTTCCATGTTACATCAAATTGAAGGAGGCTAGAAAATACCTCATTTATTGTACAAATTTGATGCATAATAGTTATAGAATTCCTAGTGGGACTCATAGTCCAATAAGTTGTCAAAGGTAGATGTTGTCCTTAGAAAATTTAAAGTTTTAAGGCTTCCTTCATGCATCATTTAGAAACTCCATCAATCATTGGCTCTTGGTTGTATACTAGTTTCTCATTTTCATACCTAGGGTAAACATAATATCATCTACTAAAGATATTCCATTGGAATTTTTAGATCTACCTTACTATTCTCTTAGATCAATGAGTTTTTTTAATACCCTTCCATAATATAAAATATCTATGGCTATTCACTTACCCATTAGAAGAATTTTCTTGGGTCAAACTTTAAAAATGGAAACCTCAAAGAACTTACATTTTTTTTCCTTCAATGGTCATAGTCCTTTAGCCCTTGCTCACTATAATTGCATCACAAAATCATCACTCAAAAGTGTGCTTCATATATGGGAGAAGATGAAACTACCCCTATTGAACACATAATAAACATTGTCAATTATTATAATATTCATAACATCACTAAAGAGGATGTTTCCATTAGTTTTTTGGTTATTTCTTTAAATGGAAAGGCATTTGATTGGTATGGTACTTTGGATCTTAACTCTATCACTACATGTGATGATATTGGTGATGCTTTGAGAAGAAGGCATGAAGACAACTTTAACCACTTGTCTTTGATAAATAAATTGACCAAAATACAAAGAGTACCTCATGAGGCCATTCAAGACTTCAAAAAAATATTCCAAAAGATTTGGGATAATATCCCACTCTTGGTAAGGCCTAATTCACATCATGTTTTCCTTTACTATCTCAAGGCTTTCAATTGTGATATCTCTATGATGATTCAATCTATAGGAGGGGGTCCTTTGCTTAATACTTATGATAGTACCATAATGGATGATAAATTCCTTATTCAAGCTAGGAAGATATCACATAGACCTCCCATTACTTTTTTCCTAATTTGCAAGCTCCTATGCCTACCATTGATCATATTCCTACACTCAAGCACAAACAAGTAGCCCTTAATCAACCAAACAATGAAAAATAAGAAGATATGATTAAGTCTCTTAGAGAAGAGGTTCTAACTCTTGAGAGGCAAAAATGAAAAAACCAATGAAGGTCTCTTTAAGGCTCTTTATATCCCTACCATTACTATCAAGCTTGTAGACAACCTTTTCAAAGTTAATATCAAGGACAAGGGTAACTAACTCAAGTGAGGCAACACAATGGGAAAAATTCAAATGTTCAATATACTTCTAAGGCACTTTTATATATAAAAAAAAACCTTGGATAAGATAATAAAGAGTAACATTCATGGTATTAGCCTCATGACTCTTCCACTTATGCAAATGATGCATTTAATCCAGCCTATATGGATCAATGGGGAACAATGATTTTTATGACTCAAGAGGAGATGCTTAGTGAATAAAAGAAGCATTGAAAATATGTTTAATAAATTTCTCACTTGATTAATTACTATGAATATAACTCATACATAGTCAACTATCTAGGTAATCTCAATATTGGCTCAAGCTCCATAGATGCAAATATAAGGTCAAAGAAGAGAGTGATTGAAGAATTAAAAGGACCAACTAGTGGTCCAAATGTGAACTATAAAGTACCTAAAGTATCAGGTATTAAAAATTCAGCTCCCACAACTCAAGTAAATTATAAAACTTAGAATGTTATAACTCCTTCTATGGCTTGTCCTACACATCAAGTTACATAAAGTAGTGGTAGTACTTTGGCTTCTACAGTGCATGATAAAGCTGGTAGTTACCCAATGAATATTTTGAAAAGGATGAATAAGGTTTATGTAAGTAACCAAATATGGAAAACACTATATATACATGGTCAAGGAGACCTTCTCCAAAAAAAACTCTCCAAGATCAATACATCATCTAGGCAGCCTAGTGAAAGAGGGATAGTTTTGACAATTGAATTAAATAATAAGGATGGAAAACCAATCAGATATAGAAGGATAGATTAAAATCCTTAATTATACCTCTCCATCATTATTTAAGATTCATTTCGACAAAATTTATTTATTGAAAGGGGAGAAAGTACATTAGTCATGCCTAAATAAATGGAAAACAAGCTAAAGTTAAACTATGAACCACACATCAAGGGGGTGTTATAGTTGGATGGATTAGTTACAAATATGGCTAGAATTATCAATGTTTTATATCTCACTCTTCATGATTTTCCTACATTTTATATCTCCTAAGATGTGGTGGTTTTAGATGTGCTACCTCATTTTGCTCTTTGATTGTCAAGTGACTTCACTGCTAAGACTGGAGGATATTTGAATTTAGATTGGTCTTACATGAAATTTAGGACCAAGTATGGTGCTAAGTTTTTTATAAATTTAAAACCCTTATCTATATTTCATGTGGATCCATATGTGCCTAATAATTCAAACATGAAATTAAACATCTATCATGAAGGAGACTATCCTAGTAATCAAGAACCTACAATAACTCTTGATGGCATAGCTAACATATACCTTGATGAGTAGGAAGCTGATCAACATGGATTTGATCCACATAATCATTTTGAATAGATAATTCTTAGCACATATATAATTCTTGAAGAGGATATTTAATATCATGAGGTAAGTTTTGATGATCCCCTTCAATGAGTTACATGGGGTAACTGCTTTCTTCATATGCATGATGATGTTGAGTTTCCAAGTGTACTATAGTATGGTAATGAAGAGGATGATGCAATTATGCCTACCTAAGAGTAAGACATTCATGAGTCTGACATTAAATAAAAGTGGGATAATTTATGGTAGTATTACCATTCCATATTATAAGAGTTTGAACAAGTAAGCATCCTAACTCTCTTTCCTAAAAAACATAATCTTGATATTAAGGTCATTGGTGGACCTAATGAGCATAAATAGGAGTGTCAAGTCACTATAAATCAAGTTGTAGTCTTGGAGGAATGTAATTAAGAAGTTTATGGGATTAAGGAGTAGCATAAAATTCTATCTAATCTTGAGTCACTTGCAAACATGGTTGGATAGCAAGAAGGAAAGTATGATGCCCCTAAATATCATCTATATCATAGTCTAGATGAAGGTGAAGTTGGGAAAGGTTTCATGACTTCAAAGAAGTAGAATGGAAAGCATCAAATGACCATGAAAGACATAAATTAGGATGCAATATCAAACATACCTCAAGGAGAGCTAAAAGGATAATCCAAAGGAGTCTCAAGTGATGCACTTGTAACTAGCAAAGGTCTCATGAAAGGTAAGTACTTTGATTAGTTTCACAACCAAATTATCCTCTAAAAACATTATTCATATGGTGACTTATTCTCACGTAGTAGATGTGACTCAAGGGATAATTTTTTTGATCTTGTTTGAAATAAGGAGAACTATTTCATCACCTCAAACATGTTTTGAGGTTTATACATAGTAGGTTAGGCGTTGTTTTGAGTCTTTTATATGTGGTTTTCCCTAAATACTTTTGATCATAGTGTGTTTTATTATTTTTATGTGGTTTAATGTGAGTTTTAAGTCTTTATAAGGCATATATATTTCATATTATTTCATAAGAGTGGCTCAATTTCCTAATGTGAGCATAAGGAAACTGATCCATCAGCATTTCAAGCATGTCACACTTGTGAATTGTCATTCTTTTGACCCCAAGTCAAAATTGGTCAACTAATCTAGGTTAAATCTTCATAGGATTGTCAAAAACTTGTATATGGTATTTTCATGTTATTAAATAGTCCTAAATGGTTTCATATGGTAATATTTCTCCTTGTCTAGCCTTGTCTAAGGTTTGGTCTTATGTATGTTTGTCTAGTCCTAGGGGTCAATCAAAAGGTTTTGATGTTTTCAAATATTTTCAAAGGTTTGGTTTTGTTTAAAGTCTTTTTAAAATTTTATTTATGTGTCATTAAGGTCATAATATCATGCATTAACCTTTTAGTATGTTCTTATGTGCTAAAATGACAATTTGGCCATGCTTTGGCCTGTGTGGAATATTTTTATGTGCTATATTCAAATGTAAATTTTTTCAATAAGACTCAAAACATACATAATGTCATAAATAGGTTAGATAATGTTTAGGGATGGTTAGAGACTACAATTCAATGCCTAAACTAAGCAAAATGACACTTTACAAGCACTTTTCGGTACTTATATAGCCCTGAAAGACCATATTTTAGTGGGAAATGGTTTCAAAGTGTCATTTTGACTTTATAATATGAGTTTTAGGATTTTTACCAAGTTTTAGGTCATATTATTACTTCAAACATTATCTCTCCTCCATTACTACCTTCACAAGATCAAAAAGGCAAAATTGATGTGGATGATATAGCCAAGAGAAAGAGAGAGAGATAGTTAAAAGTATAAATTTTTTGTTAGGAATTAAGTGAATAAAAAAAATTTAATTCACAATAAAATCTTAATTTAAAACACATAAACTAGATTTTAAATGTGTAAAATTAGATTTCACTATGCACTACTTGTATCACGGAATCAATTCCTTAAATCACAATAAATGAATGCTTAATGGAGACAAGTAAAAACAAACAATTTAGACCAGAAAAAACACATGAGACAAGTATACCATGGTTCACCCAATTTTGGGTACATCCACCAAGAAAGTCTTCAATAAATTAATAACAAATAACCTCTTATAGAGATTGAAAATCTCCTCAATAACTCACAAAAGAAGTATCTAAATTATTGATCCAAATCTTAAATATATTAACAATAATCCACACATGCTATGCTACACATCTACCTATATAATAACATACCACAAGTTGTTATATAAAACTTTGTAAATAAAAAACATCACCGTACAAAGTCACACCACCACCTATATATAAATAAATATGGAAGAAAGCCACCAATTATCCAAGAAGGCCTTATCCATAAAGAAACATGCCATCCTCCACCTGGTCAAGCATATCCACAAGCCCTCCTAAGAAGAAACACAACTTACTTATCTCTCTCCTCCAAAAGTATTACACAACATAAAATGTAATGAGATAATAACTAACTCCTTGAAATAAGGATGTCAATCCCACTTCGAATAAATAATTAACTCCCTAGAAATAAGGAAGTCAATTTGACTTCCAATAATCATGGAACTAAAAATGGAGTCAAGAAAATATAAAAATTAAATCCCTAAAATAAATAAATTAATCCCATTTTCACAAAACATGGAAGTCACCATAAAAAATATAAAAAACATTTAATAATATTCTACTCACATATGGAGTACATGAAAAATGTGCTCCCCACATTTGTGGATCTCTCTAAGCACTAGAAATGTTACACCATGGTCATGTGATAACTCCAAAGGGATTCATACTCAACAATATCCACTCGGAGACCATTTCTACTAAATAGAATCCATCACTACTTCATGACCACTAAGGCCAACCAAATCTAAGCGTAGTCTCAACTTGTCCCATGTGACCACCTTGGTCATCATATCCATAAGATTCTAGCTAGTATGAATCTTCTCCAACTTCACCAAGTTTTCCTCTAAATCTGACCTGATGAAGTGATAATGTAACTAAATGTGTTTTGTCCTTGACTGGAAAGTTAAGTTATTTTCTTAATGAATATCACTTTGACTATCACTGTGTAGTCTCCCAAATTCTTTCTCATGTCCCAACTCTTAAAATAACTGATGTAACAAAATAATATCCTTGATATCCTTTGTGGTAGTAACATACTCTGAATCTATTGTTGACAAATCCACAACCTTATGTATCTTGGAAATCCAAATAACCATTTTATCTCTAATATTAAATATATAACCTATCATACTCCTCTTTCTATCAATATCCCCTACCATATCTAAGTCTACATAACCACACAAAGTGGTATCTAATTTTCCATAACATAATACAACAACCATGGTTTCTCTTAAGTACCAAAGAATCCATTTCACTACTTGCCAATGCTCATAACTAGGATCACTCATATACTTTCTCACAATTCCCATTACATGGGTAATATTATCAAGACACCAACTACTGATGAGTAAGTACCTTCAACATCTTAATATTTTCAACCTCTATCTTAGGACTCTAGTCCTTTGAAAATTTAAAGTGGCTTGTGAAAGGAGTATCAATAGATTTAACATGTAACATGCTAAAGCTTTCCAAAACTTTCTTCACATACTCTAATTGGGATAAAATTAGCTTCATCCTCTTTCTACCATGAGTAATCCTCATACTAATAATTTCCTTCATTGTACCTATATCTATCATAGAAAAGAGGTCACTAAGTTGTTTCTTAAGTTTATGAATATGTTGTATGTTCTTACCTATAACTAACAGGTCATCAACATACAAAAATAATATAATAAAATAATAATCATCAAAATTTTTGATGTACATGCAATGGTCAGAATGACACCTTTGATGACCTTGTTCCAACATAAAATAATAAAATTTATTATACCATTATTGTGGATCTTGTTTTAGGCCATACATGCTCTTATTTTGTCTATACACATAGTTCTTCCCTTTGACCTCATATCCCTGTGGCTACTCTATATATAAATCTTCATCCCAATAACCATAAAGAAAAACAATTTTCACATCTAAGTGTTCTAAGTGCAAATCCTCAACTGTAACTAAACCAAGAATAGTCCTAATAGAATTCATTTTTACAACAAGAAAAAAAATCTCATCAAAATAAATACTTTATTTTTTTATAAACCCCTTGACCACCATTTTAGCCTCATAACTTTTTCTCCCTTCATATTTTATTCTATATAACCACTTGTTTGGAAATATACTCTTTCCCTTTGGTAGCCTTACCAAATCCCACATTTGGTTCTCCATGAGAGATATATGTTCCTCATCCATGGATTGCTCTCACTTCTTCCTAGCATCTAATTTTATTGCTTCCTCATAACACACTAGTTCTTTATTGTCAGTGAGTAATAAATAATTCAAAGGAGAAAAATGTTTAGGTGCTTTTCTTACCCTATAAAACCTTCTTACCATAGGAGTTTGGGGTCCTTATGTAGAAGGTTCCTAAACTGATTCATTGGATACTTTTCCATCCACAATGTCATACAATAATGTATACCCTTTCTATTATTATTCATGTATTATTCTTGTAATTGATTATTGTACATGACATTTTCATTAAAGATTACATCTATAGACCAAAATATTTTCTTATCTTTAATTCTCTATAAATTAAAACCAAAGCCATCTTCTCCATAACCAACAAATGTGCATTTTTCTGAGTTTTCCTCTAACTTGGTCCTATCCTCTTTCTTAATAAGAAAAAAATAATCATATCCAAAGACTCTTAGAAAAGAATAATCAACATTCTTACTAGACCAAGCTTGATTAAAAATGCCTCCATCCAAAGGCATTGAAGGTCCTTTGTAAATCGAATAAATTACCAAGCTAACTACTTTTTCCCAAAATTGTAAAGGCAACCCTACATGTAATATCATACTCCTAACATGTTCTATTATTATTATGTTCATCCTTTCAGATACCCCATTCTACTATGGAGTTCTTAGAACTGTCCTTTGCCTATATATTCCATTGTTATAAAAAATAATCAAAGAAAACATTATTATAATACTCACCTCTATTATCTAATCTGAGACATTTCAACTTGAGACTTATTTCATTCTCAACCATGGATTTCCACTTATTGAAAGTGTCAAGAACATTATATTTCCTTTTAATCCAAAAAACCCAAACTTTCCTATTTGCATCATCAATAAAAGTGACATAATAATTGAAACCACCAATGGAAGATACTTGAGTTGGTCTCCATTCATCTAAATGTACCAACTTGAACTTATGATCTTTTTTATAGGTCCAATTTCTAGAAACTTAACTCACTTCTATTTCCTATACACATAATAATCATAGAATTATAAACAAATATCTCTTAACCCAAGTAACTTGTCTTTTAATATCTCCATACCCTTATGGCTCATATGACTGAACCTATAGTGACACATAGTTTCAATTCCATCTGCAACAACTAAATCATAGGAATCAAAACTACTAGTCAAATATAATGTACCAATGTTATGACCTCCTGAAACCATAGTATCACCTTTGGTAACTTTCCTAGAATCTCAAGTAAACATTACCGAATAACCCTCACTACATAATTACCCCAATAACGTAACATTTAGTCTCAACATAAGCACATGCCTAACATCTTTAAGAATCCATGTGTTCCCATTCTATATTTTTACTTGAACATAAACTTTTCTTACTATCTCAAATGGTTCATCATCACCGAGATAAGCATGCCCCAAATTTTCTTGAACATAATCAATAAAATAATGCCTATATGAGGTGGTATGAAAAGAAGATCCTGAGTCTAATACCCAAGTCTTAGAAAAATTATCCAAAGAAATAATTAAGGCATCCTGACATGATTTACTTGATGTCATATTTATCTCATTTGTTTCCTCTTTGTTGGAATTCTTGTCCTAATGTGACCAACAATCCTTATTTTAGTGTTCACTCTTCCCATAATGGTATCATGTCATCTTGGCTCTAGATCTGGATTTAGATCTCCCCTTTAACTTTCCATAGTTTCCTTTGTTCTTGTTCTTTTGACTCCCTCTAGTTTCAATAGTCAAAGCATTCCTTCAATATGATTCATTAGCGCTCTTCCTTAACATTTGATTTCTAATAATCACACCTACAACATCCTCAAAATTTAAACATCCCTTGGCAGGGACTGCATTACTCACAACCATAACCAAATTATGCCAATTATCAAGTAAAGAACACAAAATTAGAAAAACTCTAACTTCATCATCAAATTTAATTCCAATAGAAGTGAGCATACTTAAAACCATATTAATATCATTTAACTGACTAGTAATAGAACCATTATTAGACATTTTCATATTAAACAATCTGGTCATAAGAAATATTTTATTTGAAGTAGAGGGTTTCTCATACAACATTCCAAGTTTATCCATGCGATATTTTGTAGTTTTATCATTTGAAATTTTGAATGCAATATAATATGCCTGGCACAACCATATGGATTCCAATGCATTCTTTTCAAGCAATGTCCAATCAACATCACTCATGGTTACAAGTTGTTCTCCTTTCCCCTCCAAGGGTAGTTGATGTTCCTCCTGATACAAGTAATATTCCATTTGCATTTTCCATAAATCAAATAAATTTACATGAAATTTCTCAACTCTGAATTTTACCTCTTCTCCCATAGCTCCCACTCAAGATAATAACCCTTCCTATAATTTACCACTTTATCAAAAAACCCACCAAAGTTCTGATACCAATTTTAAGGAATTAAATGAATTCAAATTAGATTTATTTCAACATAAAATCTTTTTCTAAAACATATAAACCAGATTTAAAATGTGTAAAATCAAAATTCACTATGCACTACTTGCATCACGATATCAATTTCTCAAATCACAATAAATGAATGCTTAATGGAGAAAAGTAAAAACCAGAAATATAGACAATCAAAAATACATGAGACAAGTATACTATGGTTCAACAAATGTGGGTTACATCCACCAAGAAAGTACTCAGTAAATTAATAATAAATAACCTCTTATAGAGATTGAAAATCTCCTCAATAACTCATACAAGAATTCTCTAAATTGTAGATCCAAATCTGAAATATATCCATAATCATCCACACATGTTGTGCCACACCTTTACTTGTATAATAATATACCATAAGATTCTATACTACACCCTATAAATAAAAAACATCACTATGCAAAGTCACTCACCACCTATATATAAACAAGTATAGAACAAACCTACCAAAGAAGATGAAAATCACCATCTTTATCCAAGAAGGCCTTATCCATAAAGAAACATGCCATCCTCCACCTAGTCAACCTTATCCACAAGCCCTCCTAAGAAGGAACACACCATCTTTATCTCTGCCCTCAAAAATTCTTAGACAACTTATAATGCAAATAAATAACAAATAACTCCTTTAAACAAGGAATTCAATCCCACTTCCAATAAACAACTAACTCCCTAAAAAAAGGGAAGTTAATCCCACTTCCAAAAAACATGGAAGTCAACATGGAAATAAGAAAAAATAACAATTAATTACACAAAATAAGGGAATCAATCCTATTTCCACAAAACATTTGTCACCATAGAAATTATTAAAAACATTTAAAAATATTCTACTCACATGTGGAGTACATGAAAAATGCACTCCCCATATTTGTGGAGCTCTCTATGTCACCAAAATGTTCCACCATGGTCATGTGATAGCCCCAAAGGGCTCCACACTCAACAATTTGGCCATTGTTAGGGTTACTAGTAAAATTCAAACTACTATAGTTTTTTTAGATTCATGTTCTCTCCTCTATGAATAATCACTAAGAGTGATAGTAGGTCACTATGACTTGTCCATATAAGTAGGGTCTTGTTTTTCATCCCTTTCTCCACTTAAAATTATGATGGAAAAGAATGATTTTGAGTGTTTTTTTTAGAGGTCAAATATATCCTTTTCATGGTGGTTTCATCACCTAACTCATGTCCATTAAGTGTCTTCAATAGGAGGAAAAGTGTCCCGATGTACAAGGTGCTTAAACCAACCCTACTACATGTTTTGAATTTTTGAGATATTTATCATATCCAAAGGTTTAAAATGACTCATAATTCAAGAAATATTGATCAACTTCATATATTTCATATGTTATTTTTATGATATTCGATTATTGTCCATAGTCTTCAAATATCCAGGTATTTAGAAACATTGTTAATGTTTGAATAGTCCTCTACATGTTTGACTGCCAAATTTGGCTCAAATATCAGTGATATATCATAGTATAAGGTTATAAGACAAAATTTTACCATTTTAAGTATGGTAAAATTAATATATTTATCAAATTACATCTTCCAAAGAGATTCATAAGTGGTTAAGCCATACACAAGCTTGCAAGCCTACAAGTGGACATCCATGGAACCAAAATGCGATGTGGAGTATGTGTAAGTAGTGGAGTAGTTTTTCATATACTCATATATACTAATTTTACACTAATTAGTCCTTTTGAATATCATCATGAACATGAACATTTTTTTAGACCTTCATTATCAACATATAGACCTTATATGTTGTTTGACTATTTATAGAGTCTATACATACTAGATAGGCAAGTTGAAAATGATGTAATACTTGGTCATATGCTCTATAAGCCATTGAAATAATTACAAAGAAGTGGGATAATATTTATAATGTAAATATTTTGTAAGTGTTTAAGATTTCATCAAAATCTCTTAGTAGCATGTGTAAGTAAATCAATGCCTACATGATCTAGGCCTATAGGTCCTCATTTTAAACTCAAATCAACTATCAAGAATAAGCAAAAGTAAGAGAAATAAATTTAATTTATATGGATATAAGACAAAAATCATGAGAAACATCTATATAACTTGCAATCCAATGAATTATCATGAGACTAAGTTCACAGTCCTAATAAGCACTTATAGGACTGTGTCTTAAATAAACCAAGGCAAAAGTCATGAAACATATAAAGGATCATAAAATATATAAGTATAAAATTAATAAACTCATTTTCAATTTGAAAGCTCTCAAATAACTATCATAAAGTGAGATAAGTAAATTTTAAGACTAATTCTCAAACTACCCTCAAGGTCACCTATAGCTAATTTGCGAAAGTATCAAGGATAGTGTGTGCTAGGTAAGCATGCAATGTTTTGGGTAGTTTTAGTATTTTACGAAATCTAAACCACAAATAATCACCAATTAGATGATGAATTGGAAATTGATGACCTTGAGACCATAAATGCACTCATAATACCTTAAAGGTCATATATAGGCTTACTTGAGGAATTAGTCTAACGTCAGACCTAAAAAAATAAGGTGGTGGTGTAGAACTATTGGAACAAGATTGGGATTACTAAATTGTATAAATAAGTAATTTATATTCTCAATGATCTTCAATGGACACATAAAACCCATAGATGCAGGCAAATCATCCTAAAGGTTACCTACAAGTTACTAGAAGCTAGGCTAGTTTAAAGCTTATGTAAGGAACAAAACATGATAAAAATACCTAAGGTCTATCTCAGGTAGACAAATAGGTCATAGGTCCATCTAAAAACCAAAGGTAACTTGATGAAATGAAAATAAGGATGGTCAAAATAGATTTTAGAACCCTGCATAAATAGTCAAAGTGGTGTCTTTAGTCCACTTGTATTACTAGGAGAGGATTGTCTATCTTAAATACATAAAGGAGGTCTAAATAAAGGTGATACATTTAAGAGAGGTTTAACAATGATTACATAACCCCAAAAATCCCTAAGTTCATAAAAAAGTAAAATAAATGCTAGAAACCTTGTTTGGCCTTATATAGCCTAATTCTCACACATAGGTAGATCTAGAAGTAGTATTGAGAAAATAAGGTTGGTGAGGTTGGTATGAAGATTTAAATGGATTTTATAGGTTTATAGACAAAAATAGACCCTTTAGGATCATCCATGGATAGATAAGGTAAGAAAAAGTTTAGTTTGACCTCATGAAACATTGCATTTCAAGGTAGGTATTGTCCCACTTGATGTGACATTGAAGCTATGCATAGAACTAATAGGTTTTTGAGGATGGTATATAGGTCTATATAATCCATTCTATAAGCATCAACTATTGTATTGAGTCACTAACCTGCAGAAACAAAGACTAAAAGCCCAAATCTCTCTCAAAGAGCCTACTTGCAACCTAAAGAGCATTTTATCACATTCAAAACCCTCATAAAGTTTTTTTCATGGGACCTAGTGGTGTTTTTATGTGATGGAGTGGTCCCCTACCAACAATATTGTGGCATTAGGAGAGAAAAAGAGGATATGTTCTTTATGAACAATCCATAAGAATGAAACATTCTTAAAACCTTGATAGTGACCAAGCAAGAGAAATGGACATATAAATCACATATAATGACCTAATTTTATCATAAAAACTACTATATTTTGTTTATTAGTCCAATTAGGTTCTCCACATGTGCTTTTTCTATACTTGTAATTTTATGAACTGTAATAAATGTAATGTTTTTCATGATTTTTGGTGTTTTATAGGGGATTTGAGCAAATGGAAACTTGAAAAAAATTAGAGGAGGACATTTTTGATTTATTAAAATTATTAAATCTAATAAATATGAATAGGATATTCTATAAGTGATCAAACAAATCTCATCTTCCAAGGCAGCCTCAAACAAGCCTAAAATGAGACTATGTAGCAAGGGCATTTCATGGTTCTCACACTTTTATAGGATATCAATGCATAAAATTTGTAATGGATGTTTTTCATATCTTAATTAAATAAAATCAAATGATTTTGGGTGATTTTCACATGTGTGAGAGAGGTTTGGAGTAGAAAAGTAGAGTTTGAGGCAAGGAGGCCTAATTAAGGAAAGAGAAAGGTAGAAAAGTGAACTTCCACTCAGAATATAAAAATGAAATTTGACATGAATATTTAAGGACATAATGGGTCCTCAAATTTTCCATTTTTTTGTAAATAACCTTCATACATTCTTCTACACAAGGAGATTTATAGTTTTTATGGCTATAAGAAAAATAGAGCTAGTGAGAGCTTGAGGAGAAAAATGGAGTCTTTAGATTTGTTTTAGGAACTAAAATGGATATTTTTAGGTTGGATAAGAAATTTTAAGTCCATACATGGAGATATAGTTACTTGGATAATATTAACTTGAGTTTTGAGCCACTTGGACCAAGCTAGGCATGGGAAATGAGGAGTTTCAAAACACCTATGCATAAGAATGATGAAATGTTAGATCAAAGATATTTATTAATGCATGATATGTGTCTAGTGCATAGGTATAAATGAATTCATGGATAAATGATGATTAATAATCCCATTTTTCAGTTTTCTTATGCAAGTAAAGTTTTCAAGAAGATGATCAAGGTGTCAACTCAAGTTTTAACTCCTATGGCACTTAGAAGATTAGAACATCTTGAAATGTGTGAAACATAGATTTATAATATTTTTTAGGACTATTAGATAACTAATTTATTATTATAAATCATGATGGAAACTTTGCATCTTCCTTATCCTATGGCCCCCTCTCTTTCTCTCTTCATAATTCTCTCTATAAGAAACCACTTTTGGCTTTGTAAATCAACCACATCTACTATGGCAAAGCCCTGCTAGTTTGATTACTAATTTTCCCTCTGAATAAAATATTTAAATATGGTATTGAGTTCTCAAATTATTATATAAATATGTGAACTATTATATTGTTTAATAGTAATTGATACTCATGTCTCTGTGTGTTTATCTTACTATCTCATGATTTGTGCAAGTCGTCTTCCCTCTAATAGGTCACATGAAGTGTAGTTATCTATTATTTTATGCATCTAAGTGTAAGGAATATTAATATTTTCTATTATGATACCTCTTATTCACCCACCTTGAGAAATTTATTGCATCATACCTTCATGTTAAAACACTTTTGTTAGATAAGCATTGGGTGTTGAGATCATTTTTATGAATCACCTTCCATATTGAAATTTCATGGTAGTCTTATAGAGTTAAACTTAGTGTGTCAACTCTTTTAGGTTAGTTTTAATACATTCTATCCCTTTTACTTCAAACCAAGTATACTAGTGATTAGTTTTAGGTGTGGTACAAAGGAGCTAGCCCTTCAATCTAAAGACTCATATATGCCATAGGTCACCCAAAACATTAGAAATGTTTCCATGTTACATCCAATTGAAGGAGGATTGAATATAGCTCTTTTAGGGTGAAAATTTGATGCATAATAGTTGATTATAGCATATGGCTAGTAAAGTATACAATTTTCTATGGATTTTAATGTAGGGTATGTCTAATGTAGTATAAAAATAGGAAAATGCTTGATATAACATAAAGTAATTATAATTTTTATTTTAAATTTTAACTACATTAATTTTTATTTTATTTATTTATTTTGTCAAAATATGATTCTTCTTTATGGTTTCATATTTTTTAGAGATAGAGATGATTTTCTTGTAAGATTGATTCTATATAACTACTATATGTGCTAGGCAGATTGCCAGTAGTGGGTGGAGTACCACTAGTGACACTTGGATTTTGTGTCAACATGGAGAAGTGTCATGAGACTTTGAGAACATAGATCATTACCATGTTTTTGGATTAATGGGAGAGGATTAAATAAATATTCATGTGGGATGTGTAGGGGATCTAATTTATAAACTTGTAGCAATGCTTAGATAATGTCCATATAATATGAGGGCCACTTATTATAGGCACTACGATGGAATTTGAATTAAAAAAATGAATGTATTATATGTGAGATACATGTCTAAGGACTACATGATTTATTTTATAATATGATTACAAGCTCATCATAATTTTCTTTAGGTTTACATATCAGACATTTTAGTTATATTAAAGGCCCTTTTTACACTATGACTATGCATATGTGGTGTCATAATTATTATAGGGAAATGTATATGTTTATTATTATTATTATTATTATGTTGCCAGTAAAATTGGATAATTAACTCTATAGATATGGGGATTTTAGTATGGGCATATATTAGACATTATTTATCTATTGTACTTAGATGGGGCTATTAGACTATGGTTCTTGTGAATTTTTTATTTGCTAGATATATGAGAGTTTTAACATGTAAAAAACTAAAGGTTTACTTCATATTATATATGAACATTTCCCTTATGTTAGTAAATAATTATAAGGACATACTTTATAGGTGATCCCTCATATGCCTTCTTTGGAGACCATTATAAGGGATC
>JARHVA010004271.1:275000-282500 GCA_037957365.1 Torreya grandis | reverse complement strand
TCTCCAAGTTGGTCTTTCTCCCAATATGGTTTTTCTCCCCCTTTGACATTAATGATAAAGGTCATCTCTAAAAATACTATTAATCATTGGACTTGAGCATTCATAGAGCTAGCAAACTCCATCTTTTTCATGAAAACTTCTTTTAATGATTCTCAAGAGACCTAAGTTAGTTCACCATAACTCCATGCTCCACCTTAAGATAAATTCATGGATATTCAAATAGACTCCTAAATTCATTAGGGCTTAACTCAACTCATGGAACTTTTCAATAGATTAAATCAACCAACTACGTCTACACACATCTTTATAAGCATTGTTCCTATAAAATATTATTTATCCATATGATCATAATCTGCAATAGATATATTACATTAATATATATTATTTATGGTTAATGATCCATCATAGCTTGGGTAGGCTCATAACACACTTCTTGGTGCACTCTACCTAATGAGTCAATCACTCATTATGAAGTACTACTATGATCTTCTTCCTAGCACAAATAATTTGTCATCTCACTCTTATAACACATTAAAGGCCTTGGAATACCTGAGCAAATAGTCTCTATCATTGATAGCATTGGTCTTGTAGACCAATATTCAACTCTCACTTTACTAGTATTGTCTTTGCTTCTTAAACAACACTTTGTACTCAAACAAGAATTATAATCAAGATAAATGTAGTAACAAAAATTTCAACTAGTCTATCTAACACTCCATTTATTTCATATAGGTAAAATAAGAGCCATTTATATCATGATCATTCACATTAGGTTTAATGAATACAAGAAGTCTTGAAACCCTCATACCTCTTATTTAATATGTCTTTGAATTATACCATCATAACTGAGATCAAACTAACATTTTATAGGCATCAAAAAGAGCTTACTGACCTTAAAGACATATTCAATAACTTTGATCATTCATCCAAAAGTGACCAATACCTCCATACAACTAATGAAGTTACTCATATTTGTCAAAAATATAGACCTTAAACACAATGTTATTTCAATGAGATTATCATATACATAGGCACACATTTAGAACTTATTAAATACATGGAACATGACTTAAATAAGGTGATAACATCAATCAATGCTTAGAACATCAATTCAAGGTCAATAGAGAGATTCTAAATCCACCTTAGTCCTTCCATGTTTTATGATTAATAATAAAATCAATAAAATTTGAGTTTAGTCAATAATAAATGAACATGTATGGACTTTCAAATCTTTAAATCACTTTGATAATGATCACCATGGATTCTAATACAAATTTGTCTTTTATACCATGTTGATTTGACCTCTTTCATGGATTCTATACTAAAAATAATGCTCTTGAGTTCATGCATAGTTAGTTTGAATTTTAACTCCAATAGTTATAATTTTGAATCCTCAATGACTACTTCCTGAAGCATAAAATTGATTTCCTCTATCAAATAACAACATATAGGATCAAATTTTAAATCTTTTATCTTGAGCTAGGAAACACTTCAAGATACAAAACATCTAGAGAATATTCTTAGGATATTAGACAATGCTTCATTAAGTTTTTGACCTAAGTCTAACTTTCCAATACACATAATAAATTCACCAACATACTAGACTAATCATACCTTCATGATATGCCAAGATGGTCTAGTTTTTTCTTGGCTAAAATGATGCATTATTCTCTATCTAGATGGTCAAAAGACATAGCATAACCTTACCAAGATACCTTCACATACCTTTTTTTAAAAAAAAGCCTCAATGTCCTTTTATCTATCAACTTAGGTTTTATCATAGACTTGGATTCAACATAATACTTATTTAATCTTATTGGTACCATCATGAATACTTCTATGCAAACCTCAACCATGACTTTCACAAACATAACCATCTTGTGCTTATAGGATCACTTCCAATCTATCAAACCTACTCCAAAAGAATTGATCTAATACCAATTGTTGGAAGAAAAACCACTAGGGGTGAATTAGTGAATATAATTTTCACTCAAATCAATACATCATTGATCATCCATTTACACTAGCATAGAGATATAGCAATTCATAGAAATGCAATCACATAAGCATGAAGTAGGATATTAACACATGAACACCAAATATATGTTGCAAAAACTCATGGGGAATAAAACCCACTATCAAATCACTTATAATACTATCATATAATCAATGAAACAATATTTAGTGAGGCATCAACCCCACAAGGAGCTCCAACCCCTACCAAGTCAATCACCGACACAACTAATCTTTAGTAAGCTCCAACTTAGAAAGAGTATCTAACCCCTACATGATTTTCAACTAAACCATATACTTTAAGGACACTACTATAATTTACAACCTATAAGGTATCTCCATCTCCTTCTTGACCAATAACCAATCCAACCAAGATAAGCTCGATCACCTTAAGACACCTTTACCACTCTCTCAACTGATGGTGACCTCTTCTTCAAATATATTTCTTATTTATCCTAAAATACAATCAATATAATAAAATAAGAACACACCTTTGATGAAGCTACTAATGGTATCTTAGCTCATCCAACTCACTTCAACCTTCTATCCCTCTCAAATAGCCTTTTAGGTTCTCTTGCTCAACATGCCTATTCTAGGCTCATTAGGTCAATTGACCTTATCATCTTCTCTTAGAACATATGATGGATGTTTGTGACTAATCTTATGCCTCTTTTTTAATTTCTACATGACCTACCTCTGCTCCTCCATTGATATCTTTTATTCTCTTATGTTCTCATTCTTCTAACTAGATCAAATAAGCCAATTAGTCCTTGCTTATATACTAAACATATTCTTAAACATCATGGTCTGCCAAGAACCTTACCAATATTGGATCAAAATTGTAACAGGTCCAATTTATTTTTATACAAGTGATAAAATCACTCCATATGTTTCTAAAACCCCTTAAGGGCTAAAGCCTCCATTAGGCATAATAGAGACCTAATGGAATTAGGTCTATCTCAAGCACATGTTACACCTTGAAAAACCTATAACACATTTACCATACACCAAAACTTTAAAATTTTGAAAAAATAATAAAATATAACCATTATAACATACATTTAGTTCCATACCACCTATAATTTGAATTCAGCACTTGAACCATGCTATTAGGCCTACTCGTTATTAGCGCTTTATACATAGAAAAAGTTTATCTCATAAAACTAAAGCATACAATAAATTTTATAATATAATGAAATGATAAAATAAAATGAAAATATCCTTCATGACCTTATGGTCATCATAATGTCCATTGGAAATCATTAAATAGATCATAGGACCTCAAAAAAATAGCTTTCAGAAGCTCACTCAGAATTGCACACAGTCTCCAAAAACACAATCAAAAGCTTTTGAATTTTCACACTTGAATAGGCACTTAACATGAATCTCAATTATTTATTATTAACATTTTAGACTTATATAATGTCTTAATATTCATTTAATTATTCATATCTATCCAAAACACTCTAAATTCATCTCTACATTATGACTACATAAAACTACCTATAGCTCTAAAAACATAGTCATGAAGAACATTATTTTTAGTATTTGTAAAGGAACTTTCATAACTTATAATTCACATTAATAATTCATGTATGAAATATATTTCAACATTATATATATATATATATA
This sequence comes from Torreya grandis, assembly GCA_037957365.1. Classification (NCBI taxonomy): domain Eukaryota; kingdom Viridiplantae; phylum Streptophyta; class Pinopsida; order Cupressales; family Taxaceae; genus Torreya; species Torreya grandis. The sequence goes on along the minus strand of JARHVA010004271.1, from coordinate 278,855 downwards.
TATATATATATATATATATATATATATATATATATAATCATATGTTATTTTATCATCTAATGGTCTTTTAGACCAATTTTAAATCTCTCTCTTACACAATGCTCAAAAATCTAGATAAGCCATTTTGTCTTTCATGTTTAAAAATCCTTAAACTTACTCTCCTTATTTAATAAAATGTGAATAAGTTATTTAGGTCTTATAAAATAAGATAATAATAATTAGATTCATCAAATCCTATCATAGAGACTCAAACACTTCACTTCACCTAGCACACATAGAACAATCAATTTGTCTTAAGAACTAGTCATGGTGAACATGACCTCTAACTCTTGTTTAATCACTTATTTGAAATTCCAATCCATTTTTATGATCCTTAGACATCCTAAAATAAAATCCAATCATATAGGTAAAAAATTATTATTAGGAAATATAAACCATATAGATCAAATTATGAAAGTCACTCTTTCACTATCCTAACTCACTTAGACATGGCATATTGTGAACTTTTTTTTTCTTGTGTATGAGCATCATCAACAATTATAAGCCAATGGAATATGAGGTATATATATTTAAAAGATACACAAAAAAATTTAATCCATACCTAATGATCTAAAACATATCCCTAAATGTATTCTCACTCTTGCTGATTTTTCTCACTATTCCACCATTAGCCTAGTCTAGCGATATGTCAACTTGAGTGACCAAAATAGTTGACATAAAGGCTATAACTTGTCTTACTAGCACTATGTAAAATTTAAATAAGTATTTATCTTAAACCTTCATCCATTGTGAAATATTCATTTTATCAACCCTACCTTTAACATAAACTTTTTTAGAAATAAGGGTTTTTTAATAGGTTTGACTTACTTCTCTAACAAACCACTACCACCAAGAGATGTCAGGAGGAATTCTATATAAGGGTCACTATAAGGGATATGAGATGGTTTTGGACCCATTTTGGTGCTAATTATTGTTCATACATTATTTCCCCTCAAATGATAAACTAATTATTATAAAACCTTCTTAGGACACTTCTCTATCTCTCCCAAAGAGATCAACTTCTAATGCAATTATCACACATGCTAATGAACATCAAAGGTTTCTTCTTGGGTCTGTAATTCTTTAATCTGCATACACATGATATGTTCAAAGTTATTTTCTTGGTTTATACTTTAACTTGAGACCATATAATTCACTAAAATTCTTGAATCAACATCTTACACCATTGGTAAAACTCAAATGAGCTCTATCACCTTGGCAACTAACTTTAACCCCTCATTAGGCCACACTAGGTCTTTTTTCTTGTTAGGTCTTAAAATTCCATTCACTTTGTATACCTTTAATATGAATTAACACTTATTTAACTAATCTCAATATCTCATAACCATTCCATACACCTAATTCTATGCTCACACAAGCTCACAAGTCTTTCACTGCTCATCTCAATAAGCTACCAAGCCTATGCTTTCACAATAGGTCTCTCATGTAGGGACTAAGCCTCAAAACTGACCTTCCTAATTATTTATATGAAATTTCTAACTCACTATCACGCAAAACATATTCATGCCATGCTTACTACTAATTCACATATTCTCACAAGCTTGTCATGCCACAACATAAAGCCAAGATCTTATTTAGAAATAAAAAATATACTATAATATGATTGATTCATCATGAATACTTACCATGTCTCTTCACAAGATCACCTCTGGTACATTAATGACATTTGAATACCTTTGACATCAATGATAACATTAATGCCATAAATACACCAATAAGAACATAACTCAAAAATATCCCTATTTGTCATTTATGGCAAACACTCTAGCAAAATAGATCACTTTCATCCCTCCACGTTGGTCTTTCTCCCAATCTAATTTTCTCCCCCTTTTACATTAATGATAAATCTCATCTCTAATAGTATTATTGGTCATTAGACCTGAGCACTCATGAAGCTATCGATATCTCCCTTTTCATGCATAATTATTTATATGATTCTCAAAAGACCTGAGTTAGCTCCCTATAACTCCATGTTGTACCTTAAGATAGCTCCATAGATCTTCAAATAGACTCCTCAAGTCATCAGGGCTTGACTCACCTCATGGAACTTTTTAATAGATCATCTTCACCAACTAGGTATGTATACATCTTTATAAGCATTATTCCTATATAATATTATTTTTCCATCTATGCATAATATTCAACAGATATATTTCATCAATATATCTTCTTTATGGTTAATGAGCCATCATAGCTTGGATAGGCTCATAACACACTTCCTTATGCACTCTACCTACTACATCAACCACTCATTGTGAAGGACTATTGTGATCTTCTTCCTAACATAAATAACTTATCATCTCACTCTTAGAACACCACAAAGACCTTAGAACATCTGACCAAATAGTATTTACCTTTGATAGCATTGGTCATGTAGATCAATTTTCAACTCTTACTTTACTAGTACTATCTTTGCTTTGTAGACAACACTTTGCACTCAAACATGTATTCTAAGCAAGATAACTATAGTAATAAACATTAAAACAAGTCCATATATCACTCCATTGACTTCATATAGGTAAACTAAGAGCCATTTATATCATGATCATTCACATTAGGTGTAATGAACACAATAAGTATTGAAACCCTCTTACCTCTTATTCAATATGTATTTGAACAAGACCATCACATCTAAGATTAAACTAATATTTTATAGGCATCAAAAAAAGATTAAACACCTTAATGACATATTCAATCACTTTTATCATTCATCCAAAGTTACCAATAACTCCATACCACTAATCAAGTTGCTCATATTTATCAAAACGTAGACATTAAGAAAAATATTATTTCAATGAGACTATTATAGACATAGACACACTTTTAGAACTTATTCAATACACGGAACAAGACTTTAATGATGTGAAAATATCATTCAATTCTCAAAACATCAATTCAAGGTCAATAAAGACATTTTATATCTACCTTAGTCCCTCCACATTTTATGAGAAACAAAAAAAAAAAAAAAAAAAATTCACTTTAATATGAAATAAATGAACCTATATGGACTTAAAAATCTTTAAATCACTTTGAGGATAATCATTATGGAATCTAATACAAATTTGTATTTTACACCATGTTGATCTGACCTCTTTCATGGCCTTTATAGGCAAAATAATGCTCTCAAGTTCATGCATAGTCATTTTGAATTTTAACTCCAATAGATATAATTTTGAATCGTCAATGACTACTTCTTGAAGCATAAAATTTAATACCTCTACCACATCATAGTATAGAATATTAACATTAAAAGCTCATGTCTTGAGATAGGAAATGCTTTAAGGCAAAAAAACATCTAGAGAATCTTCTTGAGATATTAGACAATACTTCATGGGACTTTTTACCAGATTTTAACTTTCCATTACACATAATAAATGTACCAACATACTAGAATAATAATACCTTCATGATACGCTAGGCTAGTCTAGTTTCTTCTAGGCTAGAATGATGCATTATTCTCTATCAAAATGGTCAAAAGACACACCAAAACTTCACTAAGATACCTGCACATACATTTATTTCAACAAATAATCAATGTCCTTTTGTCTATCAACTTAGGTTTGATCATAGACTTGGCTTCAGCATAATCCTTATTTAATATTGCTAGTACCATCATCCAGACTTATATGCAAACCTCAATTATGACCTTCACAAACATAACCATCATGTGCTTATAGTATCAACTTCAAGCTATCAATCTTAACTGAAAAGACTTGATCTGATACCAATTGTTGGAATCATAATGATTGGGGGGTGAATCACTAAACAAACTTTTCACTCAAATCCATACATCAT
>JARHVA010004271.1:87500-267500 GCA_037957365.1 Torreya grandis | reverse complement strand
ATCTCAAATGAAATGTATGCGAATCTTGATATGCTTGGTCCGTTATTGGAAGACGTTGATTACTAAAGATCTGGATTATGCTTTAGTTATAAAATATAAATATTGGTAACTAAAACTAGATTCCAAACATAGTGTGAATCCCATTAAGCTAAATAGAATTAGTGACATGATTAACATTTCCTTTGTATTCTACCTCTATAGAAGATAAAGCAATAACATTTTTATTCCACTCGACTAACTAATCATACCTAAATCTATGGATAAACTAAAGTCTAAAGTAAAATTATGATTATGAAACTATCACTACCTTGAATATAGTGGAGAATCCATTTAGCTACTTTTTAGTGTTGATCATGCTATTCATTCATGATTTTGGAAATAATTCGGATTACATATGAAATGTTAGGTCTAGTGTGTGTAAGGTTAATGAGACTACCAACAATGTATCGATATGAAGTAACACCAACCAAAGGAGATGGATATTTAATCTCAATCTTAACACCATATTAAGAAGGATTAGGAGTCATTTTACATTCAACCATGTCAAACCATGTTAATGCAAAGTGATCTATTCATATGGAGTATTAATATTTTTATCTTAATCCTTTTGCAAAAATTCTCACATATTATTTTATTTACTTGTATCTTCATTATCATGTGCACTTTCTTGACTCATGTGATCACTAAACCTATATATTCACTTTATCTGAAGATCCTTTCATCCACTCTAATATGGTATTAGATCACCAACCCATTTTTAATGATTATCTGATTTTATGTTGTTAATTTTATTTTGAAATCTTGACTCTATCATTAGAAAAAATATAAATTTTATTTGTTCTTGTTGGTTCTGGAGGAAATAATTTTTACTTCTTCTCTTGTGCCATTTTTTTAGTTAGGATGTCATTATTATATCACCAACATAGTTGGGATGCCATATTTTATTTTTTTATCCATTTGTATGTGTAGATTTATGTTTTTAACCAAAAACAAAACCTTGTCTTCTAGAATATACTTTCTAACTATACAAACTAACTCAAAAAAATTATATGTTTTGTGCAACATTTTTTTAGATTTCCAAATGATTTTTATTTTTTAATTTCATTAAGAAATCCAAAAGTTATCACAGGTTTACTAACTTTTACGAAAAAAATAATATATGATGGATATTATTGCTAAAGATTTTTTATTTATATTTAAACAAAAAAATATATTTGGGGTAGATTACTTAAGACTTTGTGATGCTTCATTGTTTAATTAAAGTTTTAATGACTAGTTTCAAGGCTATATCTTCTCCTTTTTTCTTAAGATCATTTACTTTTTTTATGAAAAATCATTAAAATAGACCATTAATGATGGGAAAATGGATTCTATAATAAATTTTGATTGGATAATTGGATTTAAGTGCTACTTTTTGTTTAAGTGTATGGTTTTTCATGTTAGTTCCATTAGTACCATTTATTTTCTAATCACATAAAAATTATAAAGTGCCAAATTTGTAGGGGTCACCATTCATAGTTTGAGGGGTGTCTTTATATATCTTATTAATGCTATATAGATGGATTTAGATAATGATTTATCCTAGAATAATGGGGTGACTAATAATTTAATGGAGCATGATCTCCAACCCTATCTACTTGGACTCATTAATAATCCAAATGAATATGAATATAAATATTTGTGGTTTAATAATAATAACATGGTCTATGGACTAATAGGTCTCATTATTTATAAGGATATCCTATATCAGACTGTACACTAAGTACCATTTCACTACTTAGACCTTCATCTATTTGTTGTATGAATACATTAATTCTCTATCTTAGAGTGATACTTCTTTGGAGGACCATTCACATGTGGATGATATTGATCCTTTATTAATCCTTATCCTCCTTTAGATACCCCATAGATGGTTGAGGACTCTTGTATTATAACATTGGTTGCTTTATCCACTGGTGTTTATATTATGGAAAAACTTGTACCTATTCTTAATTAAAATTTTAGTATCACTTCATTAAGAGCATTTAGTGATTATACATACTAGGAAATTTTATGGGATGTGTAGTGTACTCTCATGACATGCACTTTTAGAGTTACTCCCCCTTCTTCTCCTACATATTTTAGAGTTACTCCTTTGAGTGATTTTAGATATTCTCTATAGTAGTATTATATATGCCTTTTAGATTCACCTTATTGGGACACTTTTATAATAGACATCTCTTCTTTGTTTCAAAGTCTCAATTTTTAGATCTAGATGACACCTTTGAGTATATTTTTCTTCTCTTGATGACAATACTAATGGAGTTGTAACTTCTTCTCTAGATGTAATGAGGGTTATTATAAACCTTCCTATTCTCTATAATTCATTTTATGCTTCCTTGTTTTCATATTATATAGTTAGGCCTATGATTCTTGTTTTAGACTTTGGCACTTTTGAGCATTATTAGGGAAACATTTGATAATTTTCCAAATATCTACATTATTATTTATAGTTACATTCCACTTCAGTGGGAACTGAGTAGTTTGATAGATAAGGGTTTATTTCATTTGAAATAATGATAAAAAATTTATTATAGAGGGACCCACTATAATAATCACCATGTGATATTATGCATTTATTTTCTCTCTCTTCTATGTAGAGGCACACATGGGACCTATTTCATAGGACATAGGGTGACTAGAATAGTTGTAGCTTTTGGTGGGGTCTTTTAGCCCTCACTCCTTATTTTCTCTCTTTTTTTGTGTATGGGGGTATTTACTATGGGTTTTATTATTTTCTCCACTTTATGATAAGTTTAACTAATACTAAATTTTATTTCTCCAAAACCTATCAATAGGATCAAATGCATGTGAATACTATGGATTAGATGAGAAAGAGAGACTACTCATAGATAAAGTGTTTAAATGATATCATTAATTATCTCTAATTTCATGTCATAATGGGACATAATTGAGGATGTAATAGATATAGTTTAATACATGTATAAATTACCTATATGTAGTAGTGAAATCAAACATGAGCCAAGAAGAAATAATTTCTCAACAATTGAAAGATTACAATATTAGATTTAACATCATTATCCATAGAAGATATAGGAAGGTAAATTATGTATGTGAAAGATAAACATGTCTTAAATTATTCATGAATGTGGGATTATATTTCATAATTACCTAGAATAAACATAAGGAATCTAACTTAATATGTTTATGGGAAAAACATAAAATGTAATAAAAACCTACATTAGCAATTGTTCCTAATCTTTTATCTTATGTTCTGGCCCTAACATTATAACTACCTAGATCACATATAACCCAAAATATGTTTCAAACCTAATATATATCCTTCCTTATTATTTACATAAGTTAAAAAATTATCTATTCTTAAGGATACTAATGTTCACGTCTGGATAGTAGTGTGAATGCTAGTGTCCCAGTTACAATGCTAGTGTGTACACATATTACAAACACTAATTGTTAAAATATTTTGACATATATGGGTTTGAATATTTATATTAATTATTCCTTTATGATATTATTATTAAAATGTTTTAGATAAATACAATTCATTATAATCAAGTACTTTTTAATCATATACCTAATAATTACCAAGAAAAATCAACTCTCAAGCTTACAAAAATTTCCTACTCTACCGTATTCAAATATTATAATAAGAGAAGTCTTCTTATAAGTTTGAAGAATTCATAAATCATGTCATGAGTAGAATTTGAAAGTTTCAAGATATATCACAACATCAAATCACATATAACATATTATACCATTGTTCACACATAATACCACACATGAGGGAGAACTACATATGTTTGAGGCCGTATTCACATTCTTGGATATGTAGGCACTAATCATTGAAAGAGGGGTATTTGAGGTTATCTCAACTCCATGCCCTTTTTAATATTAGAATAATATTTTTATTTACAATTAAAATGTATTCCTAAATACTTTTAATAATAAAATGTCTAAGGGAATTTATGTCAGTAACCCCTTATTAATTTTTTATTATGATTTAAAAATGGGATTTTGGAGCATGGGTTAACTTTACACGTAATGGTGAATTTCTCCTGAATGTTAAAAACTTGAGTTAGAGACCTTAATAGGGTATCAATTATTGATTTTACTTTTAAATACCACTTATTTAAGGGTTATGTTGGATTTATATGTTTTTAAGATCTTATTTAGGGTTATGTCAAGTTACTAATTAGGAAAATCCTTTATTTATAGATGGGGACATTTTTAGGGTTTAATTTTAGGTTTTTTAATAATATCATAGCCTAAAACACATTATGGAGTATTTTTAAAATATTATAGTATTTAATTTATTTTTAATAATTTTTTTTAGCTCTTTATACCAAAGAAATCATTAAAAATTAGGTATTTATATTTCTATAATTTTAGAATTAATTTATGACTATTGGGCATAGTTTTAATGTTATTGGAACCCAAATTATTCATTGGAAGCATTCAAAAAATTATTGGATAGGGTTTAAATGTTTAATTTATAATTTTCACAAGTTATGTTAGGGTTCGTGGGTGTTATTTTTATGGTTTGTTAGAAAACCCAAAACTTTCTAATTCAGCCCTAAAGGGGACAATACAATAGTACCAAAGCCTTTTTTTGGCGAATTATGGGTTTGAATTGTCTACAATGGATTGGAAACCTAAGTTTTTACATGATGAGGAACACATAAATCCAATTCAAAATGTGGAGATAAAAATATAAATGGAAAAATAAATATACAATGAGGCCACCATAATCCTTGATGAGTATCAAGGGATGGTTGATCATCTTAAGTCTCTAGTCTCCTTTGACAAGTTCTTGAAGTTACATGAAATGTCTAACCAAAGTAAAAGAGGGTTGTGTGATTAAATAATAAGGTTTGGATAGAAGGAGGAGAATGATTCCCAAATTATGATGACAAAAGATATATAAAAGTTTAATGAGGGAAAGTTAAACTCTAAAAAGAATTCCATGGAATGAATTAGAAAATAAGATAATTTAGACTTGACAAAGGTTAGTGAATAAATCATAGAGGCTTTCAACATAAAAATGTATATTCATACAAATGTTCTAGCTGAAGAGGAAACACCAATGTTTACTTACTTAGGAAAGAAAAACATAAATCACACATGTGAGGTAGAACTTAGTGTTCCTCCATCAACAAAAATAGTGTATCCTAGGGTTGGAAGGATCTAATATACTTTGTAATCCAATATGAAATATGTAATAAGGACCGAAAATAGGTGTGATGGTTTGATAAGAAGAGATTAGGACGTGAAATCAATAGCTATTCAATCAAAATAACAATTAAAAGAATTTAACGAGAAGGGTAAGCTATTTGATTATAACCCAAGGTATGAAAAATAAAGTCATACTTCATATTTTTTGATTTATACCATGCCATTTCATATTTATTCTTATCATGAACACCATCCTAAAATGGATAATAAGTTCAAGGATTCAAATTTCAACAAAGGGTATACTAATACTTTGATTGAAATTCTAAATTGTATTGACACATGGGACCCAAATGATATATGTCCATGCTTGATAATGAAGTAAAACATAATGAAATCAATCAATAGTCACCTCTTTCACATTGTTAAGGAGGAGGATGATATTCACAAGTTAGCTAAAGATGAAAATGTAAGATTGATCGATCTAGATATGTTGACTATAAATCTTCTACAAAAAGGAATTTTGTTGATTATTGTTACTATTTATGCAGCATACAATGATTTGAAATTATACAAGTACCATATAAAGTTAAATATAATAAAAAATGGGGGGTATCACCAGATGTAAACTTTTAATAGTGGCCAAGGCATGAAGGATACACATATGCCGATAATACTGCAATCAACAAGATATAATTTCTATTTAAATTATGATGGGGACATTAAAAAGAACATTTTGGAAAAGGAAAAGGCTCAAGAAGATTATGCAAGTGAAATATAAGTCAATTACATTAAACTCAAGGATAAAATTGAGTTGAAAAAAAAAATCATCCAAAGATAAAACAATTTGAAATTAGAGGCAAGATAGATATGAGTAAATAAGATGAAGGAAAAGAGCATGGAAGCATGTCAATGGCACCTAAGTTGAAGAAGTCAAATGAAAAGAAGTTTTCATCTAAGTTTTCCATATATTATTATTCTTTAAAGGACATGGAAAATATTGTGAAGATAACATATACTAAGGCATGTTATGTATCTTATAAAATAACAAATATATTTTGGGAATTTTATCCCAACAAGGGGTACCTAAAATCACTACAAAAGAAGAGGAAATGGACATCCTAACTTCCATTTATGTTTTGTTTATTATTTTTTATAATTAAAATTTAAGATAAGGCTATGAATAACCATGTATAATAAGAGAACAAAGAGAAATCTTGTGTACTTAAAAATAAGGGTAGATAAAATAGGAATGAAGATGGTTGTAGCTATGGAGAAACCAAAACTTATTATTTAAAAGGAATTAGAGTCAAGGTAATTTTGAATACCAAGGTGGGAGGTCTTTAAGATATCCCAACCAATATTAATCCATCGTGGGAAGTTAAAAAATTTTATGATAGCCAAATGTATGAAAGTGTGGTGAAGTTGTCCCTTTTTACTAAGTCATTGGGTGTGTGTTATCATCATGGGCATCATATGACAAAGAATGAGCCCATGTAAATTTAGATGTTCTTTTGGACTTCATGGCAAGGATGTGGTTATCATGGAAAACAACATGAAAATAATTATACAAATATAAATTTTAATGGAAAATTCTATGAGGAATATTTCATTCTAGTTCCTAATTACTTATACATTGAAGTTTATGATTCAGGTGCTCTAGGGGGATAAAAAAAGGGTATGTTTTCAAAAGTGTTCAATATTAGTTTTGTAAATAAATTTTGTAACACATGAATTTTATTGAAGGGAATCCCATGAGGATCCTTAAAAAGTATCATAGGTGACATAACATAATAATAAGCAATCAATACTCAAGACCCTTGTTGACCATTAACTTCCATCTCTCAAAGGTTGAGTGTAAATCATGTTATGGGTAGATAATAGTTGAAATTTCAGTCCAAGAAGTCTTTTGACACACCCATAGATCAATCATATGGATGAGTTTAGTGAAGATAATCATGTATAATAGTGGATATATGATTTTTTTTAAATATTTCCAATAACACTATTAGTCCTGTATACGCTTGTATGATTACCATAAAGGTATTTTTAGTTACATGGTTGAAAGGATAACTCAAATAGGATGAATTTTGGAAAAACCATTCATGGTTCTAGGATATATAGGTGATTAAATTCATATTTCCACCCAACCCAACATTTGATATGTAGTTATTGAAGCAATCCTAACCACATACATGAGCAATTTTTTATTTGTAGAGGTTTTTGTGTCAATTTTAGTCACTATAGGTTTATTTCCAACCCATAAATCACTAACACTTTTGAATGTGGTGACATAATTTTAGAATTTTGGATGTAATGATGTGCCTTATGACATTATTTGTAGCATAACTAACCCCTTAAAAATGTTTTATAAATGCAAGAGTTTTCTTAATATCAAGGTGGAAGAATGTTTTTCTTAACATCAACAAGGGGTGGTTTGTAACTATCATGGAAGACTGTCCAACCACCACAATTTTGATTATGAGAGATAAAATGCAATAGTGTAATTATATCCATGTTTGGGGAAATAATAATAGACCTTTGAAATTACATCACATTAATGGAAAGTATGAATAAGATGCAAGCATGGGAGGAGAATTGGCCAACATTCCTATGTGGCATGGTGAAGTGGATGGAGTGATGTGGAGATATTTTGTTTTCATTAATATGTTTCTTCTATGTTTAGATTTAGGAATAGCCTATATTAGTGTTGATAAAGAGACTTATCAACCAAGGAGTTCATAGTTTACATATTCTCATGGATAGTATAATGATCATGACATAAGACAAACATGATTAGGGGTAAATGAGTTTATTTTCTACCCACAATAATAATATGGGACATATTGGAGCTCAAGGATAAATTCATAAATCAAGTATTTGAGGTTCTAAGTCCATGAGGATGAATTGAGATATAGGTATTATAGAGATATATATTTAGGTGAGCTTGTAGTTAGTTGAGGACAAGAAAATTTTAAAAGGGTGGACTATAATGTCCCCTTTTTAAGATTAAAATAATATTATTATTTAAAATTAAAAAAAGTATTAATAAATACTTTTAATAATAATATTTCTAAGGGAATTTATGTTTTCCACAAATTTTATATTTGTTATTATGACTTGCAAAGAGGATTTTGGAGCATGGGTTAACATAAACCTTAATGAAGACAAGGCAGGATATCTATAAAACTGCTACAACACTCCCTCTAAGTAGAGCACCCCTTTCTGGGAAGGGTTTGATGAAAGATAAGAATATAAGAAGGTGAATAATGATAACTTGAGAGGTTACCATATTTTTTCATAAAATTTATATGTTTGAGCATGCTTGCTTAAATTGATATTTGGAAGATGAAACCCTTATTAGGTATGTGAAATTAGGGATGAAAACTCTTAATTTTGTAACTATGACAACTTCACATAAGTGTTGTATTGAGCTTCAACATTATATTTTTTTTTAGTATTTTGAGTTTTGAAAGAGTGGTAACTTCACCCTAGGGTTTGGAGATTTCCTTTTAGGGTGGTGACTAGATTTTGGAGGTTGGTGACTTGCGTTAGAGGCTATAACAAGGAAATAATCATTGATTTTAGGTTTGAGGACATATTTTTTAACGGTTATGTTGGATTTATAGGTTTTGAATACCCCATTTAGGGATGCGTGGAGTTGATAATCAGGAAAATTATTCACTTACACTTGGGTGATGCCATTTGGGGTGTAATTTGAGATTTTTAGGGTTATCATAGCCTAAAACACATTATGGAATATTCTAAAATATTCTAATATTTAATCTCTATTTTTAATAATATATTCCAATTATTTATAGCATAAAAAATCATTAAAAATCTAGGTTTCATATTTCTAATTTTTTTTTAATTAATTATCACCTATTAGGGTAGTTTTATGTGTGATGGAGCATAAATTATTCATTGGAAACATCCAAAAAATTATTATCTAGGAATTGAATCTTTATTTCAAAATTTACATAAGTTGTGTTAGTGTTTATAGTGTTATTTATAGGGTTTGTTGGAAAACCCAAATATTTAAAATTCATCCCTAAAGGAGAAATTAAACTTCAATTGAGCCCACTAGCTTATGTTTTCATAGTGGCATGCCCTAAATTAGAGGACATATAATTTTGAGTAAAATACTAATACTAGGAATCTATGAACATTGTCTTAATAGAGATTATGAAAGTTAGAATTCAACCCTAAAAATTCAAGGTAGAATTCCCAAAAAAGAGTCAATATTTCATACACGACACTAGTGTAATAATTAAGACACTAGCATTGGTGCCAGTGTTCAAGGGTAACATAAGTGTCTAGATTGGTAGAAATCAAATATTCAAGATTTGACAATGGGATCCAAATATTTAGAAAATACATTATTTCACCTTCACTTCTCAAATATACATGAGCATCAGTGCATAATATAAGCATAATTTTTATTTCACATTATTATTACATGAACATTGAATTTTATACATTATATATTTAGTATATGCTTAGAATGGGTATATCTTATCATAACATCAGTATAATTTAAAATTAATTTAAGTGGATTGATTTTTGTATTAGATTACTCATTTATTGGTTAGGATAGTATTTATTTCAATCCTTATTTCAAAAAAAAATTTAACATTTGGTGATCCCAACTACTGAGTCTTCTCATGTAAATATTAGCCTACCCTAGGATGTTTCGACATTCTAACGCTTTTACTTGATGTATTTATTTTTATCTATTATATCATTTTTATACAACAAGGCAATCCTAGAATAGGTGGGTTTCCTATTGAACATCTTGAATTTTGCCTTTGGCCACCTAAATTGTCTCAAGATAATACCATTTCAAATTATGCTAATAATGATAGTGCCAATAATTATAATGAGAAAATTGTTTTAAACATTCTTATAGAAGATGATTTTGATCATGAGGATAATAGAACCCATGAAAATAATCAACATGAACAATTATATAAAGATCAAGTTTAATCTATTTACTTTTTTGAGAGTGAATGTTAGATAATATTTAATATCTTCATAAGATCCTCCTTGTAATTTTGTAAATTAAATAGGAAAATATGTTAGTGAACAACCTCTACTCTTTATTGATTCAAATATTGGGGCTACTAGATATTAATATCACAAATAAATCCCAATATCCATTTCATTAAGCAAAATATTGAATCCTACATCTATAAGGGGCATGGGATATGTTTTTAAACAAATGTTCCCAAAAGATCAAAAAATAGTTGCTACATCCTCCATGAGAACAATTAATAGTTTAATTTAGTTAACAATTCCAATGCCTATATCATCATAAATGTTTATATAATCTTTAGTGATGTCCCAATTATCAAATATCAATCATAATGGGAGTACTATAATAACTATTGTTTATTTTATTCAAGATTTGTATGATAAGGCTACCAAAATTGAGAAAATTTATTTGAAATCAACTCCTACTATTGATTCACAAGATATATTTGATAATCCTCTTGTAACTAAGATATCTATCCACCCTTTTCCAATGTGTTTTATTTCACCTAATTTCACATCTAATGATGGAAATGGTGATCCTAACTATCATATAAAATCATTATATGCAATATGCCTTGACTATGATTCTAATGATATAATTTTGACATAATTATTTCTAAGAAATCTAAATAACTATGCTTTGATATGATTATATGATCTACAAATACATATAGTAAGAGAATTCAAGACTATATTAGATCAATTTGTATCATATTTTTATATAAACATTATTGAAAATATGTCATATGCATAAATTTTAAAAATCAAGAATAGAACCAATGATCCTATCAATGAATATGTTTTGAGGTATGAAATAATGTTGGCCAAAATGACAAATCCAATGATAGATATATAAATTCAAGATGTATTTAACCAAATTTATCTTTCCCAATTACATTATTCTTATTTCATCAATAAATTTAGATATTTTATTCAATTATGACATATTTTTCTAAATCAAGAAATGGAACTTATTGAATTGAACAAGTTTAAGTATATATCAAACACACCAACTACATCCAATATCAATTTTAATATCAAGTTCAGATATAATTTTAAACCTATGGAGGCTTAAAATGAAGGAGAAAAAATGGTTAATATAAAATCACATCAATTTAATCATATGATATTATCTAATGCATCTAAAAGACCATTTACATGATCACCTGAGTCTCTAACTTCACTCCTTTAGAAGCTAGTGGAGTGCCATATCCTATCTCTCCCTCCTCCTATGATTTTTAATAAGAGTTGACCTCTACTAAAATTATATGATGCAGACACTTATTTTGAATAACACAAATCAGATGGGAATTATATAAACAATTTTTATAATTTAAAGCATAAAATAAAAGATTTTATTGATAGCAATCATATTACCTTTGATGATCCTATAAATAATTTACGGTCACAACCAAATGATCATTAAAATTAGAATATATTAAATAGTCCATTACAATATCATTATCAAGAAGAAATAAAAGTTTAAATGGAATATAATTCATGTCATCCTGTACTAAATTATGGGCACCCATTACATAGGGTGATTAACACACTTACACAATAGATACCTATTATGGTTTAGATACATTATATTTAATTTGATGATAATGATATTATGGATGATTATTATGATATTCATTCACTATTTATTATAGAAAATATTGATAATAATCTTATACATAGTACTATGGTTGATAGTTATTTTAGTGATACTTTATGTAAAATGAAATTACTCACACATTTAGAATATACAAATGATGATTTATAACCTTTTATAGAGACACTAAAATAATTCAATTTTAAATCACATGTTTTTGGTGAAATGATTTACCTTTACAAGTTGGTCTAACACATGTGACAAGAACCTTTTATGTTATACTAGATATAGTCATGTTTGATATGTTAATGGGATAATGCTAGAGTCATAAGATGTGTAGTACCTTCCATAGTTAATGAAGGCCTCAATTATACTCATGGTGTTAGGGTAACCATAGTGTCAGTAATTCCATATGAACATCCACTACAATAAAATAAGTTTATTCCAATCCAACTAAAGATGTAAATAATAAGGATAATCATGCACATAAGGTTAATAAAAAGACAATCCCCTTTCCTAGGTGACCAATACCTTATATTTCTTTGCATTAGAGATATGTAGTGGAATTTACAAAGTACCAATTTACAACTTCATGTCTCAGATCATAATTAAAATTAGATTAACATGTTTCAAGGAGGGTACAATTACTTAAATTTATAGTTACACCAAAGACGTCCTATAACACTAAAAAATTGGTTCCATGAACCACTAAAAAAACTACCATTGATTCAAAAACACATATTACTATAAATCATCTACATATTATTAAATATTCCTTAGCTCTAGATTTGACACATTTTCATGACCCTTAGTTTCATGAAAAATTTATTGTACCATATTCTCATTATATATCACCTTATGATCATCACTTATATATGATCATTGGTTATCACTTTATTTATTAAAACATTAAAAAAATTAAAAAAATTTAATAAAATACCAAAACACTCAAATAAATAAAAAATACATTTGTATACAAATGTTTACTAGTTTTTACATATGTTTTTTAAATTGATGTTAGTAAATAACATATCATATATTTCATTTTTGCTTAAATGTGATATAGGCAAACCATAGGTACATGATACATGCACATGCAAATATTGGACCTTTCCTTTTCCCTTGTGATACACTACATTGGGGGCATATTGATTCTATTAACCATGATTGATACATGTTATATTATTTTATGAACATTTTTCATTTTCATGTTGACATTATATACTATTGACTACACATGCTTATACTAATTCTACTATTTTACAAAATTTACTTTATATGATATTCTACAAGATAGTTTGGTAACATAAGTATGTAGGGAATAGTATGACATTATTATGCAAATTTATTATATTTCACATATTTCATCTTATCACATGGATAACATGATTGTATTAATCATTTGCCTCAGTTTATAAATTTTCAAACATTTGAATGTGTTCCCTGTTTGTTTGACCTACTACTCTAAATATCGATTATTTATTTGGTGTCTATAAATTTAAAGATGTTCTCCACTTGAATGTGAGACATTTAAAAATTTCACTTGATTTCAATCTCCTTATACCCCCCTTGCATGAAATTAAGTGATATTGTATGTGTTGTTGATTTTATTACTAAGATTGACACTTTTAGATGTTTCCATGATCAATATCATACATATTAGGGCTTTATATTTTTTAATATTTTGATCTTAACTGATACACGTAATCACACATGATACTACTATATGATTATTTACTACATGATTGATATTCATATATCATGGTTATATTATCCTTTTTAGATAAGGTGACTATCAATTTTCATTATCCTCACCTCAAAATGTGGGGCTATATTAGTGGGGAAATGACATAGAGACATGAGTCCACTTACAAAAAATTAATATAATTGGAGGAATTTCATACAATTTTAATGATTTAGATATACACTTGTGATATAATATTAACATCTAACACATATTTGGGATAACTATTTTACATTTTTAACAATAATATACATAATTTATAGAGTAAAGGTTATATTTTGATAAATAGTTTATATTGAGATGCATTTGAGGTTAATATTAAATGTAAACAACCCAAATTATAGATATATTATTCAAATAATTCTAGTATTCATGCACTAGCCTTATTGAGAAGCATTGATTGAGGTTTTATTTTCTACATTATTTAACTCCATTGAGTAGTGAAAGTAATATTTTATACCGTCGATAAACTTGGAACTAATTTTATTTAATGGGTTCATATGGTTATATCATATCATTTGGGTGAGATTGGTGAAATTGGCTAGTTTATGTTTACATTTAGTATGTACAACTCATATTTACACTAAATTTGGGACACGATCACACTCAAATTCTCATCTTCACATTTACATGGTTAGATTTTGAATCTCTCTCCAATGCTTCAATTGAGAACTCTCATTGTTAAATTAAATTAATAAGTTGAAACATGGTTTACATATGCACACATGTTTTCTCTTTCCTTAATCTCCTCTATTTCAATACATTTAAATTATTAATTTTTATAATATATGCACTAATTTCACCTGTAATTGTAGGTCATACACATAAAACAAATTCAATCAGGGCTCAATTTAAAGCAAGGTATGTTTTACACACCATAAAACATATTTATTTACTTTAAACTAGTAAATTAATCCATATGCATTACTAGAATAAAGGGAAGGGGAGGTGGAAGGTACAAATGTAAATACTCAAATCTTCATTTTACATGATAAACTAGACATCAACACTTGACAAATATCACTCTGTGTTATACCCTTTGGTTCTTAACTTTCCTTGTGTTGTAAGGCTCACATTAGTCATATCAATGTGCTTAATTTCTTTTTTAATGATCCAGACTAAGTATTCTAATTACCTAGATAGCATGTAAACCATTTTATCCTTAAAAATTTATATATATTGTTTATTGTCAATTACAGAGATTTATAAATTCTATATTCTCTACGATATTAACATTTATATAAGGATACCAACATCGATGCTACTATTATAGTTTAAATATGAGTGTTTGTACCTTACAAACACTTAATTTTAAAAATGTTTCATGCCAATTTTAACTATTCTACATCATCTATCAATTAACAAATAATTTATTATATTATATGCAATAATCAAATCAATTACTATTTTCATCTCAAATGATGATGACACATCCCTAATCACAATATAAAATCATATTTTATCATCTATGCCATTTGATGCATCCTTGATCTACCCATCATTATTCAATATCACCCCTAGTCAATTAATTAGTTGAATCAATTATATAATTGACTTTGTTAAATCCAACCAATATGAAATATGGATTAAAATTTTGATTAATCATCTTAATTAAATGGTAAGATAATCCATTCATAATTCATTCATTTTAAATAAATCAAATAATCCTATTTTTCATCATAAATCCATGATTTCACCCAAAATTCACTTCTCAATTTAAAAGTCATAAGTTTTAAATGAAGATGAAGTTCAAAATCCATTTTCCAAGGTAAATTTAATGTAAAGATAAAAGTGTGCAAGCAAGGTCTATGACATTTTTTTACCCACTCCAACCCTTAAATGATAACACTATTATGAAAAATAAGTAGAATAATATAATAATGATAAAATTTATTGATTTGGAACTACTATACTATGGAAAGATACTTAACAATAATAGTGCAAGGAAAGAAAAAAGAGTTAGATGGAAACTATGCCTTCGAGAGGAATTAGGGTTTAAAATTTGTTATGTAGCAAGATTTGGTGATAGGAATTATGATTATATAACTAGATTTGGGCCTTAAAAACAACATTGAGATTAATAAACTAGAAGGGTGGCACGTTTATCCAACCTAGGACACTCCTATCCACTTATAATATGAAAATTAGGGTTAATGGGTTCTTTGTACCTTCGTCTATAGACCCTATATGTAGTGTAGGAGCTTATGACCACTTCAAGAGACCATTGTGTAACTAAATTTCCTTCAAAAACCCAATATCATTGACATGTGATTACCAATAAAAATCAATGTGTAAAAAGGAGTCAGTAGTTGAATTTGGGAAAGACCTAACACCCCATGTGTTCAGCACTACCTACATATCAATACACTTAAGAGGGATCAAACTTCATGTAGTTTTTTGATGCTATAATGGTGTGTGGATAATATGTGTAATGTGCTAAATACTATTGAAATGATAATATTATTAAGTTATTTAAACATGACTTGTGACTTGTAAAATGTATTCCTATTTTATATTTGGGCTATAGGTCTATATGTAATAAGAATTGGGAGAATTAGGTATTATGCTCTCAATGTCCAAGTGTGAATCTAGTGTTTTTTAGCATGGAAGCCTCATTATTAAAAAATGGTATGGAAAGTTTTTATATATTATTATCATTGAAACTACTTATAATGTGTCTCATTATGGACATGGGTCAACCTTCTCATCACTTCAAATTTAGAAAATTAGACATTATTTGGAAGGAAAATTCAAGAAGCATGGGGAAGGACACTGGAGCATTATTCTCCTATTCTCTAGGGATCTATTGTCTAATGGGTAATTTTCACATGTTGAGGGTTAATTTGGGTATAAATATGTTTAATGTTGATAATAATAGGAATGACTACATGCATGGTTATTTTTTCAACATAGAATAGTGTGAAATTTGATGAAAAGTGACTAAAAAGGGGCTTAAGAGAGTTATATATCTAAGTGTGTAAAAGAGTTTTCACAAGTGCAAAATTTTATATACCTAAATTTAACCCTTTTTATTCTATTAATACAACAAAAGTGAAAGTACTAGAGTAAAATTAAAAAGGATGTGTGCCATAAACTACATGGGGGAAGGAGTCCTGATGTGGGCTAGAAGGTTGAACTATGATCTATGCAAAAAAATATAGTGATGCATATGTATTATCAAAATTTACTTAATATTAATATAAATAAGTAAAATATAAAAGAAAATTAGATAGTGGCAATGAATAAATACATATGATCGAGTAGGTGAACCATTATATCTTTTTTAATGCAAAAACTTGTGTGAAAATTAGTGACTATTGCATGTTGTGTGTTTGTATTAACATTGAAAATCTTGGATTAGACTATGCATGCCTAACTAATCATCAGTAGGTTAGTGTTACCAATATATCAAGGTGTGCTTGAATTCATCATCATCCCAAAGTAATGGAGTAACATGGGATCCCTATATCAAAACATTGGTGCAGATACTAGTGAAAATATAAAACTAACTACTAAAAATGGAATAAGGTTCAATTATAGTGCAAAACTAGCACACAAATGATGCAAATACTAAGTATAATATGGGTCTAGTGTATACAACATGGATAATGACATGAGTTATGATTTTCATCTAGGAAATTTGTGAAATGAGGAAGCAATACATTCTACACATTCCCCCAAATAATATATGGTGCATATAGAATATGAGAATGAGTAAAAACTCATGATTCTTAGTAGAAACTCATGTGCCAAATTGGAACAATATGTTGCACATGATTACTTCAAAATTTATGAAATCTGAGATAAACTATGTAATTCTTAGTAATTCTAGAAATAGAGACTATGAAACTATGAAGTACTAATCTAAATAAACTAAATTTGTATGAAAATTTAGAAATGACTATTTTTTAGGAATTTTGATAACACATGGAAGGAAAATGGAGAAATTCTTTCCTATCCAATGTGGTTCTCCTATTCAAATTGACTCTATATGTTTTTTTAGTTTAATATTTTATTAGATCTGTAACCATTATTAAATAATGTATATGCACTACTCTTTAAAGTTTGAGTATCTAATATAAAACTATGTGAATACCCCATCTTTTTAGATGACTTATTGAGCCTATGTAAGGACTTAAATCAAAATAGAAGGCTAAGTAATAGGTTTTTGTTATGTAAAAAAACTAAATCTCATAAAGAATGACATCATGGAAAATCATGGCATCATTGTGTATGTAAATTGAGCATATTAATAATGTAAGATGCATGTGAAAATAACCATTGTCAAGAAGTATGTCTAAATAGGTGTGAGAATGAGGCATGTAAATAATTAAACAAATGAGTATATAAAATTAAATACAAATACTTCAGATGGAATTAATAGTGTACATCATGACATTAGAAGAGGTTTGGGGTATGATGTCTGTCATGGAATCTAAATATTATCAAATAATCCTGTAAAGGGTAATTCCCATGACACACACAATCAAAGAGTACACACACAACATTTAAATCACATAATAGAGGAAAAGGGGCCACCAAAAAGGAACATGTTAAAATTTCACTCACTGTAATTGAATATAAATACAAATACATGTTCAAATGCCCTTATGTGCATAAAGAAAACAATGGACACTTAGAGCCACATATAAGGACATGTGAAAATGTCCACATGAAAGGACAAAAGACACAAATAAGGACATGTTCAAATGCAATCACATGCATATAATCAAGGATATAAACTCTTATATCCACATGGAAATGACATATTCAAATGTCCTCAAAGCAAATAGAGAAGTGCATATAAGAAGTTAAGATAGGAAAAGTAATATAAAAAAAATTGCATGATTATGTATTATGATAAAAAAGATCTATGTTAGAATTTGATATTTTTCAATAACTGAGATAAAAAATAGTATATCATAATATTAATGAGTGTTTAATGTATTAAGATGTAATATAATGTAAAATATTGAGTATGTGACTAATATAAGGTGGGAAAATAAGACTAAAATCTATGTTTTCTATACCCCTAGTGAGCTAGCTAATGAGTGTACATACTATAATAACCATGTGTGAATTATATAACTAAGTGATTATAATCTGAGCTCACTGGTAATATAGTAGGGTGAGGGAAACTATATAAATGTGAGCATGTGATCCCAAGGGCTCTTGTCTAAAAAGAGTTTTAGAGTGTGTAATCATAAAAGTTCATGTAACTATTTATAAAAAATATATCATCTATAATCTACAGTAACTCATATACACCACTGAAGAATAGATGATATTAAAATGGATAAACATATATAGAATATTTTTTACAACTAAATTAATGTATGACAAAGTACATATAAGCATGTGCAGGTCCTTATTTTTGTTTTTTTCTACAATAATTATAGTTTTGTTATTTTTTTTATCACATATATTAATGTGAATTTGATACATAATATGTGATATGATACTAATAAATGAGTCTTATGAGTGAATCAAAATCAACTGACCCTATGTCAAAAAATGAATTATGACCCTGTAAAAATAGAAAGGTGTGTGTTACGGTGATTGATCTGATCTCAGTGAGGAATCTGAATATGGACCACCAATTATGTTATTATTGTTATTAACATATTGATTAATCTTAATTGTGTGGCTTTTTTATCATCTCAATGGAGGTGAAGCTTGCTATTATTTCTTCTGTGAATTTGCCCTAACACTTTCTAATATTAATTAAGGATGTGTCAGAGTAGAGAGTGGTTCTTTATAATCTATTATAAATATCCTCTAAATGGACCTCTCTAGATAGGCCTTTATGGAAATGTATATCTATACTAATAAAATCTATGAATAAGTCATAGAATATTAAGTGGCCTAACTAAAGGCTGTTGTATGGTATTTAAATAGTTTTTGTTGTAGAGGGTACTCATAAGGGATCCTTAGCACTCTATTGATGTCATTATCATATATTTATTTCAAAAATATTTGAATTATAGAAAGACTTGATGAATATGTTAAATTTATGGTTGTCCTAATTAGATATTGAAGACCCATACACTAGGTTCAATTATGAATCTAGTGGCCACATGTATAGTCATGACCTATTATGGTAAAGTGATCTCACTAGTAGATCTCTAAATGTGACCATTAAATTCTTAAATGACCATGGTGGTGGGAACCATATCCCAATCTGTGTATCCAAGATGATAAAGACATCTATTTTTACACATTTCACACTTGACCATTATCATTCATGATAATTTTAATAGGTTAGTGATTGATATGTACATGAAAAAATAAAGATTGTAAATTTGAATTATCATCAATTGTCTCATGTTTTTAAAATGTGATGAGTGGCATAAATTGCACTGATGTATGATAATAACCTATTATACCATTTAAAGGATGTTTGTCCTCTTCATAGGAATGGTAAAGAACTGGTTGAGGGAGAAAATAATAT
The DNA here is from genome assembly GCA_037957365.1 of Torreya grandis. Taxonomy (NCBI): domain Eukaryota; kingdom Viridiplantae; phylum Streptophyta; class Pinopsida; order Cupressales; family Taxaceae; genus Torreya; species Torreya grandis. Next base: position 247,484 of record JARHVA010004271.1, on the reverse strand, counting down.
TCATATTACATGCCTGATGTATTTGATGTCTCATTAGCCATGTGTTTAGTAAAATGATCATTAAATATTTTCATTGGTATAATAACACTTTGATGCATGGTTATACTCTCTATTAGTTTGCCTAGATAAATGATGTTTACATCTATCAAATCTTGAATCTTATGTCTCAAACTAATACATGAAATAGTAGTATGGCTTAATGTCTTGTGATAGTAAAATAATGCATTTTGTTCAAAAACTTTTGGAAGAGACCAATTCATATCAACCTATTTAATAGGAGGGAAAGATATGATATTCCATTTCAATAGTGTTTTCATAACCTTGTATGGAACTTCTTGCAGGTTTGTGAACTACATTCATGGAGGAGAGAATAAGAGAATGCATGGAGTAGGATTTGTAATTATATTTAATTTTGATTTTTTATCATTTTTTTAATTGGTTTGCCTTACCTTGTATGTTGTCTTACTTTAATTCTTTGTGTTAACATTAAAATTGGTTATCTACTTAAGTTTGTTCATGGCTAATAACTTGGCTTATCTTTCCATTAATGTATGGCATAAATCTTTGAATGAATTGCAAATTTTGGATAGAATGTATTCATGTACAAATAGATGCAAACTTTTCTTGAATACATCTTCTAATTATCTATCTACAGTAGGATTTTTTATTTTGGATAACATGGTTTTGTATCTTAAAACATATTCTATGATAAGATCATTACATTTATATTTGAGTAGGGATATTTGACAATAATAAAACTTATCACTAGTATTAATTAAAATATTTTAAAGAAAAATATTGTCCAAGGGATTAAATTCATGAACTAATTGGTGTGGTAAATCAAAAAAACATTTTAATGCATAGTGCTTGTGATTTATCATAAATAACTTCATCAATAATATATCATTGGACACATAGTCTAAAAATGTTGAATGAAATTCTCTAAGTTGTTATTTGAGGTTGCCTTTTCTATCATATAATGTAAGCTTGGTTTATAAAAACCCTATAAGTTAAGGATATAATGATAAATGTTATGAAAATGGAGTGTGTAATAAAACATGAGAGTTTAGTGATTGATTAGGTTTCAAAGCACCTTGCTCTAAATGTAACACCTTGGCTTGTATAAAATGGATTTATTGCCTAAGGGAGTGTAGATTAGGAGAAGAGTAATGTGTGCTAACAAAAGGTGGTATTCCCAACAATGGAGTTATAATCAGCATGATAGTTTGTTTTAGTCCCTAATTTTTCCCCATTGTAATGGTTGGTACAAAATTTATATCAAATGGAGTAATAGGGTTAAAGGTCTTAGATGCTTGGCCATTTGATGATTTTTTAATTTCCTCTCTAATAATGTTTATAAAAGTCATCCTGCATATCCTTATTCTTGGAGAAAATCCCATATATATGTTGCCCATCTATGTCATCAAATATATTTCATTATTCTACCATTGTGGATTGATTAACTAAGATTTGCAAATAGTCAATTTGGGAAGATCATGGTGTGATATGGTGATTAAATTAAGAAAAAATAATTTTATGGATTTGAATGCTAATAAAACTAAAATGGAATAATACTGAAAGTGTTATAGAATTTAATAGATCTAAAAAATATAAAATAATTAATGAAAATAATAAAATAAGGATATAAACATTAACAACATATATGGTTAGGGTTTGGAAATATTTGAAAAATAAATGGGTTCACCAATATGTTTTATCAAATTTAGATTTTTTGTGAAAACCCTAACTGAAAGCACAATTTTAAAAAATTAGGAGAATGATATAAAAATTATAGCATTCACTAATTTAGAACTACTATAGTTTATAAAGCTACTTAAAATAATTAAGTTTAAGGATAAAATAAAAACATAGATGTAAATTATGCATCTGAGAGGAATTAAGGTCTAAAACTTGATATATAAGGTCTTTTTGCTATAATCGAGATTATAGAACTAGATTTGGGTCATGAAAATAACAATGGGAGGAGGTCACTAAAGGGTTGGTTCTCCTATACAAACTAGGGTGATCCTATCTATTTTTAGTGAGGAAGTGAAGGTTTTTAGGTTCTCTATTCCTTCAGTTGTAGACCCTATATCTATTGTAAGAGCTTATGATCACTAGTAAAGACCACTGTGTAACTAATTTTCCTTAAAAATCCCTAGCTCCATGACATGTTAAGACTAATGAAAATCAATGTTATAAAATTAGTTAGCAGTTGAAGTTGGGTGAGACCTCAACACCCCATGGGTTAACCATTTCCTACATACCAATGTTATTAAGATGGATCAAACTTCATGTAGTTATCACATGCTGCAATGGTGTGTGAATAACCAATGTAATATGGTAGAAGATTGTGAAATATTTATTTCATTAAGTGCCTTAACCTTGATTTGTGACCTATAAAAAATATTCATACTTAATCTCTAATCTACTAAGGTTGAATGAAATTATAATTGGGAGAAGTAGTTATTTTTCTTTCAATGTACAAGTGTGATTCTGGTGTATTTTGGTATTGAATCATCCCTCTTGAAAAATGGTTTGAAAAGTTTTTACATAGTAATATAATTCAAAATACATTGAATGGGGCTCATTAGGGACATTTTACAACCTTATTATATCTTTGAATTTTTAAAATTAACAATTATTTGGTGGGAATACAAGAGGATGGGAGGACATTCGAGTAGTGATCTCATGTCCCCTTGGACAATCCTATCAAAAGGGTCATTTTCACATGTTGAGGGTTAGGTAAGGTATATAATATGTTTGAAGTTGATAATAGTAGGTATGAGTACATATAGGAGTGGTTTTTCAACTTATAAGAGTGTACAAAATGGTCAAAAGATATAAAAATGGCCCTAAGATAAATCTAAAGTTTGTATACAACCAATTCTGGCCACTACTAGTAACTAGTCAAACATCAAACTAATTATTACCAAACATTCAAAATTAATCCTAATAATAATTAAAAATTCTAATTTCAGCCACACATCATTTTTTAATGTTAAAAATCATTTTGAGGTATCCCTATTTGGGATATTAGCCTGTATGTAACAATAACCTCTCATGGATTCATCCCTAATCACCTTGTGACATGATAACCAACAATTTGGCCTATGAACACATTAAGTGGGGCACTTGATCCAATATTAAAATATTTAAAATTTTAATCAAAATTAATTATATAATTAAACAATATTAATTACTTAGTTGAATTATCCATTTGTATTTAAAGAATATCTAAAAATGGAAATTCTAAAATTCAAAATATCAAGCCTTTTCATCATTGCATTTATGAGTAGTCATAATATTCCTAAATATCCCAAAATACTAATTCTAGAGCCATTCATAATAATTAAAAATAATAATTATATGACAACTTTTAACCCAACTAGAGTTAGCCTCAAATCACATAAGTTTAGTTTGAAGCCATTCCATGTCTAAACATAACCTTAACTCACTTTGGGTGAGAGTTATCTTTTCGAGGATATAAATACAAGGCCATACCTATGGATTTATAAGCTTAGATAATGTGTATTTATTATGAAATATATATAAAAAATCTATCTTGGTGTAATGTTATAATGCTCAAATAGATGTAAAGAAACCTTGCAAGTAATGTTACCATGCCAAATTCATAAGCCAAGCACCCAAGCCTAGTTGCCAAGGAGATAAGGAGAAAATAAATCTTAATTGAAAAATAACTATTTATGTACAAACTAAGAAAGCAACTTAAAAAATCCATTTGGATCTCGAAGTAAGGTGAAAAACTATTTTATTTTTTGTTCTAGTTGTGTTTCCATTTATATGTTTGTTACCTCTGCTCTCCCTAGTGTCTAGGCTAGAGGTGTTAGGATTTTAGTGTGTTATGTTGATTTATTTTATTAGAATAAAAGAAGACTAAACTCTCCTCTATTTTATTCTTTTTTAACATCATTTTACACCCAGTGGGACATGGACCCCAGAAAGATATTCTCAATGTATTTTAGGACATCCTCCTAACAATTTTTATGTCAAAATCAAAAATTATTGATTCAAAAAGTGGAAATTGGAGACTCAAGGATGTTTTATGGAAATAATGAATTTTTTTTATTCATTCACATTCTTACTCTCTATAATCATGATATTAAATAATATTGCTACTTTAACAGTTGTGATTTTTTCATAATTTTTGCGGTATTGTTCTAATTCTCATGATATTATGCTTAATCACCATGGTTTTACTAACTATTTTTGTTTAAGGGGAAGAATTATAATATTTATAATATCTGGAATTTATAGTTTTGATATTACTAATAGCTTGGCTTTACATTCCCAATATCCCTAAAACTTTTACGATATTACTATAAATTTTGTGATATTGTCTTTAGTCATGATCGTTTGATACTAACTATTTTGTGTATATAGGGTAGAGTTGTTATTTTGTGATAATATTTATGGTATTTTTTAATTTTTTTTGATATTGTATTCATAGTAGTGATTCTATATTAATAGGTTGTTTTGTAGGAAAATAGAGACAATGTGCTAATAATTGTGATTTTTCAAGAAATGTGGTTATATTAATCTATGTTTATATGGTTTTGTATTCTATTTAAAATCTTAGAAACCCAAGGGCTATAACTCAAAATTCATTTACACACTTATGTTTTTCTTATAAGGACACCTTAACATCTTTTTAAGGACCCAAAGGACAAGATAAAACACTTTCTAACACTCTATGTTTTAAAACTCACATTTGAATTTGGTGTTTCAAAAATCTTTTGCTTAATTTACTTTTCATTTTGTTTAATTTTTCAAAAAAAAAAATAATGGGCTCAAATTTCATAACATATTTTATTTTGGTATTATAAAAATTAACTCCTCACTTTTATTAAATGCTCAAAAGAATTTTCATTTTTATGCTTGTTATTTGAGTGTTTGTTTAGTAAAACGAGTGTCAAATGTATGATCTCCCCCATCCCCTTTAGGGAACTTGGGTGATAAAAAATTCTCGCTCTTTGCATTTTTCACTTTGGTTTAAACGAATGGAAGGAAAATCACTAGTGCCCTCCCCAAAATTTGTATGTTTTGAGTGACCCTAAAATGACCCTAAAGTCCTTTCACTTTATTTATTTTCATGTATTTTATATTTTGGGTAGGAGTTCATTGTCTCCCCATGTATTTTATAGTGAAACAATTAACCAAGAATTTATCTCCTAGCATCATTCAACCCCATTCCTTGGTTGGGTATATAAATTGAGGAAGAAACATTAGGATGATTGTTTTAGGAGTTAAACAAGCTCCATTAATGGTACTCAACCTCAAAATGTATGATTAACTTGGACATCTCACTATACTGAGTAATTGATGGATGTAGTGCTTGTGAAAAGGACTAGACCTTTCCACAATAAGTTAGTTGATCCAAATATAAATTACATGATGCACCCTAGTGTTTGACACACATATGGGACCATTTATAAATGAATAAAAATTGATATTTTAGATAACCCCACTTGTTGGGGACATACAATTGATTCAGGGTGAGTAGACTAAAGTTTCATGTCATCGTACAAACTCTTAAGAGAAGGAGGGGACTAAAAAATCTACTTTTCATGTATTTTAAAGTTTTGGATTAACAAATTAAAATCCTCTCAAGATAATGAATATTATGATTCCACCTTATCAATTTTAGGATTTAAGACATTACACTTAGTTTTATTTGTCATTTTGTCCTCTTTAATTGTGTGGTCTTGTGTCAAAATTGTTTATTTATCATAGGACATCCGAAATGAGTCTTGTTTACATATCAATATTATAGTTGAAGAGGAATTATTCCATCCCTTTGACGTCAAACCTTTGCCTTAATCCTTTTTCAATCTTTTGTGTTGATGTCACTTGTTTGAAACGGGTGTTCTTACACTGCCCATTTCATTCCATCTCTTTAGCCTTAGATGTCTAAAAACAAACCATTTTATCATACCTTTAGAGAAAAACAACATTGTTACACTTATATAATTGTTTCAAAAACTTGTTTTCTTGTGTCCAATTACAAAATTTAAACCATGTGTGCCTTCTTGTTCTATGCCTAATATCATCATGTTATTTATTTTTGTCTAGCTTGCTTTCTATTTGAAGAGTCTATCCTTCTAAATTGAGTTTGTAATTGGTATTGATAAGTTTAGATCCAAGCATTGGTTTATACCTATGATTTATGTAAATTTGTCTTAGGTGTTTATCCTTCACTTTCTGGTTTATGTAACTTAGCCAAATTCCTTGCTTAATTCAAAATCTTTTTTTGTACCTAAATTTGGGGAAGTGAGCTACCTTTCATGTGCCTAAGGTCCAATATATTTAACCAAATTACCAAATTAATATTTAATTTTAGATGCCTAGTTTGATTCAAAGTGTTTCAAATTTGTTAGCCTAATATCTTGCCTTTTTAGATTGAGTTTGTTTAAAAGTGTAGCTTGTGTACCTTATTTCCAAAAGACCTAGTAATTTGACTTTGTAAGTCTAGCTCTTGTTTCATGTTTCCAAGAGTCCTAGAAATTACCTCTTTGTTTTAGACAATTTTTTTTACATCCTAGCTTTTGTGCCTTATTCCCAAAAGACATAGCATTATTTTTCATTTTTAGACCTAGTTTAACATTGTTTGAAACACTTTTTACCTATGTTTGGCATTCGGTTTTGCCCATTCACATAACCCTTTTGTATAAAACATTTGATGTTTGACATTTGATGTTATAATATCTTAGACCAAGTTTATCATAAACCTTTTTGGAGATAAATCTCCATTTATCAGACCATGTTTGAATGATTTACGTTTAAAACCTTTATTTTTTATTGTTTGTAGAATGTTAGGCCTTCTTTACATAATTTTAGTGATTGATTTGTATATGTCTCATTACACTCATAGTGGAGTCATTGATGTGTATAATGTGGTCATGAATGATGAGTTTGTTCATAACCCCTATGATAACATTGTAGATTGTGAGATAGATATGTTATGCCTATTTTTCATACCCCTTCAATTTTCTTAAACTAATACTCCTATCTACCATAGAGATAACCTAGTCATAAAATCTAAAACTACACTCGAGAACCTAAGTGGAGTGTTTCCTGCAGTATTCCTAGTTTGAAAAACAAATGTTTCCTATGGTTTATCATAATTGAAAAATATTATATTTAGTACTTATAATGGGTTTTAGATCATTTTCATTAACAATTCAATTGCAATTAAAATTTTTTGAAGTTACAATTGTGGAATAATAAATTTGGTTTAGAGTATAAACTATTATGATTTTAAAAGATTAGTATGATTCTAAAAGGGTTATAAGTTTTAATTCCTAAATGTTTCATTATTTTAAGGGTCTTGATTTAAATGATATCTATCCTAAGTATTTAATGTGATATGTATCAGGTCTATAAAATGATTATGGATGATGGTTTTCATTAAAAGGTCTTGTAAAACTAGATTATATTAACATTGATCTCTTGAGATAATGAAGGTTTGAATTAGGCATAAGGTGATGGTTTTATTTTAAAGGCCTTTTGGTAAATTAAACCATGCTTAATATTACTGATTCTTGATGATCATGTCAATAGGATTTGAGACCAATTTTGTAGTCCAAGTTGGAAGCTAGGTGCAAGTTTTTAGTTTGGTTTAAATTCAAAATATGAGTAGAGATTTCAAGATCTTGATGAGATCAAAGGCGGTTCAAAGGACTTTAATGAAATATGTACATGCCTTGGTTTACAAAGATTGGTTGTGGTTTTAGAAAGCATTATGGTCATGAATGAATTAGAAAGTATTGCTAAATGAGTTATCAGTCTACTAAGTTGATTGTCTCAAATTAAGTAACTAATAACCTGTGTGCACATAGGCACAGGTAGTTAAGGCAAGGTTTTTGGTTACAAATAGCTTTGGTTCACATTTTCTTGGTCATTTTTCAAAGCTAACATGTGGAAGTCACACTCTGATGTATTGGATTTTGGGATTTTCTTGAGGAAATTATAGATAGGAAATTATAGGAAAGCATAAATAGGTACACCCATGATGAACATGAATAGTTTTGCATGAAATAATGTTGTGCTTAGAGTTTGCATGATATGATTATAGATAAAATCTGGGTGAGATAACTATTTGATAAATGTTTTTCCATGCATAAAAAATTGATGATTAAATGGTTTCATTATTTATACTAACCTATCATCTTGGTTTTCAAGTTAACACTAAGAAATATTAAATATTGTCAGTTTTTGAAAGTGAACAATGGGTATTTCTTCCATGTATGCATGTTTTGGTTTTGGTTTTAGTTTTGATATTATGTTAGAGTGGTAGTTTTGTTTCATATTTTGTATTTTGAATCTATAGTTTTATGCATGCATAATGTTTTGAAGGAGTTCTATATAAGATTTTTTATGGAAATATCATGTCTTTGAACAGTGTCTGAGATGATTTTTGATGATATATTATGATCATGAAATATTTTAGTTCTACTTTTCTATTGGTTGATATTGTTATAGTGGTAAATTTTGTTCATATTTTGTATTATGAAAATTTATTTCATAAATACATGGGATTATATCAATGAAGTGAGGATAAGCTCTACATAGTCATTTGATAAAAATATGAATGAATTCGAAAGACTAAGGTATACTATATGAAAAATTTGTTGAAATATTTTGATAAGATAGAGAGGTTACATGCAATATATATAGTCTTCTAAATTTAGGGGGTTATTTTCAAAGATATTAATATATTTTTTTGGATTTTTATTTCAAGTCATAAATATTTTTAAAATAGTAAGAAGTGGTTAACACTTTAATAAAAACTATGATATATGGCTTTTTTAAATTCTGAGAGGAGAATGACCATATCAAAAAGTATGATACTGAATGGTTTTGTTATGATATTTTGGTTATATTAGTTTTTGATTTATGGTTCCGTAGATGTATGGTTTTGAAGTGGGTGAAAAATTGATGTTTAAGAATGGTTTTCTCATGAAACTCTAAGTTTATTATTTTTCTAAGATTTTGATATACATAATGAAATGGAATACAATCTAAAATTTTCTAGGTTTTATTTCGAAGTCATGAATACATAAGAGTTAAGGATGGTTGATAGTTTTGGAAAGTTGTGATAAGTGACTTCTTAGTTTTTCTATTGTGATTTGAAAAGTATAGAATGGTTGAAAGATTATTTTTTTTGTAAGGCTTCTATGAAAATTATTTTGAGGTTTGTATTATGTCTTAGTTTGGGAAATACGTACAGTTTACATAATATAGTTACTATCAAAATTTAATTCAAATATTATAGATTATTATTTGAAATACGTAAAGTTGTAGTTATGAACAATACATATATTGTATATTTTTGAGAAGGCAAATATGTAGTAATAATTGAATGCTATATAGGTAATAAAATTATGAAGCATATAATTTTATTATTATCTTTTAATTTTTATTTGAAGGGATATGACATAGTCAAAAGGTTTTTACAAATGGTTCAGTCTAGATAGTTGAAATTCTTTATTTGTTTTATTGATATAGCTAGAAATATTCAAATAGTGATTAAAGGTTGGAATTATTTAAGTACAATTTCATTTCCATAGTTGATGTATTCTTTTTTATATTAGTCATATAATAATAGATTTTTAATGTATTTGAAATAGAATTAAGGATGTCAAGCTGGGACCAACCTGGGTCAAGTAGGGATAATGATATAAAAGGTTGGGGAAGGAATTAGAATTTGGATAGTATGAATTAGGAGGTACCAAATAGGCAATTTCATAGAGTGGGTTTCAGGGCTGGAAGGTTTGTCCCAAGGTATACCAATAGAGAAGCCATAATATCTATCTATTTTGATGTCATCGATTTAGAAATTTAAAATGTGTTAAATAATTTACCCTTCAATCCTATAAATTATAGAGGTAATAGAGATTTTCATTATCATATATTTGGAGCTAGATCTCAATCCCAAACTAATTCTTCCTATCAGCTATAGAATAATCTAAACCAGCTACCTATTGAATCACCCAACCAAAAAAGAGCCCATGATGTTAATGAACCACCACTATTGGACAATGAGATAGCCTATGCAAAGAAGTTTTTAACTCTTGCCTTGACTTCTTATTATAATGAGCCTACACCACCTTATAAAATGCTTATTACAGGATGTAGGAAGCTAATTTTGGAAAAAACACTTCTTATCATTCATCTAGCCACTTCAAACAAGCATTCAATTAGTCAGGATGAATTAAATACTCTAACAAAAATAAGAGTTGTGAAGTGGGTTAAGTTAGAGTTAGATGAATTTGAAATTCATTTAGAAATGAAGCTAGTTTAGTTTCTTATATTGAAATAGAATATAATGATTGTTTGAATGAATAGGAAAAGCTAGTGATAAATTTTTTATTTGATTCTGATGACTTTTGGTGATCAGAAAGATAAATTTATATTCCAATGATGAACAATTAAATTGTTAATAATTAAGTACATTTCATATTTTGATACTTTTATTGTAATATTTTGAAATAATAGTAAACTTTAAAAAAAATTATATATATTATATGCCTAATAAATTTTGATTATAATCATTATGAAATTAACACAAAAAATTATATCATTAAACTTTTATTTATCTAATTATTTATTGAAATATGTATTTATTATTACTATTAATTGATTTATTAAGAATTTTTAGTCTTAAATAAATCTTAACTAATAACTATCAATATTAATTGACTTATAAAATTAAATTATTTATGTTAGAAAGTAAATAACTAAGGTTAGTTACAACTTCTTTTTCCAATAATTTTTAAGTATAAAAGGACATCAAGGATGCATTTGAAGGGGAGAAACAACATATGTATTGAAGACTTATACATTGTAAAGTCAATCATTTATCTCTCTCTTAAACTAGTATATTGATTAGGTAATGTAGGTATATCTAGTTTTATATTATCATTTATAATAGAATATCTAAAGTTTGTTAAGTTTGAAATCGTTTGATAATTTCTTCTTGTAGTCATATGTGTAGAATATGAGTATTCAACCTAAATAATGATGAGAACTTCATTGTTTGTGAGATTTCATTGATTTAATTGATTGTAAAAGTTATCTTTTCAAAATATATTATAAATAAGATGTTGGTTTCTTAAATAAAATTAATATATTTTGCTAAGATGACTCTCTTTTTTGAGACTCACATGTTTTGTTTATATTTTATTTTATTTTGACTTTGACTTCTAATTTATTTTAAATTTAGTTTTAGTTTAATATCTAATTGATCTAATTTATTTCTACTTTATTTAGTTGTAATATATTTTGCATTTAATTTACTATTTATTTATGATTTTATTATTTAAATTAGGTTTCTTAAGTTAGTGTTGGTAATTTGTCCTGTTAATGCTAAATTCCAACCCCTGCAATTCAAAATTTTTAGAAACCATCAATAACATATGCAAGCTAATCAAACGAGTATATTTTGGTCTAAAAAATCATTTTATAGGTATTTTAAATGTCAAATTTATCTCAAAAGTTTATTAAATTATTTAAAAATTCTTTATTTATATTAATAAATATAACTATAGCTTTATCCTAAAATTTCATGGTGTAAAAAGGTACTTTAATGTAATTTTAAAGCCCAAAAAGGCTTATTTTAGACCCACATGTACCAAAATTAATCTTAAAAAGAATGAAAAATAAAAAATTTGATATTTTAACATGAAATATATTATTTTAAATCCTTATCATGCATTATATTGGCATTGTAAGCTTGAATTCTTTTTAAAAAGTCAAAAATAAGTTATTTTATTCACTTTTAAGAAGAGAAGTATGGATCCATATGGATTTTTTACATAAGGGACAGGGAAAATAAATAAAATTTTATTAAAAATATTTTTTTAAATTTTCATGGTGTTTGGATGTAGTAAAGTCTCAAAACTGTTTCATACAAACACTCCTAGTTTGCATATGGTGACTTGCTTGCAGGTTTGATGATGGTACAATCAGTTGGAGAAAGTTACATGTATAAAATTTTGTGTGTGAAAATTATAATTATAGGGATTAATAATAGATAATTTATTTTTTGATTATATTTTCCATGATTATTTACCATTAGTGTTAAGATAGGCTAATTTTTGTAGCATTTCAACCAGATAGGCAATGGGTTTTTCTCAATTTCTCCTCACTTGGGAAGGGTTTCATGAAATTTAAAGTTGTTCCATGATATTAGAGAATGGATAAATATATCCATATAATATTTAATATTTTATTATTTCATTTCATGATATAAAAAATTGAGTAAAAATAGCCAGTCAAATCTACAAATTAGCATGCTTTCAAGAAGAATGTAGGGTTGGAGAGAGAAAAAAATTTCAAAATTCCATTTTTATAAATTTTCCATAATTTATTATATTTTTTCATGTTTTAAAACAGGTTTCACAAATAAATTTTCCAAAAATATCCATTATTTGGTAAAGTTTGGTGCTTTGACGCTTTCAAAAGGGCCTAGTTTAGTATGCTTTAAGGGTTTTTTTTATTTTTGAAGGTATTTTATGGAAAAGTAGGTTTCAATGGACCATTGAGATAATTGAATATTGTTTTTACCTTTTAAAACTATCAAAAACCCTAAAATAAGTCTTAAAATATCAGAATTATAGTCATGTATGTCACAGTCCATGCATAATAGGTAATTTTGAAGGAAATTTGAGGATTCTGGGAGCTACAAGTAGTTTCCATACATGAATTTTTTTATGCAGAATCATCATGAGTTGAGTAATCATCCATAAAAATTTAAATTCCAATTAAAATTTTTATTTTATTTATATTTTTACATAAACCTAAGCCTCTCAAAACATAGTCAAGAAGAAAGCAAGCTTGAGCAAGATGACGCCTCCAGAAGCAAAATTCAAGATTTTTATTATTTCTAACCCTTGTGTGAGTTTTAAATCTATATAATGGTGTTTTAAAATATTTAGACATTAATATTTAACCATATATTTTTTTTAAGAGTTCATGAAGGTTCTAAGTGACAGAATTTGGCTTAATATACTTTTTTTATCAATCAAATAAATGAAATTTGGAGTTGAAATGTCTATCTTAGAGTTAAAATAGAGTTTCCAAAATTATATATCTATTATTTATGTGTAAATATCATTATTTACTCAATCCACAAGTACCAATTCATGCAATTTGAGTTCAAGTGGATGTTGACTAGTCTTTGAGTCCCCATCTCTTCAATTGACTAGTTTGAATAGTTTCATGCATCTCCCATGGTTTTAATGCAATATAAAGACATTAAATAACTTAAAATAATTTTAAAACTGGATTTATATTAAAATTTATGACATGATTTTCATGCAAGGAAGGTTTACAAGTCAACATGGGCCCACCATCTCCAATTCTATGCCAAAAGTAGAGTCCATTAAAATTTCTAAAGACTTGAAGAATTTAAGACTTTGTTTAATCTTATAAAATGAATTTATTACTGAGGAATGGAATGCATTTTCATTAATGCTGAATTGATTTGACATCAATATGGGCCCATCACTTTTTCAATGCCAAAAAGAAGGTTTATTGCAAGATTAAAAAAGGAGATATTTAAAGAATAATGTAATTAATTTGAACTAAAAAATTGACTAGAGTTCAGATCCAATTAATCTCTTATTATTTTTTCAACTCCAATCTTTGATATTTATTTTATTTTCTATATATTTAGGATTTTTAGCCATTTTTTAGAGGGATCTCTCTTTTTTCAAGACTAGACATTGCCAAAATTTGAGTTTTGTAACCCTTTTAGAGAAATAAAAGATTATTTCATATTTCCATTACTCTGGGATAGTGTGTTAATATCAATTTGATATGCACATGTAGTAGAAATATCTCTCTTATCAAGTCTTGATGTCACCTAGATACTAGTATGATATTATGCAGGGCATGTTTAGTGTTTAATATCATTTGTTTAAGCTAATAGTGGATAAACATTGGCTTGTTAGTGCCTTAAATTAGGCATATTATACCATTTCCCTCAAGATTAAATTAACTAATAAAACATCTTAATGAAATAATGATGCATAGAAGTCAATTGAAGTTATAGATTCAATCTTTGCTTGTCTAATCAGTGTTTTAGAAGCGAAAATTGAGTGGATGAACCAACAATATAGGTATATCACCAATAATAGAGTAGGATTTTCCTTTTAGTTTGCTTGTATCCTTTTTCATCCCAATAGTCATTAATTTAGTAAAGGTGCAAATTGGTACATCAAAGCAACTAACCACAGTAAAATCTAGAGGTTTGGTCTAAGTTCAGGTGTCCCAAACCTCAGATCATTCTAATGTTAGGCCAAGTGTGAAGGTTTAAAAGCCAAATCTACCAAATTTTTAAATAAGGTGTTATCTAGATTGCTAAAAATTATTTTTCTTTATTTATTTATTTTATTTAAGTTTTAGATTAGTTTGATTACTCTAGATTAGTTTAGATTAGATTGTTTAAGTGTTCTTAACTAGTTTGTTGTCTTTTATTTGTTGGATGTTATTTTGTTTGTTTATCTTATTTGTTTTTTGAGTTATACTTGGTTACTTGCTTTAGAAAATATTTATTATTATATGATTTATCTTAATTCTATATCTACCATTATACTTTTGGTTTATTATTTTTTTGTTATTCAAAAGTTATTATTTCAAAACAAGATATTACTTTGAAATTATACTATATTATTGAATCAAATTTATTTCTTTCAAGAGATTGTGTTATGCATAGGCTTTCTCTATTATATAAGATAGATTAAATTTTCATATCTAAATGGATTCATTATTTGATAAGTGAATTTATAAATTATAATGGGATATGTTATATTCAATAGCTTATTGTTATTTCCAAAAGTATTTATAAACTCCTCGCATATTTAGGATGATAATTGAACCTTTAGAACCTTATTATTAGAATATTATAATTCTAACATAAACATTACAATAGGAGAAAGGGTTGATTAATTAATAGAATAATTTTCATCATCAACAAATTTGATGACTCCATTGGGGAGACTTCAAAAATCTTATTTGTTTAAAGATGTGTTTTCCTTTTGCTCATGGTACTTGGAGGACAATCTCCTATTATCTAATTTAGAATTTATATTGATGATGATCAAGTTGATGTTGCTTTTAATTTAAGTTATTATACATCATATAATCATCCTCATAATTTTTAGCATGTCATACAAGTCATAAATGAAGAATAATAAATTATAGAATTTGAGATATATTGGTATTCTAACCTTACTCATGAAACTCAATAAGACATTTTAAATATAAATAAACAAATTTAGGAAGACAGAGGAAAACTTGTAGCCAATAATCTTAGAAATTAAAATCATTTTACTTATTATTCTTATCAATTTGATGATTTGGTTATGCCCTCGAAACCTATAAATATAAATATGCAATTAGATCAAGTTAATCAGGTTTAAGATAATCAATTAGTGTAGGTAGAAGAGACTGCTAAAACTTCTAATGAGATATCAAATAGAATAAAGGATATAAGACATGATTCAAGATCTATAAGATAATAGAGATCAAGATGATCTCATTGAAGTTGAATCTAGTTCTAAAGATGAGGCAGAACAACAAATAGCTTTAAATCTATGGATTTCTAGAAATCCACTTAATATTGGAAATCATCGAGGCAAGTTACCTTCTCTTAAAGGATTAAATATACTAGTTTTTTTTGGAGCTCCTAGGTAATCTTGGGAAGATCATTTATATGAATATAAGTTGGTTACTCATAGTATAAAAAGTGAAAATATTTGTTTAAGGATTTTAGCTCAAACACATGAAGGCAAAGTTTATGAAGCTTTTGTTAGTTTACTAGCTAAAGATGTCAGTACATTGAAAGATATTAAAGATTGGTTAGAATTAGGTTTTGGAAAATCTAAATAAGATATAGACCTAGTCAAATATCTTATTAATTTTTCTCTTTTTTTAGGTGAAACTATATACTATTTCATTACCAGATTTACTAAGTTATGTCAAACTATTCCTTGTGATCTTAGACCTTATAAAAATTTATCTAGACTTTACTTTTTTATTTCTTTATCTTTGAAATATAAAATGGCATTAAAAGATAGATATATTATGGAATATGATGAAATTTAAAAATTATTCATTAAGTATGAAAACAAAATTAAACTTATTAGGTTTGAAGAGAGGTCTTTTATAGGTCAAATTTCAGATAATGCAGAAATTTTAAAATCCATTCAAAGTCTAGTAAATGAAATGACCACTCTTAAAAGATAATTGAATGATAAACCTTCTTCATCTAATAGAAGAATTTTTGAAATTAAAAATAAGGAAGCTTCTCATTACTAAAACGTGTGTGAATTAGATCATGATCCAAATTCATGTATTTTCATTCATAAATTTAAAAAGTTAATTCAAAGGAAAGATAATATATCTATTGATCTAGTAGATAACATAAAAATGTGTACTCTTGATGATCCATCATAGAATGAAGGTGGTTATGTTTTTAATACTAGAAACAAATATTTTAACTCTTTTCAAAATAATAATGTAACAAATAATTATTTTTATTATAAAGATAAAGGTAAATTAGCTTAGAATAATTCTTTAAGTAATTTAGTTGATAATTTTTCTCAAAACATTTATTTATCTACTATTTATAATAATATTCAATATCATAATTATAAGCATATGAATTTTTAAAAAACTTCTAAAGCTTATAATATAATTGATGATTTATCTTCAATTAAAGCAACTAGCCTTCTAAGATAACTTGATAACATAAATGAAGCTATTAAGAATCTTTAAAATGATGTAGGCCTACAAGAAGAAGATAGTAACAAATAATCATCTATTTTTTCTCAACGTTATGATCCTCTAACAAATTATATACATCATTTTTATATTTTGATCAAAATTGCTAATAAGATAATATATAATTGTATCTTAGATATGAGTGCTTGAAAGAATATAATGACCAAATTTATGGTAGATCAATTAGGTATTTTTTATGAAACTAAAAATAAGAATATTACTATGTTTGATTCAAGACAAACTAATATTTGTGGTATGTTTTGAGATATAGTCACTAAAATTACTCAAGATGAAAGAATTTGATGTATGACTAATGTCCAAATTTTATAAATTTCTAGTAATTATGATATGTTATTATCAAGATATTGGTCAAAAGAAACTAATGATTTTATCAAAAAGGATATTACATGGGTTCCCATAAGTAATGATATTTCTTTCATAAAAAGAGAAGATTGGTCCACTACACCTATAAAATCATCCACTTCTTTTATTATTGCTTATGTTGTGACAAAAATTGGATCTTATGATCTATTGAATTTAGATGAACTAAAAAATTAGCATGAACAATTATTTGATAAAAAAAAATTATGGTCACTATATTTTGATGGAGCATGTTCTAAATAAGTAAATGGTGCTGGATTTTTTTTAATTTCTCCCGTTAGTAAGATATTCCATTATTGATGTAAGGGCATCCTTGTGGATCCAGAAATGGATTCATGTTTGGATTGAATTTGTATTTTAGGTGGTTTCAAGGTGTATTAGGTCTTAATAAAGTCATATGAATGAAATATATCATCAAATGTGGCATTAAATTTGAATTTTGGAGTTTCCTTCCCAAACTACCACATTTGAAAATTTGAATTTTTGAGCCCCATTAAAGAATTTTTATGCATTATTTGAAGGTGGAAAGGTGTAAGATCAAGTTAAAAAGGATTAAAAAGTGTCTTAAGTATATTTAGAGGAAATAAACATGTTATTTTTTCTATAGACATGGTCATATAATATTCATAGTTGGAAACATACAAAATGCAATGTAGCTTTAAACACCTCTACATGGGAAATCTCCAAGAATTAGTTATGACTCTTGGAGTAGCTATAGGAGAGTGATTTTTGGTCATGTAATATGATTTTACATTCAATTTAATACACAAAATGAAAGGTATAATCAAATGAAGTTGATGAATAATGGACTTTGTTGATGAAAATTATGTGCATTGATCTTGCATGGCTATAGGAGAGTGTTAGCTTGCTTGAATACTTAAAGGTGGTGAGTAATTTTGAAACCTTGATTGTGGTTATTATTATGATAAATATTAAACTATATTTTTAGGTTGATAGGATTAGTTAAATTACAAGTTAGTGACCATTAATGGTATAAATAAAACTGTCAATAGAGCAAAGGTTTATATAGTCCTATTGAAGTTTTGATATATGTATTGTTCCTTTAAAAATGAGTTTCATGGAGATTGGTAAGATGAATTATGTTATTTCCATAGGTTTGGTAATCAAAAACAATTATTTATACATTTTGTGTATATTTCATAATGAAACCTATAGACTATCCAAAACCAAGTTTGTACCCTGTGTCTGTTGAATTAGAATCTTGTTTTGAATCATATATAAGGTTATCAAGGGATTCTTATAATAATTAAAGGTGATAATAAAAAATTTCAATTAATAAATAATTTTTAAATTTGGGAAATAAAAAAACCCTGGGTGAAACCCTATTGTAACCCCTATTTTTTATTTTTGAACATTGTTAGTCCAAACTGAGATTTATTATTGGAGATTAATTCAAGTATTGTGAAATAAAGGTTGTTAAAGGATAAAGTTGTTTATTTTATATATATATATATATATATATATATATATATATATATTTATATATATCAACCATTTATTTTTTTAACCCCTTTGTGGTTCATTTTATGATATTTTGTTTACCCTTGGCTTGTGTAGTCATCACAAAACCTAACAAGTAAGGTTCACCTTTTGAATGAGATCCAGCCATGGAAAGATCACCAATTTTTGAAATATTTTGTATTTTTATATTCCCTAACTAAATAACATTATTTTAGGACAGTATTGTACATGTAATATGCATTTATAGATAGTGATATTGGAAAAGGGCTAATGAAGACCTAGTTTGGAAGGGCTACAAAAAGGAAATTGGCCTTAAAGAGTTATATAGGACCCAAAAACTGATCCATAGGTGTAATGAAACAAGTGAAGGTGAATATTATTATTTTTTATCTAAATACTTTGTATATTTTCCCTATAAGAGGTTTTACTTGTAGATAAGGCTACAAGGAAGTGTAGTTTGTAAGCATAGTTGCATAAGTGGAAGGTAGGTGTTTAAGATAAGTTTCAAAAGGGGGATAGAGAGATATTAGAGACTATTTTAATAAATATAAATATCATAAATTCCTATAATAGTATTGTTAACCTAGTCTTTTTCATGTTAAAGGAACTCTTAAGACTAAGACTTGAAGGAAGGTTCCATTCTTCAAGGACAAGAAAGGGAACACTTGTGAAAGCTTTGCATCAATTATGATTAAAATTTATCATTTGAAAACACTAATAATACATCATAATTTGAAGCATTATTTTTAGTTTTTGAAAAATCCATTGAACTTATTATTAAACATTTATAAGTCTTTGGGGATTTTAAATTAGTTGCTAGGTAAGTTCAAAAATTTTATAAAACTAATCAAACTCATCTACATCATTATACTCAAAAGGCTTGGTCATTACTTGAATATTTTTAAGCTTTCAATATCACTCGTATACTTAGAGAATATAATAATAGAGTTGATAAGCTTGTTATTTTTGCATCTAACCCAAATCTAAATGAGAGTGAACCATTCACATACTTCTTTTTTTCTAATTCTTTTGGACCTAATATTCTAGATTTACATAATAGTTAGTCTTTTTTTAATTGCGATGAACATATATATTATTTTATTAAATTTAATTACTTTAGTCATGATGACTATGTATTAAACTGTGAAGAGTATCTGTAATTAAGTACTAATAATTTATCTTCTAGTTTGATAAGTTTATCATCTATGTTTACACTTTATGATAAGCCCAAAATTACTAGAATAGAATAACCATCAAGGATAATTATAAGTAAAAATATTCCTATCAACTTAGATACATAAGAGGATCCTAAATATGTGTATTTAGGAATTCAAGTTACAGTGAATGAGAAGGTAAAATTTATTAAATTATTCAAAGAATCTATTTATATATTTATTTGGTCATAAAAAGATATGAAAGTTTATAATAATGATATTATTAAACATGATGTACCTATAGAATCTGGTATTAAACTTATAAGACAAAAAATATGAAGAATCAAGCCTTTATTATAAGACATCATTAATAAAGAGCTAGATAAAATGAATGATGCTGGTGTCATTTTCCCTATAAAATGTTATGAATGGGTAACTAATTTAGTGTTAATTAGAATAAAAAATGGTGATATCAAATTGTGTGTTGATTTTATGGACTTGAATAGAGATAGCATTAAAGATAATTTTCCTCTACCAAGTATAGATCAAATTTTATAATAAGTTACAGGGTCAGAAATGATGTCATTATTAAATGTATTTTTTGGTTACAATCAATTTTTTTAAAATCCTAAATTTAGACATAAAACAAGTTTTACTACTCATAGATAGATATTTGATTATAATATAATGTCTTTTGTATTAATGAATACAAGAGCTACTTTTCAAAGAGTTATGAATGTTAAATTTGATGACTTGATTGGCATTATTATTCACGTCTATATTGATGATCTCATCATTCATCTAAAAAATTGTAATTAACATTTAATTCATCTTCATGAAGTTTTCACGAGATGTATAAAGTACATTATTTTGTTGAATCAAAGAAATCAATTTTTTTTGTTACTGAAGGTAAATTATTAGGATACCATTTTTAAATATGGTATTTCTATAGATCTTGAATGTACTAAAGTCATTAAAGAATTACCTCCTCTTTAATATCAATCTATTTTACAATATTTCTTTGGTAAAATTAATTTTTTTATGAAATTCATATCAAATTTTACTGATAAGTCCAGTTATTTTCAATTATTGCTTAAGAAAGATAAAATTTATACATAAAATGAAGGTGTTGATTTAACATTCAATAATGCTAAATATGGCATTATAAGTGTTATAGTACTTGTTAAACCCAACTTAAATAAATAATTCATTCATTTGTGAATACTATTGAAAAATAAATTGGAGGTAATATCACTCAAAAATTTGAAAATAATTATAAAAACTAATTGGTTACTTGAGTCAATTTTTAAAAGATACTAAAACTAGGTACCCTCTTATTGAGAAATATTTTTTCTCAATAGTTTCCTCTTTAATTATTATGTTTTTATTGATGGAAAACAAAATTATAGTACAATATAATGTACCTATTTTATCTTATATTCTAAAACAACAAACCATTCAAGGTAGGCTTGTAAAATGGATATTACGAATTCAAGAGTTTGGTCTTAAATTCAAAACATCTAAGAAAATTAAAGGTAATGGCTTGGAAAAACATTTAGCTAAAAATTCTTCTTCAAATATTAATGTTTTGGTATTTTTAGTTGATGATAAACTGCATTTAAAGATCATGAAAATATATAATTTGCATAAAAATTTCAAATTTGATCTTGAAATGAATGAATAGGATTGTATGTTTGCTGAAGATGATTGGGATCATGATATAGTATTTTATTTCAAAAACAAATCCTATCTTGATAGTTATGATAGGAAAAAAAAGATATTCTTTACATTTAAAATCTTTAAATTGATATTTATTAATAAATTTTATGTTTTATCAAAGTAGATATGGTGTTTTATTAAGATGTCTTACACATGATCAAACTCAAAAGATTATTAGAGGTTGTCATGAAGGAAATTGTGGTGGATATTATATTCCAAAAAACATTTGTTATGAGATCTTATGAGTAGGTTATTATTGGCCTACACTATTTCAAGATGCTTATAAGTTAGAGCGTTCTTGTATGCCATGTGTTTGTTAGTAGAGATAAGTTGCCTACAATGCCTTTGAATCTTGTTACACCTAAAAACCATTTATGAAATGGGGCATTGAACTTGTTTTAGATATACAACCTCCTTCATTAGTTTGTCATAGATATATTTCACTAACTGGCCTGAGGCCAAAGCACTTAAAAGTTATATAACAAGTGAAGTAATTTCCTTTTTAGAAAATCAGATTTTACCCAAATTTGGAGTTCCTTAAGAAATTAGTTATGATAATGGACCTCATTTTATTTGAAATGAATTTATAAAATTTGAGAAAAATACTCTATTATATCTAGTCATTCATCTAAATATTACCCTCAGGGTATTGGTCAATTTGAGTCAACAAATAAAAATCGAATTTGAATCGCGAAGAAATTATTTTGTGAAAATATGTAGAATTAGCATCTTAAATTTTTTGAATCCTTAAGGGCTGATAGAACTATTATCAAAATGGAAAATGGTTCCTCACCTTTCATGTTAGCATGTGTATTTGAAGCCACCCTACCTATAGAACTTCAGATTTTTTTAGCTAGAAATAATTTATAATTTGTTGTTGAAGATACTAATGTAATTAAACAAAGATTACATGATCTAATAGATATTGATGAATCAAAAGCAACAACATTATAAAAATTAGAAAGAACTAAACAAAAATTGAAAATGTTTTTTGATAAGAAAGTTTTTAATAAAAATTTCAAAGTTGATGATCTAGTTTTATACTGGGACAATGCTCATGAAGATCCTGATAAACATCATAAATTTGATTAATTATGGCTTGGTCCTTATCATGTTACTTATATACTTGGAAATAATGCTTTTCATTTAAAATATTTTGATGAAAATTGGTTACATTACTCAGTTAATAACCATCATTTAAAATTATTTCATAATTAGCTTCCTTTCAAGTTTGTTTTTTATTTATTTTGTTTTCTTTTTGGTTTTGTTGCTTTCTTTTCTATTTTGTTATGTTATTTCTTGGTTTGTTTGTTTTTTTGCATCTTGCTATTTTTTATTTTTACTTTTGAAAAGATCAACAAACATTTCAAATGGATGATGTTTTTGATGTTATTAAGGAAGAATTCAAAGATGCTACAATTCAACTATAAGTATCAATTATTTTGAGATATTATTCTTTATAAACTCAGTTTTCTTTATACATGAGTAATATATGTTGACTTGTAATTGGTTTTTTAAGTTATACTTTATTCTCATATATTGTATTTGATTCATGTGTATTTGTTTGTGAATCCATCCAAAAATTTCCTATTATATCATTCCCTTTCTTCATTCCGTGCTAGCCAAAAATCTCATCCTTTATTGAAATCCATTATAAAGTAGTTGATGCATGGCTACTTGAGAAATGATTTACCCGGATGATAGTCTCAAGATTATATTTCTAATAATAGGTAATCTTATTGATACTTAATTTCTTTATTCAAAACTAAATAGCAAGATCATTAATGCTATGCCTATTTTTCATACCCCTTCAATTATTTGAAACTAATACTCCTATCTACTATAGAGATGACCTGGTCATAAAATCTAAAACTGTAGTTGAGGACCTAAGTCAGTTAGTAGTATTATGAATATGCATGTCTTCAAATGAGTGATGTGGGTAATGATTTGTTTTTGAATTCGTATCTATATTATTATAGTTTCAAAAAGCATTTATGGATGAATGAATAAAATTTGCATATTTATTATCATTATCAATGTTTATTCTTAGCCAAGATCATTCAATTGACATAATTAATCAAATTGCATTCAAGTGAAGTGTTTGTTACAATAAACTTAGATTGAAAGAGAAATGTTTCCTATGGTTTATTATAATTGAAAAATATTATATTGATTGGTTATAATGGTTTTTAGATCATTATCATTAACAATTCAATTACAATTATAGAATGTTGACATTATAGTTATGCAATAATAAATTTAGTTTAGAGTCTAAAATATTATGATTCTAAAATATTATTATGATTCTAAAAGGCTTATAAGTTTTAAATCCTAAAGGCTTCCTTATGCTAAGGGTCCTGATTTAAATGATATATATCCTAAGTATTCAACTTGATATGTTAAGACCCATCGAGACTCTAAAATGATTGAATTTGATGGTTTAAATTCAAAGTTCTTAGCAAATTAAATAATATTAACATTGGTATCTTGAGGTATGGAGGTTTGAATCAGGAATAAGGTAATGGTTTTATATCAAAAGTCTTTTGATAAATTAAACCATGCTTAATATTATTCATTCTCAATGATCATGTCAATACAATTTGAGTCTAAGTTGGAAGTCTATGTTAGAAGCTAGGTGGCAAGTTGGAAGGGTGGTTTAAATGTGAAATGTGAGTAGAGAATTTGAGATTTTGATGAGATCAAATGTGGTTTAAAGGACTTTAATGCAATTTTTAAATGCCTTGGTTTAAAAAAGTTAGTTATGGTTTTAGAAAGGATTATGGTCATGACTAAATTGAAAAGCATTGTTAAATGAGTTATCAATCTGCTAAGTTGATTACCTTTAATGAAGTAAGCAATATCATGTGTGATTGCAGGCATAGGCTGTTAAGGTGGGTTTTTGGGTACAATTAGCTTTGTTTTGCATTTTATTTTTCATTTTGTAGAGATCAGCTATGGAGGTGACACTCTATCAGATTGTATTTTGGGAGCTACTTGAGGAAATTATAGATATGAAATTATAAGAAATCATAAATAGGTACACTCGTGATGAAGATGGATAGTTTTGCATGAAATAATATTGTGCTTAGAGTTTGCAAGATATGATTTTGGATAAAATATGGTCGAGATAACTATTTTTTAAATTTTTTTCCATGGATAAAATATTGATGATTAGATGGTTTTCATTTTTGAGATAAAATTGTCATCTTAGTTTTCAAGTTAATACTAGGAAATATTAAAGATTGTTAGTTTCTAAAATGAATAATGGATATTTTTGGCATGTATCCATGTTTCGATTTTGGTTTTAGTTTTGATATTATGTTACAGTGGTATTTTTTGTTCATATTTTCTATTTTGAAGCTACATTTTCATGTACACATAGGATTTTGAAAGAGAAATTATATATAATCATTTTTATGGAAATATCATGTGTTTTGAATTATGTATGAGATGATTTTTGAAGATATATTGTGGGCATGAAATATTTTGGTTTTGGTTTTCTATTGGTTGATATTATTTAAGTAGTAATTTTTGTTCATATTTTATATGAAAAATCTTTACTTTCATAAATACATGGTTTTATATAAATGAAGTGATGATAATCTCTACATAGTCATTGGATGAAAATATGAATTAATTCGAAAGACTAGGGTATACTGTATGAAATTTTTGTTGAAAGAATTTTATAAGACAGAGAGGTTACATGTAATATATATATAGTCTTTTGAATTTAGGAGGTTATTTTCAAAGATATTAATATATTTTTTTGGGATTTTATTTCAAGTCATAAATATTTAGAAAATAGTAATAAGTGGTCAATAGATTTTGAAAAACTATGATATATGGCTTTTTTAAATTTTGAGAGGAGAATGACATTGTCAAAAATTGTGATATTCTAGTCATAGTAGTTTTTGATTTGTGGTTTCATAGATGCATGGTTGAAAAATTGATGTCTGAAAATGGTTTTCTCATAAAATTCTAAGTTTGTTAATATTTTAAATATTTTGATATACAAAATTCAATGGCATGTAATCTTCAATTTTTTAGGTTTTATTTCAAAGTCATGAATATATAAGAGTAGTAAGGATGGTTGATAGATTTAGAAAGTCATGATAAGTTGCATCTTAGTTTTGTAATTGTCATTTGGAAAGGATATAATGTTTGAAAGATTATTTTTTTGCAAGGCTTATGTTAAAATTATTTTGATGTTTTTATTTTGTGTCAATTTTGGAAATACATACAGTTTACATAATGGATTTTTTGTCTAAATTATTTCAAATATTATAGATTATTTTCATAAATATGTACATTTGTAGTTATTCACAATACATATATTATGTATTTTTGACAAGGCAACTATGTAGTAAGAATTGAATGATATATAGGTAATAAAATGAAGAAGTATATAATTTTATTATTATGTTTTCAGTTTTATTCAAAGGGACATGAAAGTCAAATGTTTTTTTACAAATGGTTTAATTTTAGATAGTTGAAATTCCTTGTTTTGTTTATATAGATGGAAGTGTTCATAAATGGAATAACGGTTGGAAATATAGAAGTATAGTTTCATTTCCATAATTGATGTATTCATTTTGATACTCAATCATATAATAATGGATTTTGAATACATTTTAAACTACATAGAGGATGTCAGGCTCTGACCAACTAGGTTCAAGTAGGGATAATGATAGTAGGGATTGGGAAAGGAATCAAAATTCTAGTAGTATGAATTAGGAGGAACCAAATAGGAAATTTCCTAGAGGGGTTTTTAAGGATAGAAGGTTTGACCCTAGGTATGCTAGTAGAGAAGCTAGAATGTCTATCCATTTTGATGCCACTAACCCTAAATTTTTGAATGTTTTGAATAATTTAACCTTTAATCCTCTAATTTATAGAGGTAACAGAGCTTTTATGTCTATATATTTGGAGTTATATCTCATTCCTGAAGTAGTTCTCCCCATCAATTAAATAATAATCTAAACTAGCTACCTATTGAATCACATAGCCAAGAAAGAATCCATGATGTTAATGAACCAACATAAATAGACAATGAGATAAACCTTGTAACTAATTTTGTGAATTTTACCTTGCCTTATTTTTATAATGAGCCTACACCACATTAAAAAATGACTATTACAAGATGTAGGAAGCTAAGTTTGGAAAATCCACTTCTTGTCATTCATCCAACCACTTCAAAGAAGCATTCATTCAGTAAGGATGAATCAGATACTCCAACAAAAGTTAGAGTTATGAAGCAGGTTATAATGGAGGTAGATGACTTTTAAAGTTATTTGGAAATGAAGTTGCTTCAATTTCCTATAGTTAAAATTGAATATAATGAGTGTTTGAATGAAAAATGAAAACCTTAGATAAAAGAATTATCTGATTCTGATGACTTTTGATTATCAGAAAGATATATTTTCGTTTTGAAATTGAACTTTTAAATTTATAAGACTTCAGTACATTTCTTATTTTGATACTTTGGTTATAATATTTTAAAATTATAATAGGCTTTTAAAATTTTTATATATATTATATGCTTAAGTAATTTCGATTATGTATTATGGAATTAATGTAGATAAAGATATCATTAAACTTTCATTTATCTAATTATTTATTGAAATATATATATTTTCTTATTATTAATTTATTGAAAGGTTCCCACCCATTAAGAAATACCTAGTCTATATTCAAATAATTGATCCCTTAAGACTTATTAGTCTTAAATAAATCTTAACTAATAATTGTCAATATCAATTAACTTATAAAAGTTAATTATTTAAGTTAACAAGTAACCAACTAAGGTTAGTTGCAACTTATTTTTCAACCAATTTTGAAGTATAAAAGGAGATAAAGGATGCATTTGAAGGGGAATAACAACATAGGTATTGGATACTTATACATTGTAAATTCAATCATTTATCTCTCTATTCTATGCAATTTCTCTAAGATAACATGACTTTTGTAGATAATTCAATGGTACTTTCTATGACAATTTATTATATTAATTTTGAAACATGTGTATATCTAATTTTATATTATCATTTATAATAGATTATTTAAATTTTATCAAGTTTAATATCTTCTGATGATTTTTTCTTGTAGTCTTATGTAGAATCTGAGTATTCAACCTAAATAATGATGAAAAAATCATTATTTGTGACATTTCATTCATCTAATTAATTTCAAAAGTTATATTTTTAAGATATTTTATAAATAATATGTTGGTTTCTCAAATAAAATTAATCTATTTTATGAAGACAAATCTCTTTGTTGAGACTCACATGTTTTGTTTATATATATATATATTTTTTTTGACTTTGACTTCTAATTTAGTTTAAACCTAATTGTAGTTTAATATCTAATGGATCTAATTTTTTTTTAATTTATTTAGTTTCAATATAATTTGCATTTAATTGAGTTTTTTTAAGTTATTTTTATTTCTTTAATTAGTTTAGTTAAGTTTTAGATTAGTTTTCTTAATCTAGATTAGTCTAGATTATATTGTTTAAGTTTTTTTAATTAGTTTGTTGTCTTTCTTTTGTTGGTTTTTATTTTGTTTGTTTGTCTTATATGTTTTTTGAGTTCATACTTGGTCACTTTATTTATAGAAGATCCGTTCTTAGCTGATTTCTCTCATTTTTATTTTAACTTTATACTTCTAGTTTATTACTGTTATGTTATTTGGAAGTTATTATAGAAAAACAATATATTAATTTGAAAATGTATTATATTCTTGAATCATATTTCTTTCCTTCAAGTGAATGTCTTGTTCAAAGTCTTTCTCTATCATATAGTATCGCTTACATTTTCATACATGAACCGATTCATTATTTGATAAGTGGATTTTTGAATTATAACAAAATATGTTATATTTAATAACTGATTTGTTATTTCTAAGAACATTTAAAAAATCCTTGCATCTTTAGGATTGTAATTAAACCTTTAGAACCTTATTATTAGACTAATATGATTGCAACTTAATCTTTATGATAGGCTAAAGGATTGATTAGTTTATAGAAAAAAAAATTATCAACATGATCCTTATCCTCCTCACATTGATAAATCTTAGGTATAAATTCATGATCCATTAGCCCATTATTTGGTTAACACACCTCCTTATGGAGAGAAAGACCAAGAAAAAACTATGAAATATATTTCTAGCATACCATCAATTATAGAACAAGTTCAATAATAATAATAATGATATTACATTATTATGTGATCATATATGATTCTATTTTCTTTTATCATCACTTACTTGAAAAAAAGGATGAGGTTTTAGTCATAGCCATAGAGTTAGGGGCCAATTTTCTTGTATAATTCCCCCATAAAAATTTATCAATTCTAATTAGTGTACCTTTAAAAATGCCTTATACCCATACCATTGAACATGCCTTTACTAGCAATTCTCAAGCACTCATGCCAATGTCATATCAAGACCTAAAAATGATTGCCAAAGGAAAAAGGCCTCATGGAGGACCATTTTATACAAATGAAATAGGCATATTAAAATTATTTGAATCTAGCACAAAATTTAAATAACATGGCCATGTCAAACACTCCACTCATAGAGCCAATTGATTCAATAGGAGTATTAATTGAATTAATAAGTCAAGATAATCTGGGCATATACTCATTTTAAAAAATCACTTTAGTTAGTGACATGTATAATGTCTAATATATTTAATATGTGGCTACTACTTATACATAAATAAATGTCCCAAATATGGTGGATAACATGTAAGTGTCTTCCAATCTAGGCCAAAGTGGTCTAAGTACACCAATAACTAGTCAACAAAAATAAGTGCCTTTAGTTAATACCACTAATGGTGTACAATTACATTGGGTAATAAATCTTACATCCCAACCACAAAAATTTATTTCCAATCCTCAACCAATTTGTTCTTCAAGCACACAACCACAAGGATTAAGTAATCAAGCATCAACTAGTGCTTTGCCACAACTTTAAGTGAAGAGTTATATTCTACCTCAATAGGTCACAAATAACATTCCACAATAACAAGCACAATTTAATATATCACCATAATAAAGGCAAAATATTATGCCACCTCAACAGGGGAAAATAATTGTTCCACCATGATAGCTAGTGATGAGTTCACCTCAATAGTCACATACCAACATATATTTACAATTGTAAACATTATCTAATCAATAGTGTATGTATATTGGTCAAATGAAAATACCAAACATCAAACATATGTCTATTCTACAATAGGTTTTTATATAACAAAGAGGTACCATTATCCAACAAGTAGTAATTAGGAAGGATTTACCTTTTGCTCAACATGTGCCCCAAATATAAAGATAAGCCCTTAGTCTACAATAAGTTCCCCTTATTTATCCTAGTTTAACTAGTCAATAGCAAGTCCCTACTCAACCTTATTAGGCACAATACTTTACCTTGAGCTATATCTTTCCATCGCAACCAAAATTCCCTAAAAACTAGGATTATATACTAAATCTAAAATAAAATATCTCTAAAAAACATGTGCAATTTCAATAACCACATCCCAATTCATGGATCCATATTCCTGGTTAATTCACTCCTAAAACTAACATTCCAAAATAAACCATTCCTCTATTATACCATAGTTAAGGTAATCCACCTTTGACCACCCAACCACCACCTTACCTAAATATTACGTCTAGTTTCTTGGCACATGAACTACAAGAAATGAAGGATGTAGTTATCACCATTCAAGAAATGGAAATATACCAAGAGTATTAATTTATATGATGTATGTTCATACCGATTTAACATGGAGTATTTGTAGATACCATTTCTTATAAAATACAAACTAGTAAAATTTGATAAATATAAGGGTAAAGAATTCCCTAAGGACCATTTGAGGGAATTATTTGTTGCTTGAAATCTAATGGATTATAATGACATTTATTTAATCATTTTGTTTCTATAAAGTCTAACAGGATAAGTTTTGGATTGCTTCCTAAAATTGCTAAAGAATTTTGTATCTAATTTTGATGACCACTCAAAAATTTGTGTAACATTTCTCCTACACTATCAAATATGAGATTTTGTTAGTAGATATAACTTAGAACAAACATAAATATGGTGATAGATTTAAAAGATATATTCAAAGATGGAGAGGGATTTTTATTCACTTCACCCATAGCTTACCAAATCAATGATTGGCCATTATGTTTACTAAAAATTTGTGTAGTGAGATATCATATCAACTAGAGCTTCAATGTGCATATAAATTCAAAGAGATATTTGACAAATGTTTGATAATTGAAAAGGACCTTATTAACAAAAGGATTATCAATATCACCTCATCAAATCAAAATTAGAGCCAAAACCAGAGTACAATCCAATATTAGAACCCAAACCAAGTCCAATCACAAGCATCCACCCTAGCTTAGGTAAATAATTATGAAAAATAAAAGTAATTCAACCATAATAAGAATGTGTTGGAAATTGAGTAACTAATTTGCACCACGTCCAAATAGTACAAATACCGTCTTCTCAACCTACACCACAAATTCAAGTTACTCCTCATCAATAACACATTCAACAAGTAAAACCTTTGCTGCATCCTAAACCAGATCAATAAATGCAACAACCACTACCTTTTCAAACCCTTCCTCTAATAAAAAATACCCCTACATGTTGATTTTTTAGCAATCTTGAAGAACCTATCAAAGTAGTGTTTTGAAACCTAGCGATAACTAACATTATTATATGGCCAATTTTTAAAAATTATCTTGAGGGTATTTTGTATCCATATTGGTATAAATATAATGACTTATTTGAATACCACCATGTTCATCGATATATTCTAGACTGTTGTGTTTAGATCAACCACCTCATTGAAAATATGTTAGAAAATAGGGAGATTACATTTGATAATAATGTATTTACATCAAATCAGAACATAAAAATATATCAAAAACCTTTTATGCAACATACCAATAACAATAAATAATGATAGCAATGAAGGCTAGAATAACAATAATAGCATCAACAACCATGATGATGATGATGATGATGATGATGATGATGATGATGATGATGATGATGATGATGATGATGATGATGATAATAATAATAGTAATAATAATAATAATAATAATAATAATAATAATAATAATAATAATAATAATAATAATAATAATAATAACAATAATAACAACAATGTCAATTAAATGAGATGAACTAAGGCCAAAATAATTCTCATAACCAACAAACATACCACATAGTTTTACATGACTACACCAAAATTTTAGTTTTTATTATGAGATGTCCCATTTTCACCATCACCATTAATCCTAGACAAAGTTCTAATAAAATAGGAGCATCACCAAATAACTCTAATCAACCCATTTTTTCATGTAATCCTTCCTCAACCTAGGATTACAAAAAAGCACAAAAATAACTAAGGATTACTATTTTTAGACCTTATACTGATAACAAATCATTTCCCCATGAACAATACCAAGTACACTAGTAATTAAGACTTATCCTATTTGGTCCTCCTCTATCATCATTTTCTAGAAACAAGGGCCCTATATCTAATCCTGATTATGCAATCATAACTAAGCAGTCAAACATTACCATTCCTGACATACAACCCCCTAATAAAAAACAAATCCAACCCACTATCCTAGATAAGAATAATACATATACCATTGTTTAGGAAAATCTATATGATATTTTGGAACAAATTTATAAGACTCTCACACACATATCCATTCTTTATTTGTTGCATACATCTATTATCCATAAAAACATCTTAAGAGAGTGCCTAGGCCAATCCCAAGTTCTTAATGACATAACCCAAAACAAACACCAAGCTTTGGTTGGACATATAACCCCATGACAATAGTTGACCTTCAACCAAAGTGATATATGATCCCTTATCCCTCTCTATAACAATCCCCTATATATTGAAGATAGCATAACATGACATAAAATTCAATTGTGTCCTTGTAGACAATCAATCAGTCCTAAATATTATGTCTCTAAAGCTCATCAAGTATCTTAGATATACAACAACTTATCTATGACCAAAAATAATCATGATCAATGCATAATATAATGTAGAGAATACCATTTATCATTGGGCCCTTGACCCATGATACACTTTGCCATGTTTTAGACCTAGACCTATTATATAATTTGATCTTAGATAGATCATGGATACATGAAATTCATGAAATCCCTTTGACATGTTGGAGATTTTTAAATTATTTCATAGAGATGTCATGGAGGTGTCTAGGTGAGTAGATGAAGTACCTTCATAGTTTAAGTGATAATGATAAAGTGTGCAATGTGTTTGTCTTTGTATGCTGAAAATATGGTTGGTTGATCTTTAGTTTCGACATGGTTAGAGATGTTTAGGGATGAGTATGGTGATTCAAGGATGTGTAATGGGTCCTATCAAAATTCAGAAATGATTTGAGTGCTTGTGTGTATGACTAGATTTAATCTAGTTGATCATTGTTTTCATGTAGACATTTTGGGTCTAGTGGTAGAAAATTTGAGTAGGCAGTTTGATGATGTTACCATTGCCACATGTGGATGAGTTAGTGGGATCTATTCATATGGTTGTGATAAAATTTGTGCCTAGTTTATATGTGTTAAAAATTATATAATTCCATGAATTGAAACATAAGATATTCAAGTGAAAATTTGGGCTCCCAAGTAGTTTGATAGTGTTTTCCCATCCTTAGCCAAATTTGTAATGTGACAAGAAATGTTGAGTAGGCATTTTGATGGTGATATATTTTGTACGTGTGAAGGTATGAGGTGAAAATGATAATATAGGTTTTTTTAGTTTTATTCTTAGTTAATTTATGATAAATTTTATATCATGTAATGAAGCACATCAAAATATATTCATGTGTAAATATAGCCTTTTAAAAAGTTATTAGCATAGTTGGCTCTATGGTAGAAAACTCTGAGTGAGTAGATAAATAGAGTTGTATCTTGCATGTGAAAAGGTTTCAAGAGTAGTTTGACACATGGTATGGTCCAAATTTTAGATCATGCATCTAATAACAAAAAATATTTATGAGGTCTAATGTTTCCCTTCTATGAAGATAAGCAATCGTTCCCATACTTAGTATTTTTTCCATGATGTTAAAGATCGGGACAAGAAGGAGAACCAATGGTTTGCGGGAGTTCATACATATAGATATATGGTGTTTATAAAGTCAAATGGATTAGAGTGTTCAATGCTTAACTAATTGAATATCAAGTTATAAAAGGATCAATGGAGTATTTTTATTCCAAGATGTTTGGAAGCAATGAAATGAGGACAAGTGTTTATTATTTAACATTGAGCATTGATAAATACTAAGCTTATTATAAGATCTAACGGTGAGTGGATGTTTTTACACACACACACACACACACACGTGTGTGTGTGTGTGTGTGTGTGTGTGTGTGCCCCCCCCCTACACACACGCATGCATGAACACATGCATGCTAACACACACACAGACACACACACACACACACACACACACACACACACACACACACACACACACACACACACACACACACACACACACACACACACACACACACACACACACACAAACACACACACACACACACACACACACACACACACACACACACACACACACACACACACACACACACACACACACACACACACACACACACACACACACACACACACACACACACACACACACACACACACACACACACACACACACACACACACATCAATGGTGCAGATTGAGTGAGATGATTTCAAGTTGGCCAATTTTTAACATAGATAAAGATTGAGATAGTTACAAGAGATTGATGATGCATATGTGGTCAAGACTGCAAGATTGCATGAGATGAGGTTAATTGTTTAATGTTTAAAGTTTGGGTAGTGCTACACTATGAGTTAATTTTTGAATAAGATCAATGATTTGTGTTTAATCTGAGTAGTGGGGACATGAGATGAGGACAAATTTGTCAAGGTTTAACTATGATCATTTGTATTTGAATATTTAAATTTAACAAAGGAAAAACAAGAGCTATGTAGTTTTCCTATATCTTTTGATACATATATAATTTTCTCATGGAGTAAAAACTGAACTTGTAGAGGAATCAAAGGTATATCTAGAAATATATATTTTAATATCTAAATTTTTTTACAAAAATGATAGTTTTCTCTAAAGTTGATTTTGTGTTTGACATTGGACTATAAGTGACCTGAGAAGGATAATTGAGCTTGTGTTGATGCTATTTTGATATTTCATGATGTGTTATCTATTAGAAAGTGTTGTAGACTCTATTAGGATAATATATATCTATTTTTTAGGTGTTATAAATATATTTTTAGTATGAATAATTCTTAATAAATAAACTATGTGTTCATTCTTAGTGTTCATATGTACAAGGTCATTATTTGAGTTGATCAAGCATATGTAAAGGTGAGTAGAGATGAATGTGATCATTTGTGAATGTAAAATGGGTCATGTATAGTGTAAATATGTAATTTAAAGTGTTTTATGTTTTTTAATGCTCAATGAAGTGTTAAATGGGTGAATATGTCTCTGTGAGACCTAGAAGGGCTATAAGGGCCTATTTTTTAGGTGTAGCTGCTTAAGGGTGACCCATAGATGCTATGGCTAAACTATGTGGATGATATTGAGATTTGTATTGATGTAAGAGAATTAGTAATTAATAATGTATGTCTAATGGATTACAAATATGGTTATTTTCATGAATGCTCTATGAATAGTGAAACCAAATGTTATGGTTTCTAGACTTTAAAGTGGTTTTCAATATGAGAGTTGTGGAGCAAAGTAGAGGAAGAGTGCCTAGTAGATGATTCAAATGATAAATTTAGATTCAAGGATATGTGTTGGACATATGGGTCATGTTTTTCTGATCATAATAGTGATATTTTAGGTTGAGGATGAGCAAAGAGGTCTAGGGTGAGCCAAACAATGACATTGGTTGCATTAAGCATTCAGAGTTGAAGAGTGCTAATATAAATTGTATCTCCATTATATTGGTAGGAAATTAATGTTTATGATATTTTTTTTAATTTGCGTTTTTATTATTTCTCAACATCTATGGTTTGTAGCCTCCTTTCAAGTTGAAACTTGGTAAAAGTCTAGTTGTTGTGGTTATTTATCTAGACATGTGTGGTAGCACCTTGTGGGATTGTAGTCTCACTAAATAATGGATAATAGTTCCTTGATAAATTATGTTTGGTATAAATTGGTTCTTTTTATTATAGTATAGTAGTCAAATTTCATGTTCTAGTGGGTGTTCTCCCCCAAGAGGGTTTTCCACATATGTCATGTGTTATATGCTTGATATTGCATTATCTATCTTGCTCATTGTTATGAATGATGTGTATGATTAATAAATGCTTACGGTAACTAATTAAGAGTTTTTAAAGGTTTTAAATTTATGTTTTATTATCTAGGATCATTAACTTTACCCCCCTCTTATTGATTATACATCTAGAAACTGGTATCAGAGTAGGTCCTTTGGTAAAGGATTAAAAACTTGAAGGTGATCTAAGTTACAATATGGGTAGTCATCAAGGAGGTTTATCTATTAATAAATTACTAATGTTTAATGGATCAAATTATTCTTTTTGGAGTGAAAGGATGAGGACACAAATTATGCCACTAGGGTTTGATGTATGGTAATATATTGTGGATGGTTATGTTGCTCCTATTACTCCTCCATCTAGTGTTGAAGACAAGAAACTATTTGAGAATAATTCTAAGGAAATGAATGCTATCACTCATGGTATTTCAAAGATTGAATAAACTAAGGTAATCTATTATAAATATGCTAAAGATATATAGGATGAATTATAAATCATTTATGAAGGAGATTTAAAGGTCAAGCTTGCTAAGTTATAAACTCACAAAAGGCAATTTTAATGTCTCAAGATGATGGAAGATGTTTCTATGGCATCCTTTCTACAGAGAGTTGATGAGATTGTGAACATCATCAAAGGTCTTGGAGAGAACCTTGAAGATGCTATTATAGTTAAAAAGGTATTAATGTCTCTATCTCTCATGTTTGATCCAAAAGTATCTAGTATAGAATAAAGTCATGATATGACTCAGTTGAATATGGATCAAATACATAGAACCATTACTACCTATGAGATGAGAGTAAATGATGATATATCACCAAACAAGGAAGCATAATTCAAGAGATAAATGAAGCCAAAGAAGAAAATCTAAGGTAATAAAACCAAAGAGGATGACATATTTGATATTGATTAGGATGAATTGATTGCTTTGTTTACAAGGAAATTGAAAATGGGTTCAGGTAAGTATAACGGTAAACTACCCTTCAAATGTTTCAACTATGGATATATAAGACATTTTTATTATAAGTTCCCACATATGCATGAGAAGAATGATGACGAATAGCATGGTGATGGATAAGATGAATACAAGAAGATATATAGGAAGAAAGGATTGAAAAAGTATAAAAACAAGAAGAAGTCCTTCAAGAACAAGAAGAGTCTCTACACCAAAGAAGTTTTAAACTTATCAAATGAGAGTGAAGATAGTGGCTCAAATTATGATCATAAATATGATGGATCTTTTGAAGATTAATCCCTCTTCGTGGCTGAGGAATGAAATTTTTCACATCAAAACAAGTCTATGTGGAGTGATTTAGATGATCATGAAGATGCGGTGGACTATGAGACTGCATTGACAAATGCTCTTGAAGAACTAAAGATTGAGAAGAAGATGAACAAGAAGATGAAGTATCAATTCAAAGACTATGAAAATAAATTTAGTGTGTATGCTGCCAGAATGAATGAAGACACCACGGATCATGAAGATATTGTCAAGCATCTTAGTTGTCAATTGTAAATATTGTATACAAGCTTGAAATAAATAAAAGATGAATGTTCAAGGTATGTTTATAAAAATGAGTGTTTAAAATATGAGTTAAAGAAGTATAAAATCAAGGTAAAATCAATTTTCAAGTTTGATAATAGTTCCAATGATTTAGATGATCTTATAATTAGTCAAAATTATGCTAGTGGTAGATCTGGATTGAGTTTTAATGAAGAGTCCAAAGTTGCTTCTCAAGTTGACATGAAGATCAATGAGAGCAAGGTGGTTCATCCCTTTAAGGTCATCAATCATTCAAGAAATGAAGGTGAAAATAGAATGAATACAAATCAAATTAGACAACTCAATGCCATGAGGTATGCAATATTCAAAGGTTATTGTTACACATGTAATCAATTTGGTCATAGGGCTAGAGAAAAGAAGATACCTATTGGAAATGAGTTTGCATGGAACTTTGATGGGAGTAATGAGTCAAAAGGTGTACACAATTTTAAGTGATTAAATAATCATAATGAGGGACATTTTTCTAAAAATTGTCGAAATAAGGTAATCTAAGATATATTTCTTATAAAAGGTATAGTGTGCTTCAATTGTCAATAGAGAGGTTACATTGCCAGATTCTATAAGAAATGCCCTATAGGATATAATAGGTTTAATCAAGCTCCTAGAGTGCAAGAAAGAAGAAAAGTTAACTCATGGAAACCAAAGGTGGTAGGTATGAGTCATGATGTATTTTCAGGTCCAAGTAATTTTTTTCTATGGTGGAAGAAGCTACAGAAGTTGAAGAGTGCCAAGAGGTCTCTTTGTCTAATTATATTGTGAATAAAAAGACCAAGTTCAAGAAGAAGACCAAAAAACTAGTTGAGGCTAGTTATGAGATGTGTATGGATCAAGTGAACATCCTACCATTACTAAGCAGGTATCATGTAAATAACATCAATTATCAATGCCTAGTGGTGAGGTTCCTAACTGCAAGGTGGATTCTTTAGATGAAAAGGTATGTCATGAATCTATGTTGTCTCCATTATTGTTAATTTAGTCCTAGAAGGAAAGGATAATATTTTACTGAATGAGAATGTTTATTCTATTAATCATAAGAAGAATAAGAAGGACTATAAGTATCAAATGACCAAGGAAGAGATGGAATATGAGGAGTTATGGGCAACTCCTGGTTTCACATTGTTTTAGGACACTATGAAGTAGGGTGTCTCTGTCTATGATTCTTATGAGACATATTTCTTATGGAAATTTTTTATTGTGTGATCAAGATCATAATGCCAACTAGAGAAGTTATTTGGTTAAGGGGGAACAACAAGATCATGAGCTTGTCCCATAGATTTGTGAAGGAGCTATTATCTAGAGTTAGAATGGGTGTTTCCAAATGTCATAATTATATTGATGAAATGTCAATCAGAGTTTGTTTCTCAAAAAAATTAGTGCACTTCCTTGTGATGTGTTTTAGGTAGTATTATGTCTTGATCTTGTTTGTGCTAATTGGAGTTTTTCTTAGTGCTCTCAGTTTCCTTAGTTTTGGCTTAAGGGCAAGCAAGCCTTAAATGGGTTATAGGATGTTTGGGTTCCCTAATATTTGGATATTCAAATATTGATCCAAAACTATGTAACTGTTCTCTCTAGGTGTCCAAGAAGTTTTAGAGGAGGATGTTTACCAGAAGGAGGTTTGTTAACTCTATTTGTTTTGAGATTCTAGGGTTTTGAGATATGCTATTAAATTGGTTTTCCTTATGATTTTAGGGTTCAAGATTATTAATATATTGGATAGGTCAAATGGGTTTTAAAATAAGTCTTCACATAGATCTGAAGTTTTATGGATTTCATGTTATTTAGGTTTTTATCAAGATGAAGGCCTAATTGGTAAGTTGATTTGTGAAAGAAGTATGTTGAAATTATTGAGATAGGTGATACAAATTAGTGTGTTTGATTTTTAATATGAGAGTGATCTATATATGATATTTAATGTCTTTAAGGTGAGTCTACTAAAATTTATGGGCTATACAAGTTGTAGGTAGGGCTATAGGGAGTCTATACAAGCCTAGTAATGAAGATGTGATGTTTTTATCAATTTATCCAAAAGAGATTAGAATGAGTGTCTCAAGAAGAGTTCTCAGGTTGTTTTAGAGCATGTGTCCTATTTGGTGAGTGGCATGAATTTATATTGGTGGTCCATGAGGTTGATTGAGAGAAGAGGCTAGTAAGGTTGTGTGGTGATTCTCCATGGTGTATGAATATTTGAAGATGATCAAGATATGAAATGGCTTAGAGATATTAGGGGGAGTCTTTATCAAAATTTTCTTGGTGAATTAAATTAGATTTTAGGAATTTTGTTTATTTTTTATTTATTAATTGTAGAGCTTAGTTGAAGAGAGTGTTAGCATTGAGCAAGAGGAAATTGTCAAGGCAAGAAAAGGTAGGCTCAAGGTAAGGGGGAGTTTGTATCATATTTATAAGGTGGTATTCTCTTTTTTTTTTTTTTCTTTTCAAGTCTTAAATATCATTTCATGCCTAATTTATCATTGTGTCAAAGGGGGAGAAGATTCCTATTGTGAGAGTGCTTGAAGAGAGAGAAGGAAGGTGAGCTAAATATATTATTTTATGATGGATGTTGACATCAATGACAAAGGTGGAGATTGTTGTAAGGTTATATATTATGTCATAGTGATGTCATGGAATTGTTTAGGTGAGTAGATAAAATTAATTAATAGTCTAAATGATAATGACAACATTTACAATGTCTTTGTCATAGTATATTTGACATATGCTTGGCAGATCTTATGTTTTAGCATTGTTAGATATGTCCAGGGATGAGTATGGTGATTTCAGGATGTGAAAGTGGTCCTATAAGAAGTTAATAATGATTTTAATGTTTATTTTCATGATTTTATTTCATCTAGTTGATCATTTTTTTCATCTTTACATTTTGGGTCTAGTGGCAAAAAATTTCAGTAGGCAATTTTTCTGACGTCACCATTGTCATGTGTGGATGAGTCAGGGGGAGTTGGTCCTATGGTTATGATAAAATTTATTCCTAGTTACTATAAAATTAATTTAAATTTATTTAATGAATCACAACATAATATATGTAAGTGCAAATTTGGGCTTCTAAGTAGTTTGATAATGGTTTCCCATACTTAGCCAAATTTGCAATGTGACAAGAAATGTTGAGTAGGCATTTTGATTGTGCTATATTTCACTTGTGTGAAGGTATGATGAGAAAATTATAATATGCAAATTTGGTCTTCCAGACTTTTCTTGGCATAGTTGGCTCTATCATAGAAAAATCTAATTGAGCAGATTAATGGAATTATATATCAGATATACAAAGGCTTAAGTATTAGTTTGAAACATTTTTGGATTATCCTATCAGTAGATCATATTTTCCAAATTTTAGATCATGCGTCTAAGTACAATAATTTTTATTGAGGTCCAAAGTTGGCCTTTTAGGTAGATAAGTAATGGTTTGCATACATAGTCATTTTTGTACAATGTTAAATATCAAGACTAGATGGAGATCTAAGGGTTCATGAGAGTTCATATATATATATATATATGTGTGTGTGTGTGTGTGTGTGTGTGTGTGTGTGTGTGTGTGTGTGTATATGTATATATATATATACATATATATACATATATATATGTATATATATATATGTATATATATATGTATATATCTATACATATATATATATATATATACATATATATATAGATATGTATATATATATATATATATGTATAGATATATACATACATATATATATATATATATATATATATATATATATACATATATATATATATATACATACATACATATATATATATATATATATATCAAAGGTTTGTATTTAATTATATGATTTCAATGTGTCTAGTGTTTAACATAAGTAAATATAGAGCCACATACAAGAGATTGAATACATGTATGTGGTCAAGGTTGCAATATTGCATGGGATGAGATCAATTGTTCAAATTTTAACATTTGGGTAGTTACACACTATGAGATGAAGTTAAAATAATATCAATAATGCATCTTTAATTTGATTAGTGAGGACATGAGATGAGGACAAAGTGTTTGAGGTTTAACTGTGGCCATTTGCATTTGAATATTTGAATTTAACAAAGGAAAAACTAGTGCTATGTATTTTATATATAACATTTGATACAGGCAAAATTTTCTCATGGTGTTAAAATAAAAATTATTGAGGACTTCAAGGTACATTTGGTAATATAGATTTGAAGATCTAAAAGTGTGTATAGGTAAATATATTGTTCTTTAAAGTTGACTATGTCTTTGACCATGGACTATAAGTGACTCAAGAAATATAATTGAGTTTATGTTGATGTTTTGATATTTCATGATGTCTTAGTTATTAAAGAGTGTTATATACTCCATGAAAACCATCTTTATGGATTTTGGAGGTGTGATAAATCTATCTTACATATTAACAGTGCTTAAGAAGTTGATTGTGTGTTGATTCATAGTGTTCTTGTGTACAACATCATTTTGATTGAGCATGCACAGAGGTGAGTAGGGATGAATTTTATCATTTTAGAACATCAAATGGGTCATGTGGAGTGGACCTATGAAATTTAAATTGGTCCTATGTTCTTGTTTTTCTCCATGGAGTGCGAAATTGGTGAATAGGTCTCCATGAGACCTATAAGGGCTACAAGGGCCTAGTTGATAGGTTTAGATGCTTAAAGGTGACCCATGGGTGTTATGGCTAACCTATGTGGATGTTATTGAGTTGTGTCTCAATTTAAGATAATCCTTGAGGGATAAGGCATGCATTTATAATGGCTAACCAAGATGGTGATGATCATGAATTCTCTATAAATAGTGAAACCAAATGTGATGGTTTCTAGACTTTGAAGTGGCTTTGTATGTGAGAGTCATGTAGAAAAGGAGAGGGAGAGTTGCTTTTAGATGAGTCAATGAGTAGATTAAATTTAAGACTATATGTTTGACCTATGGCCCATGTTTCTAA
Organism: Torreya grandis; assembly: GCA_037957365.1. Taxonomy (NCBI): domain Eukaryota; kingdom Viridiplantae; phylum Streptophyta; class Pinopsida; order Cupressales; family Taxaceae; genus Torreya; species Torreya grandis. The sequence goes on along the minus strand of JARHVA010004271.1, from coordinate 205,069 downwards.
TATTAGAATACTGCTCTTCCATGTTGAGGATGAGCAAAGAGGTCTAGGGTGACCCAAATTATGGCTTTGGATGAATTAGGTGTGTAGAGTTGAAAAGAGATGATATACTTTGTATCTCCATTAGATTGGCAAGAAATAAATTTTTAAGATATGTTCTTTTTCTATATATTATTGTGGTTTCTCAAAATCTAGAGGGTTGTAGCCACCTTAGAAGGTGAAACTTAATAAAAGTCTAGTTGTTGTGGTTACTAAGATAGATAGGTGTGGCAACACCTTGAGGGATTTTAGTCTCACTAAATAAGGGTTAGTAGTTCCTTGATCAATTGTAGCTAGTCTAAATTGTTTTTTGTTATTATATGATAGAGTCTAATTGTAGGTTTCAATGGGTTTTCTCCCCGAAGAGGGTTTACAATAAATGTCATGCGTTAAATGTTTGATATTCCACTATCTCTCTTGTTCACTGATACAAATGATGTCTATGCTTCATGAATGATTATGGTAATTGATTAAGAATTTTTAAAGGTTTGAAATTAAATTTGGATTATCCAGGCTCATTGATTCAACCCCTCCTTTCATTGATTGTTCCTCTACAATGATATTGTACTAGTGTCTCAAGTTCTCTCACTTAGGCATAGAGGTCATTATCAATATATATTTACATCCCTATGAACATTAAAAACATTTGGAAGATGAGTATGAAAGTTACAAATATTGATTTGGCCTAGATCTAGTTTCTAAAAAAGACTAAGACAAATAAATACTTGTCGAATTAGCATAGTCCAATTATATCAACCCAAAAAGACTTGAATCATCATCCCATATACCTCCTCATAAATTCTCTAATCATTTTACCATCTTAACCAATGGTCAAGGAAAGTATTTAACTCATGACACATTTCACATTCCCAAGCTTTTATAGAACCCAAAGTCCTATGGAAGACCTAAATCCAAACCACCTTGCATGGAGTGTCAATGAAATTGAAAGGGAAAACTTCATATTCTGGATCTTATCATTTTCAAGCCATCCACTATGAAAAAAGAGAACAGACTTTCCAATGATAAATCCTATTTATATAATGACAAACTAGTCAATTACTAAAAAAATACCAAATATCCCATTCCTAACCGAATCATGAATAACCAAGACTATGAAGGAAGAGGCCCCAGGGTAAATTATCAAGGTATGTTAGAGCCAATAAACCTCCTAGGGGTGACCCCATGTATCTTATTCATGTTCCAATGCCAATGTCTAGTGACAGTGATGTTGATAGTAAAGATGAGTCTGATGATAACATCTATGAATACCTTACCAATACCAACCTATTTGACCCACATTCCATTTGTACCATTACCCCAATAAGTTGATATAATTCAATTCTTCTTTATTACCCTCAGCTTATAGCATAAGATTGGTAAGAATCCATAGTGCCTATAGATGATTTTGAGAATGATGAGGCCTATTTTAATTTTATAGGATTTAGAGATAATGTTCCATTGGGAGACCAAAAATAATGGTTCCATATAAAAATATATCCTACTACCTATTTTGGAGAGTGAGTGAACACCGTTAGCCATAAAGAAAAAATAAAAAATTGAGGTCCCAAAGTGAAAACCTCTTTGAGGAGATTTTGGACTAGGGTAAAAGGAAAGAAAAAGGCTAGTATATTGGTGAAACCCTATTTTAGGTTCCATGAGATGGTGGTGTTGACATTTCCTTAAAATAAGCTTAAAATACCACCAATGATAAACTTGAATATGGGTCTAAATTTAGTTTTGTAGGATAACATTCCTTTGATCAATTTTGCATGGGAGTTTCCTACCGTATTTATAACACAGACATCCATACCATTAGGATATTTATATTCATCTTAAATAACTAGTATAAACATATGTCTTTGTAGTTACAAGCCAATTCAAATCATTTACAACCATTCTAGAAGATGAATCAACTCTCCTAGTAGAAGATACTACATAAGTCAACAATGGGACCCCAAGGGACCTGAAATGGATCAAATTAGGTGCACCCTTAACTAAGGATAACTATGAAATATTTATATCCCTTTAAATTTAATTTGTTGACATATTTACTTGGGCATTCTCAAGCATGCCATGTTTGAAACCCACCTTGGTTTTACACCACCTAGTTCTACATCATGATGCCAAACCTATAAATCAAAAACTATGCAAAATGCATCCTCATATTATTGTATCAGTAAAAAAATTGTTGGGAAAGCTCTTAAAAGTGAGATGCATCTAATTGATTAATTATTCAAAGTGGATATTGAATGTTTTACCTATTATCAAGAAGCTAGAAGGAATCAGAATATACATTTATTTTAGAGATGTGAGCAAGGCCTACCCCAAGGATGAATTTCCCCTACCAAAAAATGACATGCTATTTGGTTCCACATTAGGGTATGAAATTCTTTCACCTATCGATTGATTTTTAGGGTACAATTAGATTAGGACCACACCAAAAACCTAACATAAGATAACATTCACCACTCATTTGGGAGCATTTTTTTATCATGTTATGCCATTTGGTCCTAATAATGTTGGGGTCACATACCAAAGAGCCATGACCATCATATTTAATGATATGTTCCATGCCATTATTGAAGACTATGTTGATGACATATTGGCTAAATAAAATACCCATGTCAATCATCCAACTACATTGTAAAGAATATCTGAAAGGCTTCATGAATACAAAGTGAGAATCAATCCTAATAATTGTATTTTTGGTGCCACTTTTAGGAAATTTTTACACCTCAACATCTCTCATCAAAGTATTGAAGTTTATCCTACCAAAGTGAAAGCCATTATTGAGATTCCACCACATTGCAATTTGAAGCAACTCCATAGTTTGTAAGGCAAGATTCAACCTATTAGACACTTTATTTCTCAACTGGCTAACAAATGCCATCCATTTACACACTTAATGAAGAAGGGTATCACATTTCATTAGGATGAAGAATAAAAGAAAGCTTTGTAGTACTTAAACAAATATCTTACCAATCCACCTATTTTATACTACCAATGATAGGAAATCCATTACAACTTTACCTCTCTACCATTAACAAATTCCCATGGGTACTTCTAACTTAACATTGCGATAATGGGAAAAAACCTGTGATTTACTATCTAAACTTTACATTAGTTGCATATGAATATAGCTATATGCTTATTGAAAAACCCTATTTGTCTATGGTCTTTATAGACCAGAAGCTATGAAAATACATGCTTAACAACAAGACCATAGTTATTTCCAAATTATATCTACTCAAGTATCTACTATCCAAGACAACTTTATAAGTCTACATGGCTAAATGGATCATACTTCTAAGTGATTTTGAGATAGAATATGTCAACTAAATATCTATAAAGGGATAATTACTTGTATATCATCTTGTTGAAGATTGCCTTGAAGATATAAAACCACTAACCTTTCAATTCATAGATGTGTTTGTCATGACCAAAATTGAAACACCCCCTAAGGAGCATCACTAGAAGTTATATTTTTATGGCTCATTCACCTCACATGGATCAGGGATAGGCTTATTATCTATTATACCATATGGGAATATTATATCTAAATCATTCCATATCAATCTTCCTTATACTAAAAACTTGATTGGATATGAATTACTTGTCATAGTTATTTGTTAAGAATTTTAATGGAATATTCAACATCTCACAATTTATGGTGATTCTCCTTTAATCATCAATCAGGTCACAGACCACATTCAAACCAAAGATGAAATTTTGGTGCCATACAAGGCCATGATCAACATTCAAAAACTATAGATTGCCATCATATATTTTGAAAACATACCAAGGGATAGTAATAAGACACTAGATGCCATGCTCAAAATTAGTTCTTTAATCCTCTACACAAATAGGATAAAATAATATCAATTCCTTGTTAAAAATATTCTAGTGGCTGCTCATGAACCTTAAACCATCATAGTGATATGTGACATTATTGGTCCTAGGTCTATATGGTATTCAAAACTTTTTAACTACCTTCATGACCATATTATACCACTAGACCTAATACATAAACAACAAAAGGCCTTTACCCACTAAGCCTCATGTTATACCTTACTTGGCCTAACCCTTTACTACCATAACCTTAATGGAACTCTACTTCATTGTTTAAATTCAACATAAGAAACATTATTTGTATTGGAGGTTCATGAAGGATTATTTAGAGCCCACACCAATGGTAAAATCCTAACCAACAAATTCATATATACCAGATATTACTAGCTAATTATAGATGCAAATGCAACTACTTATGTTAAATGGTGTGATAAATGTCAAAGACATTCTAATCTAATTCATGCCCTAATAAAAACACTAAAACTAATGCTTAAAACCTATTTTTTTATAATATGGGGACTCGATATCATTTGGAATATTAACCCAACGTCATGTGATGTCCATAAACACATCCTTATCAATACTGAATATTTCACTAAGTGGGTTGAAGATATACCCCTCACTTATGTGATTGGAAAAAAAATTTCAATGTTCATTTTAAACCATCTCATCTACCATTATGGTATGCTATCTGACATTATATCAATAATAGAATATCATTTTAAAACAAGGATGTCAAATCACTTTATTTTGGTACAATATCAGTCGACATTTTTAAACCACATATTACCCATAGTAATGACTAAGCTAAATCATCCAATAAAACCATTATAAACATCCTTAAAAATATTATCAATAATTTTAGCGATGATTGGCACATCCAAATATTCTATGCCCTCTAGGCATATCTCACTAATTATCGTATCCCAATAAGAGCCACTCAATATTCCATAGTTTATGGAACTAAGGTCATCCTTCCCATTTAGGTTGAGTTACCTTATTTGTATATCTCATTAAAACACATCCTAGATGATGAAGATTACCAAGTAGCTCATATTTAAGATCTAGACTTACTTGATGAAAATACATGGCCTTTGCCAATAACCTTTAAGAATACCATAACTATTTTTATGGCCATTATAAATGATGGTTCAAACATAGAGAGTTTGAACTTGGTGATAGTGTTCTCAAATAAAAAAAAAATAACATCACAATTGAGAAGAAGAAGGGCAAGTTCAAACCTAATTGGATAGGCCCATATGTCTAGGTAGAGACGAACTTGAGGAGCCAATGAACATTAGAGAGCTTAAACAACATTTTTCTTGAGAGACTAGAAATATTATATTTTAGGCTCATTTGAGTTGTACTATAATATGATGTTATTTATACTATACCATATATCATTATAAGATACCTTTCCCAATTGACCATAGTTGTTTTTAACCTCTGTTCCCATCCCTTTGACCTTGATTCCATTCCATTAGATTTTTAGCCACCTTTAGTAAGGAGATTTAGATAAAGTTTTAGTAGTTGATTCATTATTCTAGATAAAGGAATTATGTTGGACTAGTATGATAGTGGTTTGGCAGATACATTCTTCATTTATTGTTTCATTTCATTTCATGTGTTCATAATTATAATCACCTTTAGGTAAATTAGTGTTCCACTCGATGCTACTAAATATAACTGCCTTTGGGAAATTTAGTACCATTGACTTTTGTTGTTATTCCCTAATTATAACCACCTATCAAAAAATTAGGAACAACATATTTATCATGCCTTTAAGTCCCACCTTACCATTCCTATTCCATACTATGACATTAGCCTAATTTGAGAACTTGATACTACCTAATCAAATTCTTCTGTTGTAAATCAAAACTATAGTGACTTAAGGTCTCATTATAGGACTATATATGAAAAAAATCTATTCATGTTGATGTGGGCTCAATCACCCTTTGCCACACTCTCACCATTTTGTGAGAAATTTAAGATTGAATTCCCTCAACATTTTTCAAGTTAAACTATTTTGTATCTAATAATTATTGATTAAGTTGAAATATACATATATAATTTCAAAAAAAATTGTAAAAAACAATTCCTAAAAAACACAAATTCTTATATTATCAACCACTTCTTTGACTTAAATATTATGATAACCCTCACTTTTTCAAAAGTAACCACTTGTCTTTTAGATTTTCATCTTTATGGCCTTATGTTTTAGGCTCTCACCTTTTTGTGAGTATACTCTATTTATCATGATCTCATCATTTCATGAGACCATTCCCATTATTCATCAATAACACAATCATGTTTTCCTTATCATCATTTTTATTTTATACCATCTCCTAGGAGAAATACATTTTTCCTAAATTCTATGTTGGATCTTGCACCTATGGAACTATGTAGACAACGTCCACTATTCTAGTGGATAGAGTCAACTTATCTACCCCATCCTTTTCTTCTCTCCACCTGCCCCCCCCCCCCCTCCCACATTTTATTTGTTATTTTTGTTGTATCATATACCCTAGGGTCAATTTTTGTCATCTTGTTAATTTCATTATTTCTTTATAGCCTAGGGGTAACATTTGTTTCTATTTTATCTTTTGTTTGTGTTAACATTGTAATTAACCATTATTTATATTTTATCATGTTGTTTTATTTGTTTTGTTTCCTTTTTGTTTGTAGATGTTTTGTATTCCTATTTGATTTTTTATTTTCTTATTTGTTTTCTTTCATTATTATGCCTTGACTTAGCATATATATGTTCATTGGGCTATTCCTTGTGTATTATACTTAAGTTCACCCATATTCATATAACAATGTTGTCATCATGGTTTTTATCATTGGTGTATTGTTTTTAGTTTTTTATTGGATCACAAGTCAATCCTTATGAATATTTAGGATAAGTTATTATGGTGTTTTCTAACATCATATATACCATCATGTTCTATAATAAAAATCAACTCAATAAATTTTTCAAGCAATGAGGCCACGTTACTTCTCCTTAGTTACCTGAAAAATTCTTTATTTTTCCCAATGATTTCACCCAAATAGAGTAATTTAATCAAGATAGAATTTTAATCCTTGCTATTTAGGAGTGCATATCAATACTAGAAGGTATCCCAAATTCATATTTCTCTTTTATACCAACTTATTCTTACTCCATGAGTATGTATTTCGTATGTAAGCCCCCTTTATCACGTTTCCATATTATCCCATCCATAGTGCCAATGATGATAACAACATTTCGGTAAATCACTATGTTTGAATCTAAATTTTCATGCTAGTGATTATAACCACATTTGGAAGAATCATTATATTTGAATCTATCTATATGTTAATGATTATAACCACCTTTGGGAAAGTCATTATCTCTATCTACCCAATTGGGGCATGTTTTAATTCTACCAATGATTATAACCTCCGTTGGGAAAATCATTATTTTCATTATGCTAATGATTATAACCACCTTTGGGAAAATCATTCTCTTGTTACCCCTTTTCCTTTGTCTAATTATTATATCTGCTTGTGGGTAAATCACTATATTTTTCCTTGCTATGTCAATGATTATAATAGCCTTTGGGGAAAACATCTTTTTTAACTATCTAACTAGGGCAACTCCTTATGCCACTAATTATAACTGTATTTGGGTAAATCAATATTTTCCACCCTTTTACCTTTTGGTCCCATTGTTTCCTTCTTTTGAGGGACTGATCACCGACCTTCTTAACTGAATGCTCCCTCAAGGGGAATCCATAGCTCATCTTATACCTATTGGGGCATTAGGCATACATGAACTTTTCATTCTTTGAGAATAAATTATTTTGCCTATAGCTTACAATGCCTTCCTAAATAGGGAATAACTATAGACACCCAGTTCTAGCCATAATTATCTTTCGACTAGACATTAGACTAATTCTTACTAATAATTACAAATTAAGCATAGGAATCATTAAACATCCCAAATTTCTAGATGAACATCATTTTTTAATGATAAAAATAATGTTGAGGCATCCCTATTAGGGATGGTAGCCCATATGTAATAGTAACCTCTCATGGATTCATCCTTAATCACCTTACAACTCAATAACTGGTAATTTAGCCTATGAACCCTTTAAGTGGGAAACTTGATTAAATATTAAAAGAGATAAAATAATAATAAAAATAAATTATCCATGTTCAATTAAATAATATATGAAAATGGAAATTTCAAAATTAAAAATATCAAGCCTTTCCATCATTACCTTTATGAGATGCCAAGGTCTTCCTAAATCTCCCAAAATATATAATTTAAGAGCCATGCCTAGTAATAAAAAATCATTATTACATGACAAATTTTAACTCAAATAAAGTTAGCCTTAACTCACCTAGGGTTATTTTTAACCCATTCCATGTTCAAGCTCAACTTAATTCACGTTAGGTGATAGTTAACTTTTAGAGGCTATAAATAGAAGGCCATATATGTTAATTTCTATGTGTTGATAGTGTTGAGTTATTATGAGGGATTTACAATAAAGCTAAATTAGTGTAATGTTATAATTCTTAAATAGATGTAAATAAATGTTTCAATTAATTATACCATTCTAAATTCATATGCCAAGTAAGCAAGCCAAGGTGCTAAGGAGAGAAGAACCAAAGAAAGCTTCATTGTCAAAGACTTCTTGGTGCACAAACTGAGAAATATATTTAAACAAGCCATTTAGATCTCCAAGGAAGGTGAAATAATGTTTTTTTGTGTTCTAGTTGTGTTTTCATTTGTATGTTTGTTAACTATGCTCTGCTTAGTGTCTAAGCTAGAGGTGTTAGGATTTTAGTGCTTTATTTATATTTTTTTATTGGACTAACACAAGACTAACCTCCCCTCTATTGCATTCCTTGTTCATAGAGTTAATATATAAATAAGGGGTTACAAGTGATGATTTTAGATTAAATGTTAATTTTATGTGTCTAAACCATGCACATGTCAATATTTTCAATAAATCAAATAATCCTATTTTCCATGTCAAATACAAGATGTCACCCAAAATCCACTTTTCAATTTAAAATTCATAAGTATTACACCAAATCCAAGTTCAAAATACATTTTCCAAGTTAAATTCAACACAAATATGAAAGTGTGAAAGCAAGGTCTATGAAATGCTTTTACACACTCCAAAACATCTTAATGAAATCTCTTACATACTCATAACTTTCACAAGTGAGTTTATTACATACTCGGTCTCCCTCATTTATGAGGAGGACCTATTTTAATCTATTGATATTTATATTCATCCAATGGTCCACATCAATAAATAAAAAATAAAAAATAGAGGGCTTTTAATCCATTCTAAAAAATACTTTTCATGCACCAACGTGTTTGTACTCAATCCATCAATAAATTCAATAATCCAACTTCATATGATAAATAACATCCATTTTTTAAGGGGAGGTGATGTCAAATTGAACACATTCTTCACCAAATAATTGTAACCACATATTCATCAGAACAAGAGTGAAATCATATAGATAATAGGGTATGTTAAGGTATACTAATCATTTTATTTTATTTCTTTCCTTTTTGGTCAATTTGAAGTTACACTTGTATTGATTAGGTAAAATTTCAGTCTTTTTTTTAATTTCTACTAACAAAAAACAAATATTTGTTCTTTGGGTTACATATTGACATGCTTAGTGGAACACACAACCCATAATTACCTTTTCAGTTATCATGTCCTACTTGTATAAAAATTCCAAGTTAATTTAAGCCAATTTTTTCAAAAAATTGCTAAAATATGTTTGTAGGCATTCAAATATTTCACCCTATTCATTGATGGTTTTGCCAATGAAATCATAGTGTATGCCCTTAAAATTAGTGAGTTCACCTTTATATTTTCTTTCATTAAAAATGTTGAATTTACACTATATATCATCAATATTTTTGGTTTGACATCATGTTCTCCCTATATAACGATGAGTTCATAGAAATCTATTTTTAATTATCTGATTACCATTGACTTCGCCTTGTAGATAATTGATTTTTCCCTATGTGGTGGTGGGCTCACCATATGGATTTACAATTTTTTATTTTGTAAATTTTGCACTTTTTATGCTTGACAAAGACTTGAAACTAAACTAATAATCATTTTTTTATACTTGGTTTCACATATGAAACAAAATAAAAATTTAAACAAGAAAACATACACATTTGGTTTAGCACTTAAAAAGAATTAACATTATTATTTGGTATACTAATAAATAATTTTATTTGATGTTATTGCTTATGTGTTTTTGTTTACAATAATCAAAGTGCATGTGCTCCCCTCTTGTACATATTAGGAAATCTTAAAGATTAGAAATGTTTAAATTATATTTTTTTATCTTCCCATCATAAGATAAAGGTATTTATATTCTCATATTATACCATTTAGGTGACCATGAGCCTCAGAGATAACTAATTTTCCTTTTTTTTTTGGATATGTGAGTTGGACCTTAATCCCTAAGCCTACTTATTTAGGTTTTAGTTATTGAGATTTCATCCCATAATATTAGGAACAACCCATTATTCCATTGGGGTATATAAATTAAGAGAGGATATGTCTTTAATTTTAAAGTGATGTTAGATTTTATGTAAGTTATGATAAGGGTTTTCATGATCCAATACCCAGACCCCAAATATCACAGCCCAAGGTTCTATTTTTTGGAGACACTCAACTAAAATATTATAGGTAGAGTGTCTATGAAGAGGATAAAAACTCTCATGTAGTCTATTAATCATCATCTTCCGTTGATGTGGGCCTCACATACCACAATTTGCGCTAAGGATGCCTTTAGTTGAGAATTTTTTAGCCTAGTTTAATACCTATTGGCCACAAATATTTAGTATTTCAAGGGACACCAATCTCACACAAGATACTAGAAACATAGAATTTAATGTGAGGGTTAAGAGATTAATGTGTGCCCACTTTTTTGATGAGAGATATATTTGGGATACTAACTACTTTGCACACATTTTTATACTAAGCATATGCCTTATAACTTGTAAGGTCATTAAAACTCAAGCATGATCAACAATTTTAATCCAAATCATATCAAACATCCAAATTAAAAATTCTAATATCAAAACAAGTATAGATTCATCCAATTCAAAATCAATTCAAAAATTCCAATGTCAAATCAAATTAAATCAAAGTCAGATATTAAAAATTCAAACATCCAATTTGGACTAACTTAAATAAGAACTTGAAATCCTTGTCAAAAATCACAAATCCAAACCATTGAAAATTTAATCATTAAAAAGTCAAAAAATTCAAATTCAAATCATGTGATAAAATAATCAAATGTCTTAAAGGTATACAAGCAAAAAATAAAATATGCAAGCTAATATAAATCAAAATAATCCAAGAATTCAAGGAACACTTTAATCCTAAATCAAAACCAAATCCTTATCCAAATTCAAATATAACATAAACAAAAATTAATTAGATTCACATAAAATCCAAACATAATTTCATGTTTCCCATCAAAAACAAATTGAACATCCATGTCATTTCTCACAAGAAGTGGGGCTAGATACAATATTATATTTAATGAGTAGTTTTGTGAAAATCTATATATATTCGATCAAGGCTAATAATTTCATACTAATGATGATAGGAAGGTTTGACCAAATTATTATGAGACTGAAACTCACACTGATCCACATAGAGTTGATCAAAAAATATCTAAATTTGAATAATAAATATTTAAACAAAAATATGACATCCTTTTAAGACTATTGGGACTAGTTGTCAAATTCTCAGCTAGTTATGCCTTAGAAAATTTTAAGAACCTTATCTATGCACTAGAAAAGGATGTTAAAAATCTAATTTAACATAGGGTTACTTTGAGTTACACCCCAAATAAAAATCAAGACACTATTGAAAATCCACATCCAATTACTGAATCTAAAGAGAAAGGGAAACATACTTGTGTAACACCACTCCCTAAAGATACAAACCAAGTTTTGATTGAGTATTTACAAAATGTAACCAAGTATTTTATTATTTTAAATTTATTTCAAATTTCACTCAATCCACATGAAAATTTAAAACCTATCGATCTGAAATCTAACAAAACTAAATCCATTAATGGGGTTTATATCCACTAAATCCAATCATAATCCACCTATAACCACATATAAATATACATCAAGTGAAACTATATTCTAAAAACAACATACATCAAATCCATATCAAGGCCATCCATATACTTAGGATTGGAATGAGATAAAATATTATCTTTTAGGATTAAAAATATGGAATAAAATCATGAAATTGAAGTTTGAGGAACTATGTTTGTATCCATTTAATAAAATCATTATACAAATCCCTTTCCCATTGCAATTTGAAGCTCCCACATTTCATAAATAGAAAAGGAAAGGAGACCCACAAGATCATTTTAAGTAATTATTAATGGATTCTTAGGATGTAACATACAATTAATTTTTTATACCTAGGTCATTCCCTTAAAGTTGAGGTGACCAAGACCTAGAATGGTTTATCCATATACCTAAAGGACATGTCATTAAATTTTCTAGAGTATCTAAGCACTTTGTAAATAAATTCTCATATATTATGGATCCTAAGTTGGCAATTATGATACTTTGTAAACCTAAGCCTCATTTTAGGACTCAATAAAGTAGACAGTCAATGCCAACTACAAGCATTTAAACCTATAAGTACACCCAAAGCACAGTTCTAAGCCATAGGATGAATGAGCTAAAGATCATATTATGTGCCAAAGTGAGGTGATGAAATGACTTAGGTGATTTTATGTGGAATTAACATTATAAAATAATTATTCAAAGTCACAATTACATCAATGAATATGAATCAAGGGTGATATTACGAGTACATTCTATGGACTTTTCACCATATATGGACTTAAAAGCTTGGTTTTGGGTCAAATTATTTTGAAGGTGATGTGTTTAGATATTTAATTTTACATAAATATATTTAATTATTTTTTTTTGATGAAATGGATATAAAAAATTATCAAACCTGATCAATTTTCACCTACAACAACATATCACAGTCATTTGATTAATCGAAATGCCTTGTTGGAGGTCCTGACATCCTTGAGATAGGGGTAGAAGTTTTTTACATATTATTGAAGATAATTTTGTGAAAATTAATTATAAAATCCCTTTTAAATCATAAAAACACCATGAAAACATTTTAAAATATGTAAAACTTAGTAAAAAATGTAGATAATCTATGCACAAGTATCAAAATTGAGGGAAAATTAAGGATTCTAAGAGCTACAGGTGGATTTAAGACCTTAAATTTTGTAAATTGGGTAATAGTGAGCTAACAAAACATTTTAAAATGTTTAATTTCCATTAGACAAGTGTAAATATTTTATGTTTTGTCTTAGACCTCAACCTATTCATTTGAGGCCACCATTGGAGCATGCTTAGTTCTGGAATGCTACAAAAGCTCATAATCCAAATTAAAGGATTAATAATTATGGTGTGATGTTTATAAATAATAATAATACTTACAAATAGTGTAAAAAATAAAAAATTTATGCAACCCATGCTCATACAGGCTTTTACAAGCAAATAGGCACATATGCCAAAAAGGCATTTTTTGAATGTTCAAGAAAAAATAAATTTAAAAGTGTTTTTATGTCATGCTTCAGGTACCATAATGATTATTTTATGATTTTTGAATCTTTTAAGGAACTATTTTCATCTTGGTGAAGTTTTTCACTTTCTGCAATTCTAGGCACCCTTACAAGCCTCCTATTCAGATGCTCATTTTGTTCACCGTGTGTGGAGTTTGGATGAAAACTATTAGTATTTTTTTATTAACCATATATACTTATAATTAATTAATAATTGATATTATTTTATAATATTTTATTTATGAACAATCGCTAAGAGCGTAGGCAGCCCAGAATGTAAGCTAAACTCTATAGGCAAAATTTATTTACATGGTAAATTTTCATATATTTTGCATGGGAGCTCAATATTTTATGGATGTAAAAGGGTTAAATTTTATATTTAGAAATTTAAATAGTTATTATTTGGAGATCTGTACTTCATGAATCATTAGTTTGAATATTTAGTGTTAAAACCCTCTTAAACCCCTAAAAACTAATTTTGAGAAAAGTGGATTTTCATGCTATCAAATCACCATGGATCAATCTAAAAAAAATTTAAAAATAAATTAAAATTGGATATTATTCCATAAATTTAAATTTTATGAATTTATTTGTATAAATTAAAGTAAAAATCATGGTTTTTGTGGAAAAAAACATGTAAAAAAAGTACAGGGTAGTTCAATGGAATATAATCAATAGAGATCAAATCCTGAGACATGTTATTCATCCTAAAATATTAATTTTATCATAAATAATCCTATAAGTTTCAATATTATCTCAATGAAAATGGATATTCTATTGGAAAATGGAGCAAAATTGGCCTAGTCAACCATGTTGACTGAATGATGAAGGTTTTCACATCAAAATCACATATTTGATGATGAATGAAGTTGTTACAGGTATAATTATTAGTTTTTTAATGTTTCATGCCTTATTATTTTAGTTTTAATTGTGACTAGGAGTAAAAATTAACCTTTAGGCCTTTTTGGTAAAAGATGGTTTAGTTGATCAATTTGTCATGTTTGAGTTTGTCATTAGAATTGATCATCAAAGAGTTAAACTTGGAACTCCACACCACTTTGATGTTATTTAATAAATATATTTATGTTCATTTCATCCCTCAATATTCCATTTCATGTAAGAGGAGTCTAAAGAGGCAATTAGTTAGGTCTTAATGAGTCTTGACTCTAAGTTGACAATTTGACATCATCGTGTACCCATCTTTGGTTGACATGTCATTCAAGATTTAAAACAAATCAACTGGAGTTTATCTTTGAAGATGTGGTGTATCATTATATGTAATGGAGTTTGACTTATCAAACTTGGGTCCACCATATTCCTATGCCAAATTTTGAAGCTCTTCATGCAATTTTTGTGGAGATAAAGGATTTTTGGAATTATTTAATCATTGTAAAAGGAGTTAGTCTTGAGTTAGTCAACCAAGAATAATATTTATCCCTTTTCAACACCACTTATATCTTGGATTAGGTTTATGGATATATTTATTGTCCTTTTCAATCCATTTTGGATTATTCTTAGAGTTGAAGTGAAAATTTTAATCTAGACCATACATCAATAAAGGATATTTTTATTTTTCATATGAGTTTTGATGGATAATAGAGTGAAATTTATTATGTATCAACATATAAGTGAGATTATATCTCATATTTATAGGTCCATTACTCACCTATTACTTTCAATCTCATGTTTTGTAGGTCTTTTAAAGAGGTAAAAAGGAATTTTATAATCCAAAGTTCTATTAATCCTTCATCTAAAATATTTATGTTTAAAGGAAATAGAGTAATTTTATTGATTCACATGTATGCATTAGTTTTAGTAGCATTCAAAGGATATAAATGATCGAGGTGCATCACCTAATTAGACATGTTTTCCTTTCAATTTTACCTTACTCTTTTCATCCCAAAATCTTAGTAAATCAGATTTAATTGATAAATATTAAGGGAACCATCTCTCTCTGGTGATTCTTCTCAGTACAAATTCATCCACACTCTAAGAAGTTCCAATTGTATTAGCTAGAGAGAAGGTGTGCCTTGCACATCTTCAAATAGGCTACTCACTAGAGTGATAATAGGACCCATAGAATTAAGAATGAATTATTATGCACTATGTATCAGGCCCCATTAATTATCTTATGCATTTTTATGATTAATTTTCAATACACATTAGATAGTTATTGTAGCCTTAAATAATATACATCAATAATAATAACAATGTTTATCAAATAGACATTAGTAATACACAATGTAGAAACAATGCTATATTTATTATATAACATTTCATAATTGCATGGCCATTCAAGGTTACAAGGCATTCAAGTCATTTAAAATGTTATAGACATTTACTATTATCTTATGGTCTATTTTTTATCTTATTTCCTTTTCATTTAAGTCACTTTCTAGTTCTCTAGTGGAAAGTTAAACTTTCATGATCTTCCCTACCTATCCATTATATAGATGTGTCCACTTCTTGTTCCTCACTTTATTTTAGCTGTTTATACATGTGAATGAAAGGTTTTACACTAATAATATGTTAAGTTAAATTTAAACCCAAATCTTTCCCTAAATCACATATAAGAGAAACTATGAAACAAATTAATCAAACATTTTGAAAATAAACATAAACATGTACATAATAGGAGATGCTAGATTTAATGTGGTTCACCCAAAATGGGACACATCCACCAAACTTGTCTAGTATATTATTCTCATCAATACAAGGAAGAAACAAAATCCTATAACGAACCCTGTACACCTCTCTACCTTTTTTGCCTCCACTCTATTTACCAATTTTTCATCTTCTATCACAATCATATATCTCAACCATATATCCATACATTTTAGGGTGAAAAATACATAAACATAACCTCTACCATCAAATCTATAAACCTTTAATCAATGGCCCAGATTGACTATGAAATTATAATTTAATAACGCAATTTTAATTAAAAAAAAGTCAACCCCCCCATGCCATGAGGGATTCAAAGAATGGGATCCAAATTCAGCTGAAGTAACATTAGAATTTTAACCTCTAATCTTGGAAGATAATCAAGCTCCACAACTAACATAATAGGTCAAATCAATATCAATATTGACAAGGTTATGATTTGTGCACATCATCTTAATTTGTACTTAATCTTGAACTCAACATTCTAAATGAGTTTAATCATTCACAAAAAATGAACATTCATTATTGAGGTAGCCATAGATCCTCCTCAAAGGGTGCATGTATTCCTTATTCTTCTATGTTGTGCTATCAAAAGTAGTACTTTGTGCATCCTTCATGTGTCTCCTCTTTGTATGATTATTTCATGTATAATGTACCTATAAGGACATCAAAAGTATGGTAAACTTCATATATATCCCTAACCATATTAGAATGGATATATCCCTATATCCATTGGTTGATGCTTCCCCTTTTTACCTCCTCTTATTTTGAGGTGGGTCTACATATACACTACCAATTATAATAGTTTAGATACTATGTGTCTCCTCTCCTTGTCACACCACCTTTTTTTCTATTCCAATTCTTCTTATACCCTAGGTCATTTACTCTAGATACTCATTACCTATTATCTCTCTTTAGAGTATCATATATTCTCTTGGATGTATGTGTTTAGCTCAGTATTCTAAACCCAATTTATCTATTTTATTTGTTCAAATCCTTGTACTCCATTCCCTCTATCGATTGTATCTTTATGGAAGATCTTGACTTTCTAACAATTCTTATTTATGTGCCTGAAGAGTTGGAATTTGAAAGTCTATAATTCCTCATTATCACTCATTATATATATTACTTGTATAAATTAGTTTCTTATGTTCTCTCAAAATTGGAGCTAAATATTCCAGTCTATTATATCTGACCTCACACACATATGCATATAAGATAAGCACATAATTAAAACAAAAATAAATATTTCATGGAGGTTTCAAGGATTCAACTCTTCGTGTTCATAGTAGATATTCTTTTGTTATTCCTTTTAACACATCTTCTTGATTAAAAAAACCCATCATAAGCATAAATCCATTTAACATCCTTATTCATAGGCCAAATATCTCTATTTATAATTGTGAGTTTCGTTATGGATTGATCTGGTTTATGGGTTATAATTTATGTTAATAGTACTTTGGATCCTCTTTTTGTAAATACATGTTCATCTAGTGCATCACTGAGTCATATCTCAAGCCACTTAACTCTCAAATATCATGGTTGAGTCATGCATTGAGCCACTAAACCTTATCAATAATCAATTTTACCATCTTTTTCATTGAGTATAAAGTTAAATTGTGTAATCTAATAGTAATACCACATCATGAGACATCTAAAAATATACTTTATAATATATAAAATTATCCACTCAATCAAACATAAAATAACATAAGATTATTTTATGAATAAGAGATGAGTCTTTTGAAAATTTTATATTAATATTGTATTTAGTTTTAGTATTAAAATGAAGGAAGAATATATACATCCATATTCATATCTTGATCATGTAGTTGATCAATATTTTTGGGTTAGAAGTTATCCTAATAGTACTGTTGATGCCTAAATATGTATCATAAGGTGGTCAAATTGTTTAAGAAGCACTTATCATTTTAAAATTCAAATAATTTAGAGCATGAGTTTTAGTTTGTGATAATCTTGTTATATATGGTTTAATAGAGGCAAAATAATTGATTATTCACAATATTTATATTAGTTGGTAGTTGGGAGCCATTGTGGCTTCAAATATTCATAAATAATAAGATGATATATGCTAATTAAGATGAATTATGTTCAATTATAAGTCTAAATCTAAACTAAGATGGAGATATACATTGAAGTTTTAATCTAAAGTGAATTTTTAAAAAAATAATAAAAAAGAAGGGTAGGGCAGAGAGAAAATATGTTGATGTTGATCTTCATTCTAGATATCATGACAAAGCTCAAATATTTTCCAAAAATGTAATTAAAACTAGTAGAAAATATGAAATAGTTGGAAAAAATCTAAGGAAGGTAATAAATAATGCAAATAAGATCCAATCTTACTTTAAATATTTACTCCTATAAGTAGATAGTTGATACACATCTAAAAATGTAGAGCAAATAAAACAAAGTAAACTATAGAACCTTTAGTTATCCTAGCATAAGCACAAGTTAACAATTATACATTAAAATTTATACACAAAGAGTCTACAAGAACTATTCAAATCTATAATTTAGAACAGACGAGTGAGAGAGAAACCATATAACAATTCACACAAACAAAATGAGATAATATTTCCATAATTCTCTACTTGAATTAGTTCCTCAAAGATTACACTAGTTTCAACTCAAAAAACTCCCTCCCTTTTTACAAATGGTAATGCTCAATTTTATATAATTATAAGGTAGTTTATCAATCAGTCATATCAAATTACAAGTGTACAAGTCTAAGGACAACTATCCTTTCTACAAAGTTTCTAGAATACACTAGACTTTTCCAAACAACCTAACCTATAGGAAATGTGCTTTTAAAAATTGCACATGCATTTACAAAGGAATATTATATTTTAAAAATATTAATTTTTTTTGGAAAACAATAGTCCTAAATAACTTTATATACCTAGTGTTGATGTTGCCTCTTCTTTCTAGTAAAGAATTTTTAATCTATAATGTTGCTTGTTGATAAACTGAAGATCCACCACTGGATTTAGGGAAATATCTTTTCCATGATCCTCTAGGTCTTTAAATTTATTTTCAATCTTCTCTATATCTCATTTTATTCTCCTGACATCTCTCATTTTCTCCTCAGATGATAGGAGTTAGCCCATGACTTTATTTTTGCCATATATTGTCTGGTTTTGACCCTAGTTTCTTAATTCTTACATGAACTAAAAGGCAGTGTTATTGAAATATTTGTCAGTTATGAGACTAAGTGAAATGAGGTCTATAGGATCCTTTATCAATATATCTAAGATATGAGACATTCCATCTTCTAACTACTTGAATTCTTTGACAAGGTCTTCCATTTTTTTAGACCAACTGTCTAAGGCCTCCATGTTGTCAACCAATATGGCCATGGCCATATTATAATGTGCTTTGCTAGTAGTTATAAAATTTGGAAATATATTTTTTTATAAGCCCTTAATAAATTATTTCACTTGAAGACTTGGAACATTCCATTAGATTTTCATTAGAGATTTGCTTCTCTATTTCTCTTTGTCTGGTCTTGATTACCTTTAAAGAGTTGAAGAGGTGAACCATGGTGTCCTTGAACTTATTGAATATATCCTAATGAATTGATAAGATAATATACTCTTTAAAAATATTGTTTTATTTCAATATGCCTATGATCATTATTTAAAACTGATCATTTTGAGCCTAGGGCACTTCAAGGATCTTCTCCTCAAATATCTTGTCTTGTCTTAGATTTTGCCCAACCACAGGAGTTAGACCAACAAAAAGTTTAATATTATAAAAGGTAAAATAGTCACCTTCAACCATGGATTTATTTTCAATTACTCTCTCTATGTTATTCATCTCTAGGTTAAAACAAACTCCCATTGATGATTATATCACTTGAAGTTTTAGGAGCACCCATCTATGTTCCACTTGACTTTTTAAGGGTAGTCATGCATCTTTATTTTTCCTATTGTTATAACACGATAATTTAGGGATTGAGTTCATAATCCAAATGGATGTTAAAAAAAAATTTAATAACCCAATGGTGTTGCATGGTTGGAAACTTTTGTAACTTTACATATATGAAATGCTGTAGAATGGAGGGGCCATAAATTGGATTATCACTGTTACAAAATTTAATTTCACTCAAAGGTTGAATGAAATTCAACTTTGTTTTATTGCCTCCTACTTGAATTAGATCTAGCTCAACTTTCATTTTTAGTTGGCTTGTAATAGGAACTAAGTCCAAAGTTACTTCCTTCCCATTTCTTCCTTTGTTTCCTCCTCATTTTGGGACTAATGTTTTTCAATTTTTACTTCTTCTTCATTTGACTGGTAGGCACTAGCAGGTGCCATCAAGGCATCTTGTACTATCTCTTTGGCTTCCAATTCAATTATGTCAATTTATTACACTTGTGACTCTAGTTATTCAAGTAGTGTTGAATATGATGCTACTTCATCAGGTCTTCTCTCCTCAGGTCTCTTTTCATCTAGCCCTTGTGAAACATGCGCTTCAAGTTTTTATGTCTCTACCTATGGCTACATGGGAGGAGGTTTAGAAGATGGTATTATTAAAAAATGATACTAATTAGGCCCCATTTTCCATATATCCTCACTTGCATTTGGCTCTCTTATAATTCTAGCTTTGAGCTTGATGTTCTAGTTCTTTAATCTTGCCAAGAGTTTTGTGAATGAGGAAGCTTGGATGTACATTAAATCATAGACACTAGGTGATGTCCATAAGTCATGATAATATGCTTGGTATTCAAACATTTTTTAACCCTTTCATAGGGGTCCCATTGTCTCATTAAATCAATTTGAAGATTGAAGGAGGACATGTTCTTGGAGATAGTCTCTACATGGTCCTATTTTTGGAACATAGTCCTATTAATAGATAAAGGAAAGGAATGGATTAGTCCATTCCTTTTAATTTTATAGATGTTATCTATTCCATGGAATAATTTGTATACCACCTCTTCCTCTACCAATTTTATGGGTACATGGACTTGTAACCTAAGGGGTTGGCTCATAATTCCCTCTATACATATTATAGTGTAATCTAGATATAGCCAAATTTTCCAAATGAGATCAACATACTTATTGATCAAAGGCCTTAACCTCATCATAGGGATACCTTTAATGGATTAAATTAAGGTTAGGTATATGTAGTCACATACAAACTAAATATGGTCCCTATACTTGAATATATGCAATTTAAAATAATACTGGGAGATTGTTTGTCTCTGATTTGGTGACCACTCTTTTATGTTAGGGAGTTCGGTAGTGGCTAGAAAGGCATCCAAAAGATAAGACATCATATATAAATGGTTTATAATTTTCTTCTTTATTTTAGAGAATTGATTTTTGAATTAAATAGTGATATTCTCTCCAAGAGGGGGGGTAAGTACTTTTTAAACCATGAAATGCAATAAAGGGACCTAGAATTTGTTGACATTGGTGGTGGAGGGATTTACAGACAATTTGTTTAGTAATTTCATAATCATCCTAATAGAAACCCTAAATTGGGTGATTGGGTTCCTTCCACTATGTTCAAAGACTACTTGGGTGCTTGAATATAACCATTGGGTAAGGATGGTTTTCAAGTCATTTATATTAGACCATTCTTGAATTGTGGGTAAATCCACCTAAGTCTTGGGTAACTTGTAATAATTATCAAAGTAAATAGGGGAGATATAAACCATTATTATAAAATTATGATTATGTAAAATCATGTCTAGATCAATTTTAAAATCCTTAGAAATAAGAGCAATAAAATCAATACAATATAGAACCTCTAGCTTTATTGACACATAGTGAAGAATTATCATTTGAATCGAAATCAAGTCATAGTATCTCCAGCTGACAGATGTAATCTTTTCATCATCTCTTGTAATGGTTGGTAGTTCCTCAATGGTCCAAAAAAGATTCAACCAGTTGTTAGCTCCCAAGTTCAAGGTTGCATCATCAAATTCATAATCTTTGAAGAAAATCCCTTCTAAATTCATGGTTAGATAGAGTTATGTATTCTCTTTGCTTTTTTTTCTAGTTGCCATGACTATGAGTTCTTTCAAATTATTCATTATTGGTCTATAATTCACCTCTAGATAAATTTGCACTTGCTTAGGTGATAATTTGGCTCTTTCAAGCTAGACTATGGTCAATTTAGGATTGAATTAGAGATTTTTTTGACTATAGGTTTCTTTTCTAGGTTTTCTCAAGCTTTAATGGTGATAGATTTTTCACTTGAGTGAGTTTCTTCCTTATATTTGATTTAGACCTTGGTATTTATACTTTTGCTTTTCATAAAATCTTTATTTTTGTTGCCTTCTAGCCATGTGGCATCATCGTGGAATCTACATGGCACTTTTCAAGGTAGATTATTCATTAATATTTGAAAATATGGTCATTACTATTTAAAATTTTCCCTTTATTTTACATTATCAGATCTTCTTACATGGATCAATGTGGGTCATTGAACTTGATATCAAGATTTGAATGTTATTGGCTACCTTTATTATTTTCTATGGTTATGAAAAGTGTCATTACCATGGTTCTCCTGAGTTTTGTTGAAAAGTCTATAACCATATAGCTATATTTAATTAAATTTATCTAATTAGATGTGGGCCATTGATTATAATCTATGGGATGGACCACCATTAGCTAATTTTTATTCTTTGGTCGTGATCATGACACTTATCACCTTCTCACCATTTTAGAGGTTCTATTGAAACCTTGACTCAACCTCACTCTATCATATCAATCCCATCCATGTGAATGCAAGTCTTAGATCCTAAAAAGATACACAATGCTTAAGTTACTATCGAGACATATAAATAACTTTTCCTAAATACTTTAGACTATGGTTTTATTTTATGTTAATAAACATGAAATGAACCTTAGGATCAAATATTTAAGCTAGGTTTGGATCATGGTAAAAATGGGAACCTAAATAATAAAAGGGACTTAATGTAAGGTTTGTAACCTAAAGATTTATCATCTTAATAAACACAAAAAAACTTTTGGGTAAAAGCTCAAGTTTATGTCTATAGTAATAGGACCCTAAATTAGTTATATTGAGCCAATAAAATAAACCAAAAGATCATGGGTTATATAGGGACCAAGAATAATATTTTAGACTAAGTTTTCATCAAATGTTTAAAAACATGACTCAATATTAAAATAACATTTAAGCTAAGTCTATGGTGTTTATAATTATTCCCATGCATCTTTACATAATCTATGATAGGTCAAAGGTTAATGAAAGATAAATTCTGGTTTTGAGATACAAAACTTTAAGCATGGTTATTTTTTAAATGAGACTACATTGAACCTACAACATGAAGACAAACATGTTGATTCATCTAAGTGAGACTAGTTCTTCAGTTTGAATTTTGATGATCTCATGGACTTCAATAATCATCATGTTAATGTTAATGACATTTTCATGAATGCCAAAATTAAGCTCTCATGATTAACCATAGGGACTAAAATTTGATGATGTCATGGACATAAATGATGGCCTTATGGATGTCAAATTATGGGCATGTGAATGTCAATTTCAAGTCCCATGAAACATAGTGGGTCTTGTGGAAGCTTTGATTCAATAAACATCATTCGATTGATCTCACCAAGTAAATACATGTCATCGATTATTATCTGGGTATTTAGACATCATTAGCTCTTGGAATAATAAAGGGATTAAGTGAGCTTAGGACCATTTATAATTTAGACCAAAGCATAACATAAGTCTTTAACATAGGTCGTTAAAACATAATAAAATGAAGAACCTTAAAATAATTATAGTCATAACATATGTTTTATCCTAAGGTTTTATTGTATTGATAAATACAATAAAAATATTAGGGTAAAACTTAGGCTAAATTGAAGTTATAATAAAAAGGGACCCATTTCAATCCATGATGATCTGCTTTTGTTAGATATTTAGCTTTCATATGAACATGGATCATCAATCTCAATCAATGGAGCCAAGCAGGATTGGTCCAGTGGGTTAAAGTCCTAGGCATATCAGGATTATCTCACTTCATTCAATCAACTTCCCTCAATTAAATGTGGGTTATTAATTGTGTAAACAAGAAAAAGTTTTAAGTCAATGCTTAGAGACATATAAGACTTAGGATAAAGTTTAAATACTAAGGTCTTATTTATGTTAATAAACATGAATGGGGCCCTAGGTCTAAGACATTAATCTAAGTTAATAATATATGAAAAGGACACTATGTATAAAAGGTTAGACCATATTAAAATAAAAGGGGAAAAATGGCTTGGGATACAAAAGAGACCTCATATATAATTTTTATACTAGGGTTTGTTCATGTGGAAAAACATGACTAAGCCTTAGTATAAAATCTTAACTAAATCCATAGCATATTAAAAGGTTCTCATGTAATTTTAGTCCTAACAAATTTGAATATGAATCAGGGGTCTAAGCTAGGGTTTTTGACTGAAGATTTTAGGAATCTTGAACATGGATTCAATTTGTCTTTCAACAAACCAAAGGCTAGCAAAAGGTCATATTAAGATAAAATCTTTCAAATTATGAAACATAGACATTGTCTACCTCTAATGGACATCTTTTACACCTATAACCTAAAATAAGAAGATAAAAGTTAGAAAACTTTAGATAAGGTTAAACTAGAGCCATGAACAAGCATACCAATTAGAACATGGTGTGGATGATCTTAAAATGCAAATAATGTGTAAACATGGTAATGATGTTCTGATTAAATGGATTTTCATTTAAAGTATAAATTTTCATAATTTTAACATAAGGGTCCTCATTTTTTAAGAATGGGGGTATGTTGCCCTTAACAAATGGTGAATTTTGGGGGAAATAAAGCAATATTTTAGAATTCAAAGACTCTAGTTCACACCAAGATCTAAATTATCTATTCCACTTGATTAGTAGCCTTGTCAATATCAATTTATGGTTAAAACAATCCTTAAACCTATAAAATTAAGGTCAAACATCAAAACATAGCCATGTTATGTGTTTACTTTGATTGTACTTACTATTTGTCATGAGATTTAGGGACAAACTTCCAATTTTCATGTCTTTAAACATTAATATTGACTTATAGCACATTTATATATCCATTAATGATCTAGGAGGATCCACATTCACTCCAAAAATAATGTTCTCAATTTGTAGGTTGATCATTGGCACAATGTAGAGCTCATTAAGATATTTTTACTTTTATTTGAAAGGGTCAATTTTGAGTGCATATGTGAAAGATATCACACGTTGAAGACTTCAGACAAACAAGGTAAAAGGTGACACAGGGTGATGTGGCATACTCCTAACATGCCAAGTGGACCAATCATGTTATCACATATGGAAATGAGTTTATGTGGGAAAAATAACTAGTTTATATACTTCATATTTGATAGGTATATATAGATAAAATTAAAAAAGGGGCCGGCTATGGGGACCATAGTTGATGGAGTTCAATTTTGTCTCAGAGGGGGACCCTACCATCGATAGAGCTATGTAGCATCTAGTTAGATGTCAACAAGTATCAAATTGAGAGTGTTCCATGCAGTAGATCCTCAATCCACCACATGGATTTCCACTAATATATTAATCCAAGGTTAAATTTTATTAATAGTCACCTAGTGACTACAATTTCATGTAATTATTTATACCAGCTCGAGAAACATATTATGTTCCCATAGCTGAGACTAAGTTGGGGTAGCCAAGACTGAGTTGGGGTGACCCAAATTAACCTAGATGGGTTAAAACATTCCTTTAATCTATTAATCAAGTCATATTTTACTATGGGCATCCTCCAGCATGACATGGGCTCCATCAACATAGAGAGGAATAACATGAATTCCAAGTTTAGCATGATTAGGATAAACATGCCATGGGATTAATGTGCCATGAATGCCAATAGATTATCATGACACATCTAAGTTACCATGGCATCAACAAACCCAATTCCACATATGCCTTTACTAAAGGCATCAGGGAATTCAACATCATGAATCTATGGTTAAAAATAGATAGCCCAACTCATATTTTCCCAATGTGGGATAATTGGTTTGGATAAAAACAAAAATACATAACACCAGAATTGAACCTTGCCTATCTCAGTAAAAGGATAGAGATCTAACTAGTGGATCTATGGGTGTAACATTTATATAAACCTAATAACTTATATTTGAAAGCATTGTTTTAGATGGTTTTTGAGCCAAATAGAGACTAGCCAATAGTCATCCTCTATTTTGAAAGGCTTAAACTAATTTTGACCTCTCAGTGTAAACTAGGGAAATGTCTTAGACTCTAAGATGATTTCAATAATATGTTAAATGTCTTATGTTGTGTTTTCTAAATCCATATTTGAAGTCCATTTTTTATACCTTTTGGAAAAATTCCACAAGAATGCAAGATTATATTGATGATAGTAAGGTGGAAGGTCCGTCTATGGATACTAAGGCTTTCTAAAGGTCTATTGCCAAATTGTATGCAGTCTTAGAGGATACATTAGACAATCATGAGGGTTAGACATGTACTCACTTTTCATTGAAATGGATCAGTTCATATTTTAAGTGAACCTAGAGATGTAAGCATTATCAAACTCTGTTATCATGTGTTTGTCATGAGTTGATTCTATTTGTGCATTCTTTTTCTACATTTTGGTTAACAATGTTTATTAATCACTATTGAATTCATAATTAGCCAAATATTACATTTTAATTGATATTTTAAATTACTTCAATTTTTGAGATAAATATGGTTTTAAAAGGTCAAATTCAATTTTATGTCTTTCAAGTATATTCAAGAAATTAAATGTTTTGATAAAAGGATCCAATGTAAACTTTTTACATGGAAATTAGTGCTAGTTTATGGATCAATTAAGGATAATGATTTGGTTTAGGAAGCCTTATTCATTGTTCTACTACTAGTTATGCATCCATATCCCTAATAGAGATACATTTGGCTCCACTCAAGGCCTTTATCCACTACTAGTTAGGTGTCCATAGCCCCAATGGATATTACCAAAATCACCTTTGATTGGAAAGCTTTTGATTTTTCAATAAGCTCTTATTTTTTAATTTTTAGACCATTTTAGCTTTCTAACAAATGTTCGGAACCAAGTGTAGCCTGGATTAATGATTTGGTAAATATTTGATCCTCAAACAATTACCTATGGTTGAAACCCTCATCCCAGGCAAGGATATTTGTTAAGTGCAAACTTGAATTTGTTCCTATAGTTTAATATATTATCCCATATGTGAAATTATCCATAAAACTAAGTTTAGATCAAAACAATGCTTAATATCTTATGGAACAATTAACTTATCTATTGGTCCTTACTAGTTTCTCTAAAATATATCATTAAGCTCATATTTTGGATCCATGATCAACATTTTCTTAAGATTCATACTTATATTCCTAAAATGTGGAATTACTAAAAAATTAAAATGAACTCTGAGTTGAAGGTTGTCCAAAAGGATTTATTAGAAGCAAGGAACAAAGTAGAGAAAGAAAACACACAAAAAGAAGGAAAATAAAGTAAAAGGCAAAGGAAAATCAAAAAAATATATAAAAACATATGTACAAACAGGGGTCAGGAAGGAAAGAACAAAAATAAACTAATCTATCCTACCTAAACTAACTCTAATTAGTCTTATAGTTTACTCCTTGAACATCCCAAGGAGAGAAGTAGAAAAGTAATGCTTGAGGTACTACCCATTAGTGGGCAGTGTGAATTTCAATCCTTGTAGGTCTTTTATCCTGAATGTGTTGTTTCCAAGTGTTTCAATAATTTGATAGGGACCTATACAAAAAGGAGTTAATTTACCATTTTTACTCCTAGGATTAGATGCCTTGTCTCAAACAAGAACTATGTCTCCTTGTCTGAACACATTTATCTTTGATCACTTATCAAACCACCTTTTCACTATGGTTTTGTGCCTACTAAAGTTAGAAAAAGGATTTTCTCTAGCATCTTCCATATAGAAAATGTCTAGTAGCCTTGAATTTACCAATTCATGATCATCCTCCATGTACTCTTGCATGAATTGATATGTTGGTAGCTTGAGTGTTATGGGGAATATGGGATATTGGACATATACTAGTAGGTAGGGAGATGCTTTGAGAGCCTACTTGACCCTTTTCCTATTTGATCATAGGGCATATTTTAGAATATAAAGCCAAGTTCTAGGCTTGTCTATGGTAGACTTCTTTATTTCCTTCATCAAGTTATTATTAGTTGAGTTAGATACTCCATTACCTTGAGGATAATGATTGGATGAGAACTTGAGAATGATGTTATTATCATATGCCTAATATATCATCTCTATATATATAAAAGCTAATATATTATCACATACTAGAGAGACTGCTATTCTAAATTTGGTGCATACATTTTCCTCTAAAAAATTAATCACTTATTTAATTCTACACTATTTAGTGGCCACTAAATCATTACATTTAGTCCAGTAGTCAGTAGCAATTAGAATTCTTTGTGCTAAAGAATTGGCCTGAATGGCATTAGCTTACATGGTTTTGGGAATACATGAAGATTTTGGGCCAATAGTAACTAGATATAAGGATTTTGTGAGTTTTTGACCATACAGATAGATGTTTACTTCCTATTTTATCACGAAAAGTGCTCATGATTTCAAATACTTCTTTGGATACACAAGTCAAGAAAATTCCTTTGATGTTTTATTGGGTAAAACACTCCATCATTAATCAAGTAGTGGTCTTCCTTGAGTATTAGAGCTCTTCTTTACTCCTTGGTTAACCATGTAGGACAAGTTCCATTGATTAGTATATGAATAATTAGATCATACCAATCATTAGACTAAAAAATTTCTTGTTCATATGACATTTAGATTAGGCTTAGTATTGGTAATAAATTAAATCAATCCTTTGCACTTTACAATTTTTTTATTCCTTAGTTCAATGTCAAATTTTTAATATATAAATATACTTACCTCTCCTTTCTCCTAGCTCATTATGCCTTAGCATGAGCTTGGTGGCAGGGTCTGGTAAGATAGCATGTACCTTATTCCTAAGAATCTACTACTTAAATTTATTCACTACCTTAACTAATGCACATTCTTGTTTATTCATTAAGGAATAATTTAACTCATTATTTTTAAAGTTTATTTTGATGAAAGTGATTGGATGATCACATCCATAAATTTTTTGAGTTAATACTACATGAATAGTATGATCAAAAGTAAAGGAGTATAGGTAAAAATCTTTGGATATTTCTAGATTTATTAGGTCTAGAGATTGACCAATTACCTCCTTGATGTCCCTAAAGGCCTTCTTGGATTCCTCATTCCATGAGATTTTGTCATATATTTTAAGCATGTCATTCAATGGTTTGACAATTTCCACAAAGCCAGAAATAAACTTTCTTATAAAGTTAATATTTTGAAATAATGATTTCAATTATTTCCTACTATTAGAAAGCTCCATATTTGATATATCTTATACTCTTTTATGATGCATATATATTCCTTCCTTAGTAATGAGATGGCCTAACAACTCTCCCTTAGTAACATAAAAAATACTTTTCTTTGGGTTGAGAGAAAACCCATACCTTATGCACCTTTCAAATAACTATTGTAAATGCATAATTTAGTCCTCCCTATTTTTATAAAAAATAGTCAGATCTTCAATGTATACAAAAATGCATTTACCTACCAAACCTTGGAAATCATAATCCATGTATATTTGTAATATTTACCCTAAGTTTATCAGCCCAAATTGGATTATTTTGTAAGGAAACATACACCACTTAGTAGTGAAATTAGTCTTCATCATGTCCTCTTGATTTACCATCACATGGTTATACCCTAAAAATCCATCAAGAAAGGACATCATAGTAGAACCATAAATGCTTTGTATAACTTGGTCTAGAGAAGGCAAATGATAGCTATCCTTTTTAGATGATTTATTTAGATTCCTAAAATCAATGTACAATCTTATTTCACCATTATTTTTCCTTATTAGGACCAAATTGGTGACCCAAGTAGAATGCATAATGGGAAATAAAATCTTGGTAGCTAATAACTTTTTGACTTCTTTGAAAGTCATAGGTTCTAAAATAAGGTTGACAAGCCTCCACTTTTGTCTGAAAGGTTTGCAGTTTTCCTTCAAGGGTATGGTATGAGTGATGACTCTTGGATAAAAAATCTTTAGGTCATCATAAGACCATGTTATTGTCTCCTTATAGTTTATCAAGAAGTCTTTGAACTTCTTGTTTTCAATATTTGTACATGTTGTCCCAATGTTAACTAGTTGAGGTTGATCTTGAGGTCCAAGATCAACTACCTTGTAATCTATCCCACTCACTTCAAAAATCCTAGTATTCTCAGGTAATTTATCCTGATCAAACAACATCTCCAAACAAATCATGCCTTTTATAATTTTGTTGTCATTTAGATTAATGACTTTTCTCTCAAATATACCATCCTCTTCAAGAGTATTCTCATTGGCCTCATATATGACATGGGATTCAAATACTCTTGAGTTGGTTATAAAATCTAGGATTTGATAGTAATCACTAAAAATTTGAGATGATTTACATTATCTAGAATTGAAGGGCATAGAACTAGCTCAATGCTAAGGTTTTAAGAGTCATGGTTTGTTATAAAACTGGTTGAAGCTGAGGTAATCTCATCAACAACCTTGTTTTCTTTCCTAAGGATGGAAACAATGTTGAAAGCATCAAAATACTCTATTAAATCCTAGAATCTAAATTTATATCTCTTGATATATGATATTTTACACTAATTTTTACTCCTCACTTGAATGACTACAAATTCTAAGTCACCATGAATCAATATATATTTAACCTTATGTTTAATGTCAAATTACAATCCTAAAATCAAATATTCATACTCTGCAAGATTATCTGTGCAAGGAAATAAAAGTCTATAATTAGATTTTAGTTCTTTCCCAATAGCAATGGCTAGAAAAATTCCTACCCCAGATCTAGACTTACATCTATCACCATCAAAATATAATTTCCAAACTCTAGGAAGAGCATGAGAAATCTTAGAGCTACATGCCTTATAAGTCTCAAGAGTATACACTCCTAATTTATAATCCATCATGTTGATCTCATCATAGTCCAACATGTTAACTCTTTCATTAAAAACATTATACTCAATGATCATGTGCTTCATCTAAGGCTCTCTTTCCACTCTAATCTGATTTGGGCTACTTTCTGGAGCAAACACAAATGCAAACACTCAGTGGGCATATACCGATTTAGTGCCTTTATCCACTCTCTACATAAAAGTATCCCATAAGCATCATGTATGTCTACCACCTAGATGTCAATAAATTTTTAGACTCTAGGCTCAAAGGCAAGCTGCATATGGAAATTTAATAATTCGCTAATTACTTTTACCCTAGATTTATTTAATTGAGTAACAAATGTTTTAGATTTAATAAGAGTCAAGCTAAGTTGTTTACCAATACCTGTTGGCATAATGTTTATGGATGCACTAGAATCTAATAAAAAATTATGTAAACTACTACCAAAAGTTATGATAGTAAGTATAAAATGTGGATATTTTATCTTAGTTTTATACATAACAACATTAGTGTTGTCTGTTTTGGTTGGCCTGCCAAGATTTTTAGATAAGGACTCCAACAACAGGTCTCTTTGCTCATTGATTTGCATCAATTCATGAAATGTAATGTTAGCCTTAATTTTATTCATGTATTCAACAATATTATACCCATTTTTATTATAAGAATTAAATGCATCAATACTACATTTAAAAGTAATTCCCTTTGGAGGCTCTGGGTTATTATATGAGGTAGTATCTAGAGGAGTGACCAAGTTGTTTGGTGTTGAAGTAATCAAGGCTACTTGTGCTCCTTATTACTTAGAGGGTAGGTATTATTTAGGAATTTTTTAAAACCATGGAATTCATTAATAATATCATTAAGTTCATTGCCTTCTTGGAAATGGAAGTCAAATATCTCCATCATGAAGTCTTGATCAACAGATTTAGATCCAAATGTACCTAAACCATTATCTTTGTTAGGAACCATTTCAAATGTATCTAAGTCTTCTTAAAATGCCTCAAAATCTTTAAAAAATTCATTGTAATCAATTTCACCATGATTAGTAGAACAATGAACCCTACAACAATTAGTTAAGGCAACATCAATAGATTAGTGTCCATTATTTTCTTATCAAAAGATGATTCATTAGTCTTATTGTTATGGAAATTGTCATTATGAAACTTATTATTGGGTATATTAAACCTCTAGAAAGAAAATTCACTATTTCATCTCTCTCTATTATTATTAACTTGCTTCTAAAGATGAAAAAAATAGTGCTTAACTTTCGTACCATCTTCAATATAGAGTCATTTTAATTTTTAGTAGTTTCTGATTTATGAACCTATTTTTTGTTAGTACTATTGGTTGGTACCAAATAATTTTAATCATTTGGATTAAATATAGATTTAATATGGTTAAATAATCATAAATCCTAGTTAGGAGTAGTGTTTCTTAAGGGTAATTGGTTCAATGTTGGGAGTTGATTCAAACCTAACATATTTTTATTGTTAATAGGAAAGATATTCAAGGTGGGCATATATGGATTAATGTTTGGGATAGAGTAAGAAATTTATCCTTGAAGTTGAATTTGATCATTAATGATCATTGCTTTAGAATAAGCTTGGGATAATGTGTTTATGACTAGGAGAGAACTTTTATAAATACAAAGGTCATAGGATCTACTGCATCTTTATATATTTCTAAAGCCAAAACATCATCAGGTTTATAGGGATCTATGGTTTGGATATACATATTTTGGAGCCTAGCATTAAATTCTCTTATGGAATCACTTGTGTCCCTATCAATTGTGATAAGTTATTGGTATAAGACATAAGGACTAATTATTTTGCCAAATTGGTCAATGAACACATTATTGAAAACATCCCAATTGGTAATGTAATTTTTAGCTAAATTAAGAAACCATTAATATACATCTATAAAAGTAAATGGAAGAAACCTACATGAAACATCTTCATGAGTGACATTTAATAGTCATTATTTAGTTTTGAATGATTTAATGTGTTCATCTATGGTTAAAATACTACTAGGACTAAACATTGGAAAATACTTTTTAGGGTTACAGGGGAGGTGATGTATTACACCTTATACATTGATGAAATAACCCCCTAACCATGTCATACCTTGATGAAGGTTAAATTTAGGATTTCCTTGGAGTGGTGAAGTTGGATAAGACTTTAAGAGTCTATGTTTACCTTTGTCTCATTTGGAAAAGACTTTAAGAGTCTATGAATTAGTCAGGGTCTACTTCTACTCCTTATTCCTTAGAGTGTAGGTCTTCTTTAGGAACTAATAAAAACGATGGAATTCTTCAAGAATATCATTAGGTTCATTGTCTTTTTAGAAAGTGAAGTCAAATGTCTCCACAATGAAGGCTTGATCAGTAGATTTAGATCGTAATGGACTTAAACCATTATCTTTGTGAGGAAACACTTTAAACATATCTAACTCTTCTTGAAATGCCTCAAAAGCTTTAAAGCATTCAATGCAATCAATTTCACCATGATTATTAGTATAATTAACCCTAAAATAATTAGTTAAGGAAACATCAATAAGATTAATGTCCATTATTTTCTTATTAGAATATGATTCATTATTCTTATTATTTTGGAAACTATCATTCTAAAACCTATTATTATGTCTATTAGACCTTTAAAAACAAAATTTACTACCTGAGCTCTCTCCAATATTACCAACTTGCTTCTGTAGCTAAAAAAAAATTAGTGATTAACTTTTGTACCATATTCAATATAGAGTCATTTTCCTTTTTAGTACTTTCTAAATTATGAACCTATTTTTTATTAGTACTATTGTTTGGTATGAAAGATTTTTTATCATTTGGATTAAATCTAGTTACAATATGGATCAATAATCCTAAGTTCTAGTTAGGAGCAATGTGGCTTAAGGGTAATTGGTTTAATGTTGAGGGTTGATTCAAACATGGCATATTCTGATTGTTATTAGGAAAGATCTTCAAAGTGGGCATATGTGGATTAATGTTTGGGATAAAGTAATCCATTTTTACTAGAGGTTGTATTTGATAATTAATTATCATTGCTTCAAAATTGGCTTGGGATAATGTCTTTATGACTGGGAGAGATCTCTTTAGAAATACAAAGATTATAGGATCTACTGCATCTTTATAGATTTTTAAAGCCAAAACATCATGTTTATAAGGATCTATGGTTCAGTTATACATATTTTGGAACCTGACATTAAATCCTCTTATGGACTCACTTCCATCCCTCCTGATTATGGTAAATTATTGGTACATGATAGAATGATTAATTATTTGTCCAAATTGGACAATGAACACATTCTTGAAACCATCCTAACTAGTAATGTAATTATTAGGTAAATTAAGAAACCATTCATATATCCATAAAAGAAAATGGAAAAAACCTACATGAAACATCTTTATGAGTGACATTTAATAGTCTTTATGTAGTTTTAAATGATTTAATGTGTTCCTCTGTCGTTAAAATACCACTAAGACTAAACATTAGCAAATACTTTTTAGGGTTGTATGGGAGGTCATGTATTACACCTAGTACATTAATGGAATAATACCTTAACCTTGCCATACTATAATGAATGTTAAATTTAGGATTACTTTGCAGTGGTGAAGTTGGCAAAGACTTCAAAAGTCTATGCTTACCTTTATCTTGTCTAGTTCTCCTATGAATTTTTAATTCAAGTAGAATTTCCATGGTTTATAAATGTGACCTTATTTTGATTCTTGGTAATTATAGCCTAAGAATTTTGAAACCTATTTGAAATATGATGCATCAATCCTATCTTGGTAGAAAATAATGAGTAGAAATGCACATTAAGCTAAGTTTGAAAAAAATCATATAAAGGGTGATAAAAGATGACAATATTTAATCAAGTTATCTCAAAGTTATATCTAAATACATAAATAAGATTGAAATTTACATGTTTTAATATAAAATGAATTAAATTGAGCAAAATATCTAAGAATATTTGATAAAAATAGCTATTACTAACCTCAAATATATTGGTTTTAGGATTCTAAAGCTATCTTTACCATAATCCAGCATATGTTTTCAAAGAATGTCAATCTTTGTCTAAATAATCACAAAGAACGGTATGAAATGATTAAGATCACCAAACTTTACATGATTATTCTAAAATAATGAAAATATGTAGAGAGGAAATAAAACTCATAAAACATAACAAAGATACTACAAATCTACAAAGAATAAGGACCTCCTTCTAGCACTAATGAAGTTTGCCCTGCTGATGCCTAAATATGTATAAAAAGGTGATTCGAGTGTTTACAAAACACTTTTAATTTTATAATTAAAATAAATTAAAGAATGTGTTTATTTTTTGATAATATTATTATCTATGGTGGAATAGAGGTAAAACAAATTACTGTTTCATAATATTTATATTAGTTGGTGGTTGGGAGCCACCATGACTTGTCAATATTTACAAATAATAATATGATATATGCTAATTAAAATGAATTATGTTAATTTATAAGTCTAAATTTAAACTAATATGGACATATATAATTATGTTTTTATCTAAAGTGAATTGGTTAAAAAATTAAAAAAGAAAGGGTAGGGCAGAGAAAAAATAGTTGCTACTGATCTTCATTCTAGATATTATGATAAAGTTCAAATATTATCCAAGTATGGAATTAAAACCAATGTATGATATGAAACAACTTAAGATCAAATATTACCACACACCAGGCAAAATTCTAAGGAACATATGAAATAATGAATATAAGAACCAAGGTTACACTAATGATTTACCCCTATAAGTAGATAACTGATGCACATATACAAGTGCATATCAAATAAAGTGAAGAAAAATAGAGAACCTTTAGTTATCCTAGCATAAGAACAATTTAACAATTATGCATTCAAAGGTACACACCAAGATTCTATAATAACTATTCAAATCTAGAATTCAGAATAGACAAGTGATAGAGAAACTATATAACAATTCACACAAATAAAATGAGACAATCTTTTTAGAATTCTTTATTTGCATTATTTTCTCAAATTTTACACTAGTTTTAGCTTAAAAATCTCCATCCCCTTTTAAATG
Source organism: Torreya grandis (assembly GCA_037957365.1). Classification (NCBI taxonomy): domain Eukaryota; kingdom Viridiplantae; phylum Streptophyta; class Pinopsida; order Cupressales; family Taxaceae; genus Torreya; species Torreya grandis. Next base: position 168,726 of record JARHVA010004271.1, on the reverse strand, counting down.
GTAATAATTACTTTTATAAAATTATAAGGTTGTATACCAGACAATCATATCAAATTACAAGTGTACAAATGTAAGGATAGTTATCCTTTCTACAAAGCTTCTAGAATACACTAGACTTTTCCAAATAAACTAACCTATAGGAAATGTGCTTTTACAAATTTCACATGCCTTTCCAAAGGAATATTATAGTTTCTAAATATTATAAAGTTCTATAAAATAATATTCCTGACTAACTTTACAGACCCTATGTTGATACTACCTCTTTTTTTTTTGAAGGGTCTTCAATTTGTAATGTTACTCATTGATAAACTAAATATCCACCACTAGATTTAGGGAGATCTCCTTTCCATGATCATCTACGTATTTAAGGTTATTTTCAATGTTATCTATATCTTATTTTATGCCCTTGAAATCTCTTGTTTTCTCCTTGGATTATAGGAGTAAGCCCATGACTTTCTTGTTTCCATTGACTATCTGGCTTTCCCCCTCATTTATTACTTCTTGTATGAATTGAAAGGTCCTATGTTTTAAATATTCATCAGTTATGAGACCTAGTGAGCTAATTTTTAGGGGTTCTTTCATCAATATGTCTAAGATATGAGATATTCCATCTTTTATCTACTTGAAATCTTTGGCAAGGTCTTTCATTATTTTGGACCAACTGTCCAATGCCATAATCTTGTCAACCAATATGACCATGACTATATTCAAATGTGTCTGGCTAGTAGTTCTATAATTTGGAACTAAATTATTGGATAAGGACTTAATCAAGTCTTTAACCTTAAGACTTGTAGCTTGCCATTGCCCAATTTGGCCTATTGCTTTAGAGATTTGCTTCTCTATTTCTCGTTAACGAGTCCTGAATACCTTTAAAGAGCAAAATAGGTCAACCATGGTGCCCTCAAACTTATTGAATCAATCCTCATGAATTGATAAGACAAGAAACTCTTTTAAATTCTTGTTTTCTTGTAATATGCCCTTGATCATTGTTTACAATCGATCATTTTGATCATGGGCTGCTTCAAGGATCTTCTCATCAAACATCTTGTCTTATCCTAGATTTTTCCTTTCCACTGGAGTTAGACCAACAAAAATTTCAATATTTTGAAAAGTTAACTATTTAGTTTCAACCATGGATTTATTTTTAATTACTATTTCCATGTTGGCAATCTATGGGTTGAACCAAACTCCCACTAATGATTCTATCACTTGAGGAGTAGGGATCTCAATTTGTGCTCCATTTTAAGTCCTGTGAACACCTATTTATATTCCACTTAACCTTGTAAGGGTAGTTATGTGTATTTATTTATTTATTATTATAATTCCATAATCTAAGGCTTGACTTCATCATGTGAATAGATGTTAATAGAATTTGAAACAGCCCAATGGTATTGCATGGTTAGAACCTTTTGTAACTTACCATATATAAAATGCTTTAGAATGGAGGGGCCATAAATTGGATTATCATCACTAAAAAACTTGATTTCACTTGAATGTTGAGTGAAATTCAACTTTGGATTCTTGCTTTGTATTTAAATCAGAGCTATCTCAACATTTTTTTTGGTTGGGTTAAAACAAGAACTAAATCCAAAGCTACTTCCTTACCCTTTTCTTCCTTTGTTTCCTCCTTAGTTTTGGACGATGGTTATTCCATTTGTACTTCTTCATATGAATGGAAAGTAGTAACTAGTGCCTTTAGGGTATTTTCTAATATCTCTTTGGGCTCCCATACAATTATGTCAATTTATTCAACTTGTGACCCTAGTTATTTAGGTAGTGTTGAATATTATGCTACTTCACTAGGTCTCCTCTCCTTAGGTATCTTTTCATCTGGCTCTTGTCTAACTTGTGATTTAAGCTATTATATCTCTACCTATGTTTGGCTGGGAGGAGGTCTAGAAGAAGTTCCTAATAATAAATGATATTGCTAAGGCCCAATCTATCATATATCTTCACTTGAATTTTTGTCCCTTAGCAGTCTAGCTTCAAGCTTGATGTTATGGTTTCTTCATATTACCAAGATTTCTATGAATTAGGAATCTTGATTGTACATTTAATCATATATTCTAGGGTGATGTTCATAAGTCATGCTAATCTACTTGGAATTCAAATGTTTTGTAACCCTTTCACAGGGTTCCCCTTATCTCATTTCATAAATATACAAATTAAAGGCGGACCTATGTTAGGAGATAGTCTCTACATGGTCCTAATTTTGGAACATAGTCCTACAAATAGTTAAATGAAAGGAATGAAGTAGTCCTTTCCTTTTACTTTTACACATGTTATCTATGACATGGAATAATTTATATTTCACCTGCTGCTTTACCAACATTATTGATACATGGATTGATAACCTAAGAGGTTGGCTCATAGTTCCCTCTATTTAGATTATAGATAAATTTGGATATATCTAAATGTCCCATATGAGATCAACATAATTCTTGATCAAAGGGCTGACCCTCATCATAATAATCCATCAACTAAGGCTAGGTATATGCAATCACATATGAATTGAATATGGTCCTTATACTTGAACATATGCAATTTGGAATAATTCTGGAAAAAAATTTGTCTCTCATTAGGTGACCATTATTTTATGATGGGGATTTTTGTAGTGGTTAGCAAGGCATCCAAATGATAAGACATCATATATAAATGGTTGTATTTTTTTCATTTATTGTAGAGAATTTTTTTTTCAAGAAACTATTGATCATCTCTTCAAGAGGGGGAGTAAGTCCTTTCTCAACCATGAAATACACACAAGGGACCCATATTTGGTTAAGGTGGAGGGGTTTCCAAATAATCTATTTAGTAATGTCATAATCATCCTAATACCAACCCTATAATGGGTTTTTGGTATCCTTCCATTGAGGTCAAAGAATACATGGGTTCTTAAATATAACCATGGGGTAAGGATGGTTTTTAGTTCATTTTTATTAGACCATTTTCTAAGTTTGGATAAATCCACCTGAGGCTTAGGTATATTATATTAATTCTAGAAGTCAATAAGGGAGATATAAGTAATTATTCTAAAATTACACTTATGTACTATCATGTCTTGATAAATCTTACAATCCTTAAAAATAGGAACAATAACATCAATGTAATTTAGTACCTCTAGCTTTGCTACCACTTACTGAAGACTTGTCATTTGAATATAGATCAGGTCATAGTATCTCTAGCTAATTGATGTAATATTTTCATCCTCTCTTGTAATGGTTGGCATCTCCTTAATAGTCTAGAAAATCTTAGACTAGTTGTTATCTCCCAAGTTCAAAGTTACAACATCAAATTTCGTATCTTTGAAGACTCTACCTTCTCAATTCATGGTCAAATAGAGTTTTATGTCCTTTCAATGTTATTTTCTATCTTTCATGATTGTGAGTTATTTCAAATTGTTTTCTAGTGGTCTAAAATTCAAGTCTGGATTAATTTGCACTTACTGAAGTGATAACTTATCTCTTTCAGGATAGAATATGGTCAATTTGAGATTGAATTAGGGATTTTGTAGACCCTAGGGTTGTTTTATAGGTTTTTCCTAATGTTTAATGTCAATGGATTTTGCATATTAGTGAGTTTGTGCCTTATATTTTATTTAGACCTTGGAATTTATACCTTTAATTTTTTTAGCCCACAAAATCTCTAGTTTTGTCACTTTTTGCCCATGTGGAACCTCCGTGGCATCTAAATGGCACTTTTTGTGGTGTATTATTCATTAATGTTCCAAAATAGGACCATTTCTAGTTAAAATATACCTTTTATTTCACACCATTAGATCTTCTTAAATAGATTAATGTGGGTCATTGATCTTGATATTGAGATTTAAGCTCTACTAGATACCTTTATTATGTTTTCTATGGTTAAGATAAATGTCATTATCATGGGTTTCCTAAGCTTTATTGAAAAGTCTATCCCCATCTCATTTCATTCAACTTATTTTGGTTAGATGTAGGACTTCAATTATGATATATGGGATGGACCACCATTCTCTTCTTCTTATTCTTTAGTTGTGATCATGACACTTATCACCTTCTCTCCATCTTGAAGGTTTTATTGAAACCTTGATTCAACCTTCCTCCATCTGATCAATCTCATATGTGTGAATGTGAGCCATATATCCTATAAAGATTCACAATTATTAAGTTAGTATTGGGAGATATAAATAAATTATCCTAAATTATTTAGACTATGGTTTTATTTCATGTTAATAGACACTAAATGAACCTTAGGATAAAATATTTAAGCTAGGTTTAGATCATGGAAAAAAAGGGACCCTAAATAATGAAAGGGACTTAACGTAAGGTTTTTAACCTAAGGTTTTATCATATTAATAAACATGATAAAAATTTATGTTAGAATATCTAGGCTAAGTCTTATAACAATAGGATGCTACAATAATTATATTGAGCCAATAAAATAGAGCAAAAGATCATGGGATATATAGGGACTAAGCATAATAATTTAGAGTAAGGTTTGGTTAAATGTTTAAAAACATGAATCAATCTTAGGATAAAATTTAAGATAAGTATATGTCACTTATAATTATTCCCACATAATTTTACGTAGTCTATTATAGGTGAAAGGTTGATGAAATATAAATTTTGGTATTAAGATACAAAATCCTAAGCATGTTGATTTTCCAAATGAGACTCCATTGATCCTATAAAATCAATACAAACATGTTCATTCATCTAAGTGATATTGGCTCTTAATATTGAATTTTTATTGTCTCATGGATGTTAATGATGGTCACATGAACATAAATGATGTTCACATGAATGTCAAAATTAAGGTCTCATGATTAACCATATGGACTAAATTTTGATGATCTAATGAACATCAATGATGGATTCACAGATGTTAAATGATGGGTTTAAGAATATCAAATTCAAGTCTCATGAAACACAATGGGTCCCATATAAAATTTTATTTAATATGCATTGTTTAGTTTATCTCATCCAAGTAAATATGGGTCATCGATTATGACTCAGGTAGTTGAACTCCATTGGCACCTACAATCATAAAAGGATTAAGTGAGATTGAAAACATTTAGGATTTAGTCCAAATCATAATATAAGTATTTAAAAAGGTCCTTTAAATATAATAAAATGAAGACCCTTCAAATAATTAAATTCATAATAGAGGTTTTATCCTAAGGTTTTATTCTATTGATTAATACAATAAAAATATTAGGGTAAAACTTAGGCTAAGTATACATTATAATAAAATTAGACACATCTCAATCCATGATGATCTTGTTCCATTGTATCTTTATCATCCATATGAATATGGATCATCGATCTTGATCGATGAATTTGAGTGAGATTTTTCTAGTTGGTTAAATTATTAGGCACATTGGGATCATCTCGCTACGTTTGATCAAATACACTCGATTAAACATGTGTCCTTGATCCTGTAAACAAGCACATGATATAATTCAGGGCTTAGAGACATATAAGACTTAGGATAAATTATTAAAACTAAAGTCTTATTTGTGTTAATAAATATGGATGATACTTTAAGACTAAGACACTAATCTATGTTAATAAAATATGAAAAGGACCCTCCATATAAAAAGTTAAACCATATTAGAATAAAAGGGTAAAAAGGGCTTCGGATATAAAAGAGACCTAGTATATAATTTTTAGACTAAAGTTTGGTTTTGTTGAAAAACATGACTAAGCCTTACTATAAAAATTTAACTAATTCCATAGCATATTAAAAAGTTTCTACATAATTTTATTCCTACCAAATTTGAATTCAAACAAGTGGTCTAGGCTATGGTTTTTGAATGAGTGTTTTAGGAATATTGATCATGGATTCAATTTGAATTTTTATAGACCAAAGGATAAAAAAAAGTTAGATTAATATTAAATCATTAAAATTATGAAACCTAGATATTATCTACCTTTAATGGACATCTGTTAGACCTATAACCTAAAATAAGAAGATCCAAAATTAGCAAACTTTACATAAGGTTAAACTAGAACCATGAACAAGAAGACCAACTAGAAAATGGTGTATATGTTATTCAAATGTGAATAATATGCAAACATGGTAATGGTGTTCTGATCAAATAGATTTTCAATTTTAAAGTATAAATTTTCACAATTTTAATAAAAGGGTTCTCATTTTTTAAGAATGGGGCTATGTTTCCCTCAACAAGTACTTTTGTACCAATATTTAAAAATACATATCCATCAATCATGTGTTTGACTCATATACTTATCAACTCAACTCATAGATTACATGGTTGAGTCATGCAAAAAACAACTCAATCCTATAAAATATGATTCTTTTTTATCTTTTCATTATGAATAAAGTAAATAATGGAAGCATGTAGTCATACTATGGAATTAGACATCTACATACATTATTCATGGTATTTACAATTATCTTCCCAAAATATATAACAAATAAAGATAGTCATAAAGATGATGGAAATTCCTTTTGGTAAATGGTTGCTTGATGGAAAAACATAAATAAAAATAAAACCATCGAGTTGAAAACTAGTAAGTGGTGACTTGAGGTAAAAATAAAACAAAATAAAAAGAATACCCTAAAGCTAAAATCCATTAAATGATGCTTGAGGGATTTAAACAAAATTAAAACTAAAGATAATAGTGTTTGGTCCTATAAATACCATTGAATAAAGTAAGGATGTAGAAGTCAAGAATAAATGTCATAGAGTCTGATTCTAGATGCTTAAGATAAATAGGTAGGATGAATAGCTACAACTCCTAAAATACATATATAGATGATGCCAAGCAAACAAAAATCAAATCAAATCAAATAAAACATAAAACACCATACGAGACATTAATAAACAAAACACAACTAAAAAAATTGAAATAAAAGTACATAATAACATTTATTTCTAATAACAAGTCATTAAAATTAATGGGAGAGATATGATATGTCCAACCAATAATGAGAGGACAACATAGAAAGATGGTTAGTTCATGATCACCAAGAAGTTCAACCAAAATCTCAATTCACTCCACTGTAACTACCTAAATCTACAGAAAACTATACAAAAATATATCCAATCTCACTTGTATTCCTTTAATATGCTTCATTTACATTCCTTCAATCTTTCTATGCACTTAAACTATGTGAAATGTATGACAACCATATTTGAGACTATGAGATCTACAACAAAATATAGTGAAGGAAAAAGTAGCTCCCCCAAGCTTTGTATAATAAACACTTTACTTCCCAAAATGAAAGAATGTTTTATAAAAATATTTAGCACCAAATCTAGAAGGAAGATTTTCCAAACTACCATAGAAGGGTTTCTTACCTATAGGATACATTCATACACATCTTATATAAATTAACCATACCAAAATGGAGGTAGACAAGACAAAACTCACACATGATATACTAAAGTTAAATTCGTGGGATTGGAACCCTAAATCAAATTGAATTACATATATGGAGCTTGATGTTTAGGAAATATTTCCATAATTCATGCTATAAGATACTAAAATCATAATTTTACTTAGTTAATGAATAATGGTATTTTATTCCTTGACCAATCTAATGTCATTACCACCCAACATATTAAAAGAGTAACCAGTTTGATAAAAGAAGGAAATAGTATTATTAATTGAAAAAATAAGGGTTTAGTGAAATAAATAGTAGTCTATATTTGTCTTAAAGCTATTAAAATAAAAGTTTTCATACACATATGAACTATTCCCAATGATTTTTAAAGATACGTAATTAATGTAGAAACATGGAAAATATAATTTACTAACATGGATGATTGTGGGATCATTAAGAAAATAGAGGTGGAATTTCATATATTGTTAATAAAGTCCAAATACCTTCTCTAGCAAATCCTATTGGAATATTTCAATGCAACCATTCAAAATATCAATAAAGGTAAGCATGATTTTTACAATGGATATTTGTTACTTTGCCTAGCTGTGTTATACACAAACACCCTACCATACAAAACTAGAAAAATATAATCAGACAAAATAATGACCATATGATAAAACATTAAAAATAATTTAGAGACTATGATTTTAGATCAATAATTTACAATTAATATTATGTGGAGAATTGATTTAAAGCAAATCTTCAGTTCATGGTATCATATTTTCCCATAAATAGTATAAAACTACAATACAAAGTTTTACTTTACTACCACCATTGAATACATATATAGGTGCCCATATAGCCAACATATCAAAATTATTACCCCATTATAGTATGAAGGTTTAGACAACAAAATCTATTATTTTTTCCCTATCATTTGGTCCTTTTCATTAGTCTTGTGGAAGTGTGTTCCAACAGGAAATATAATATATAAAAGTTAGTGGCCAAATTATAAGGATCATCATCTAGCATAAAATTAGTATAAAAGGAAAAATTCAAGGATGAATAGATGGTAAAAATATTAACTCCTAAAGAAACAAATAAAAAGAGAAAATGGGTTCATTTAAAAGCTTTGGAACAAACAAAACTACTAATGGATTTACATGTACCTAAAAAGGGCAAGCAAGCCTAGTGCATCAAAACATATATTTGATTAATGGGTGGAGGGTTTAATCACACACTAAAACCAATAATGCATCCCCCATAAAAAATAAGAAAAAATAAGATTAAAAAAAAGGATAAATACCTCCTCACACATTCAAATCCAAGTTTTAGAGAGTCCCCATTGATGTCTTTGATGTAGAGGTCACAGTAATGACATCATTAGACACATATAATGAAGACGGAATAAGTATAGACTAACCTTATCCATCACATTGGCTAAATCCCAAAAATATTCCATTGATGATTATCCAAGGTAAAGGCTAAATAAAATGGAAAATTAAAAGAAATGAAAATAAGAGGTAATAGCTAAACAAAAAGGCACATGGTAGTAGTGGTAAATAAAGAGAAAGAAAAAAATAAAATAAAGAAGAAAAAAATAAACATAAGAAAAATGACAAATAAAAGGATAAAGAGGAAAATGATAATTAAGAGAAAGACAAAAAATAAAATAATAAAAAGAGAAAAAACATAAAGTAGAGGAAGAGAAGAAATGAAGGAGGTAGAGGATGCATTCTCCAATTCATAGGAAAAAAAAACATGATAGATGATGGCATGGTCATAGATGAAGAATCTAAAAATAAGAGGTATAAGAATCTTCCCAAAAATTATAAGAAGAAAATAAAAATAAATTAGTTAAGGATGCTACCAAACATATTAATGACACACAAAATAAATCCACAGTAGAAGCTAGACCAACATACTTTCCCAAACACCACAACCACCATTTTTCCCAAGAAACCAATTTCTAATCCACCTTCCATTTCCATTGAATAATTTACCACCAATCCATAAACTCTCACTCTAAGTCCATAATATCACCTCACCAAAATGAAGGAAAATTTGGCCCAACATTATAAAATCAACACCATCCATGTGTCTTCCTCCATTATCAAAATAATGCCACAAGTAAATAATATCAAGTTACATGAATGAAACCCTAGTTAAAATAATTATTTGGGACACATATTTTAAGATATTTGACATTATGATTTGTTGTATATATGTACAATCTTATATAAAACACTATAAGATGCCTTCTAGGTGATGGGAAAAATTAGGCCACCATTTGAACCAGATCAAATGTTTTTAATCACTCAACGATTCATAAAAAATCTAATTTTTTTTATCAACCATCAGGTTTTCACCATAAAATATATGAAAAACATTAAATATAGTGAAATATAATATTTCAAGCTTGAACAAAATAGTAAGTCCTTGGAGGAGAATACATAACATGTCATTACAATTGAACAACATAAAGATTCTCTAGATAAAACAATATCATATGTTGGTAGATATTTTTATTTCACTCTCAGGTGATGAATGGAAACATTATAGGAAAAAATTCCTTATGTATCTTGGAGGAAGAATTGAATCAATTCACGGCCCGATACAATATTTTTAAAGGTCTCACAAGCACATATAGGGTGAGGATTTTTACACTAGGTAAAAACTTTTGGGTGAAAAAACAACAAAGAAAAAAATTAGTTGTTTAACTTGAAGAATTAGAATACCTAAAAAATAGTTTCATGGTAAATTTTGAGAAGGATATAAATTAAATGAGTACCTCATTCACTAATATTGTAATTTGTCTGACTCATGGTGACATCATTAAATCATCTTGAGAAAATATATAGTTAGAATAGAAATCCTAATGAGACACCAATTACATAATAGAATGGAAAGACTTTAAAAACAAGATTATTAATAAACATCATAATATTTGGATGCAATTCCCAACCCATTTATTAATTTTAATGCATTCTCCAAAATTGGGTTGTCTCGATGACAAGATAAAAGTTGAAGTTTTGGAATGATGTTGGCAGGTTTATTCAGGAAACTCAATAGTAAATCACGAAGGTCTATAGTTGTAATGTGATATAGTAATGATCATATGAATTTATCGCAACATATATTACACCTCATGGAATCCTAAGGAGCTACACAAATCAAAGAGATAGGTGAAAATAATGTAAGCACTGGAGTATATCATTCTTTTTAGATCTAATATAATAGATACATAAAATATCATTAAAGCTATAATTTTTTTTATTGATCTATCATATAAATAATTTTTAGATATTAATAAATAATACTTTTTATATATTTAATTATTTTATTTTTTATGTGAATTATATTATAATATGATTAAATGGACATGTTAACTAATACAAGTAGATACTTTCTCTAGATGTTAGCAATTCGAGAAAATCAAAATAAAAATTCATGATTTGACATTATTTTCATTTCAACAACATGAGTGAATTTTGAGAGAGTATGAAAAATGAAAATAAATTCCCCATTACTCATAGGAACTTTAAGAGTGTACTTGCACATGCACCTAGTTTTCCCACCTCAATATGTTCTAACACTATCAGATGTAACCACTTTGAGTATATCAATGATATATATAATTATGAATATATATAATTATATGAATGAGTTTTTTTATGTTTCATTATGTTTAAATATTATATGTTGATTCAATATATCCAGATAACTTTTCTAGACATTAGTGTATTTGGAAACATACAACTATGAATTCATGGTTTGACATTGTTTTCATGTTAAAATTTGGTGTTGAATCCTAAGTTTCAAAAAGAAATCAATGAATATAGAGAATAACCATCTCTAGTTTAAAAAAATAATGAATACACTTAATAAAATGGGTAAGTTGACTAGTAACAAATCCCTAGGTAGATATGCAAATCATATCAAACACAAAAGAAAAAAATATCGCATCAAACTAAGTAATAAAAAGTTCCAAGTTGATAAATAACCATAAGGATTTAATAAATACAACAAGATAAGGGATGAATTAATAATTCTATAATTATCAAGGTAGAAATGATGGAAAATAAAGTTTGACATCACATCCAACTAATATGAATGGCCAACTCATAAAAACATAGATTCATGATCAACAAGAAATCTAGAAAGAGATCTCATTATATTTCCCCATCAACCCATAACAAATGAAAATGGTAAAAAATATATCCCTTGACTATTTCTATTTCATAAATATTTTAAACCACAAAAAATCTATAAAAGATTTCTAGTGTCATTTTTGGGTAAATGAGATACAACAAAGAATAGAGAAAAAGGGTCAACCCATGGGTTGTTGATCCAAGAACATTTTACATAAATACAAAGGAAAAACATGTACCATATAAAAAAATAAAACTACATTACTAATGATAATATTATAAAATACTAGATAATTACACAATTAGAAGACATGTTCCAATACATACATTCAAATTTGTCCTAAATCAACCACACAAACATGGAGGTAGACCTAGCATAATGCATGCATTTGGTTCCAAAAAAATAATTGGTATGGGAACCCCCAAAATAAATTCATCCCATAGATGAAGATATATGTCTACAAAATATTTCCTTATTTCATACTATAAAAAACTACAATCTAGATTCTACTCAATTCCATGCATAATGAATTTTTTCTTAGCTCAATGACATCAAATTATTGTGAAAGACATTGAAAAGGTAAATAGGTTGTTGAATGAAGCATCATACAAAAGTATGAAAATAAGGGCTCTTGTAAAGGTGCACATGTTTCTAATTTCATAAAATCCACTAAATGAAAATGTAGCATCAAATTAGTAAGTACTCAAAATACCACCTATGGGTACAAAATAAAATAAGTCGCATGGAAAATATATTTTACTAATATGCAAGATGTCATGAGCCCTAAGTGTGAAATGGTAGAATTAAATATGATGTTAATGAAGACTAAATTCAACCTATTCCATCACTTGTTAGATAGCTTAAATTTCAACATTCAAAAGATTAAGAGAGGTAAGTGTGATTTATTTTATGGATCTCTATTACTCTATTTAGAAATTTTATACACAAAAAATCACCTAGGGACATAAAAAAGTATAATTGGACAAATACAAAACAATAGAAGAACAAATCAAAAATGACTTAGATACCATGATATTGGAACTCCAATTTGCCACTATGCTTAACTAGGGGGATAATTTACAATCAAGTCTCAGTGTAAGTATAGAATTTCTTCAAAAAATTTGTCCAAATATAAAATAGAGTTTTAATTTTCCACCACCATTGACTTCCTCTCCATCCATCCATATTTTCCATGCCAAAAAATAATTCCACCCTTGTAATACTAAGTTTCTAATATAAAAATAGAGAAACTTGTCAAAATCATACATTCATTCACAAGTTTTTTTGGATGTCCACCTCATAAATTATGATATCTAATATAGATCATTTATTATTTAAAATTAATGAATAAATATCCAAAACCAAAGTAATATGAGTTTAATAATTAAAGGAGAAAGCTAAAGAACAAGGAGTGACATCTTAAGAGGTAATTAAAAGTTAGGGGAAACATGTACAATTGAAAACACACTAAATGGTTAAGATACCTACATATAAAAATAAAAAATCATAGGACTGATAGATAATGGATTTTCCCACTCAAAAAAATAATAAACACATCCTACACTACAAATAAAGGACATGTCACCCAACAAGAAGCAAAAAGAAAAAAATGAAAGAAAAAAATCCCAAATAACAAAATAAATATGGCTTCAAGAATAATCACCTATTCACATATCAAATATTTAAATGGTAGAATAATCATGGATAGATATGTAATAATACACATTGACATACATAAAGGGTGAAGGATAAGAATAAACCACATAAAAATCCTATACCATTAGATTATGCAAGACAAAACAAGAATTTGTAGAAGCAATTACATAAGTAAAAAAATTATAAGAAATAAATAAGTGACAATCATAAAGGAAACAAATGGAGGAAAAGTAAAATCAAGAAAAAGGAAAATTACAAAAATTTTCCTATCACACAATAGTTCATAGAGATATTCTATAATTTGATTGAACATCAATCAATCTCAGAGGTAGAGAGATATAACATTGGGGAAACTACCATAACAAATTTAAAACACAAAAAATGCAAATCCATTACATGAGAACATACAACACTACAACATAGTAAACATGCATATTACTTCTCTACATAAATAAATAGCAGATGTTGATACATATTTTTATTTCACACTAGGTTGTCTAATGGTAAGAATAGAGGAAAATAAATCCTTAGACATCCTCGAAGAAGAGATAAATAAAGTAGAAACCCAATATGATAATTTCAAGGATTTAATGGGAACCAAAAGTATGTGGATGCTTAAACTTGATGATAAATTATAGGAATAGTAGAAATAAAGAGAACTACTAATCATAGACCTCAATGAATTAGGTGACCTCATCAATTAATTCATGGGTAATCTCAATAAATAAACAATGAAAATTGGGACTTATTTTAATATTATTTCTAACCATCACACCCCTGATGATATAGTCAAATAGATGTAAGAAAATAAATAGTTGAACTATAAATTCCATAGATCAACTAGCTATTCACAAATGTAAATCATTCCAAACTAATATCATTGATAAAAATAAGCAAAATTTTATACAAGGAAAAATTACATAGACATTTTTTCTAAATTATTTATTTTGGATTGTCTCAAGAATGATAAAAATGATTAAGCATGGGGAAAATGTTATCATGTTTTTTAATATATATCAATTAATATATAAAAGCCCACATAATTTAATGGTAACATCATAACATGTATCAGATCCATGTATATACCATGGCATAAACCAATTTTTGGGAATCCTACCAAAATACACCAGAAAATATAGACATATTGAAAACACATGACTATTGGAATATATCATTTTATTTAGACTTATTTAAATAGATAGAGATATTACTATGTGAAGCTATCTATTATTGTAATAATAGATGTTTATCTTGAGCATAGTGTCTAAGCTATCTTATGTAACTAATTCAAATAAAATAATGAATAATACATAGGGATTTATGATTATCTATACATATCATATGTGTTTAATGTTATATTATACTTAACAATACATATTTAATCAATCTAACATGATATTTTATTTAGATGTTAACGTAGTCTAAAACAATGAACTATAAATTCATGGTTTGACATTATTTTCTTGTCAACATTCAAAATGTGCATGTACCCTTTCTAAACAAGATATTATTAATAATATTATCAAGTAATCCCATTTTACACAAGATAAAGATATTTTACGCATAGATTTGATAACTGCACATTATACATGACATCAAAATAAGAATATTTGCCTCTTATAAAGAGGTTAATATTCTCATCTTTTGTTAATTGGTACATGTTGATTCTTATATATTTGTGTGAAATAGGATTAATTGATAATATTATAAAAATATTGTTAAAAATGGACATATGCCCATTCTACACAACATATAATTTAAGAAATAAATCAATCAATCCCATTATATATAAGATAAGGATATTTGACATATATATTGGGTGCTTCCCATTGTACATGGCATCAAGATAATAATATTATCCTATTATAAATTTATGGTTTGACATTATTTTCTTGTCAACATTCATAATGTGCATGTGCCCCTTCTAAGCAAGATATTATTAATAATGTTATCAAGTAATCCCATTATACACAAGATAAACATATTTTACACATAGATTGGATAACTTCCCATTCTACATGACATCAAAATAAGAGTATTTGCCTTTTAAAAAGAAATTAATATTCTCATATTTTGTATAATTGGTACATGACCATTCTTATATATTTGTGTAAAATGGGATTAATTGATAATATTCTAAAAATCTTGTTAAAAATAGACATGTGCCCATTATACACAAAATATAATTTAAGAAATATATCAATCAATCCCATTACATATAAGATAAATATATTTGACATATATATTTGGTTGTTACCATTTTACATGGCATCAAGTTAAGAATATTATCGTATTATAAATAAGATAATTTATTCAAAGGGTTTATAAGATAGGGAAAATGGTTTAGAATTTTATTATTCAAGATAAATTTAATTTAAGTCTAGGAATATTTTAATAGAGAGGAAGAATAATTGATAATATTATTTATGTATTTCATAATGGTCATGTGCCCATTCTACAACACAATACATTAATAATATTATCAATTAATCCCATTATATAGAAGATAAATATATTTGACATTTGATAATATTCCTATCTTGTGAAGAATGGACACATGCACATTTTAAATAGGATAAATTAGTATGAAAATATACATTCTAACCAATATTAAATAAATTACATTGATAATATTATACACAAGATAAATATAATAATATTATAAATTCATATAATTATAGAAAAAATAAATATATTTGAGATTTGACAATATTGTTATCATGTGTAGAATGGACAAATACACATTTTGAACAAGATAAAAATATTATTAAAAGTATCATTATAACAATATATTTTATTACTATCAGACTTGTGTAGAATATTACACATGACATTAAATTGAGTATTGGCCTCTTATAAATAATCCAATATTCTTATGTTGTGTAGAATGGATGCATGCCCATTCTACACACGATATTAAGAATATTATCAATTAAGTCCATTATGTGACACAAGATATGAGTATTGAATTGTGATTCTAATTTCAAGCACTTAAATTAAATTACCTAAATATGAAAATTTTAACCCGAAATGCATAATACACTAAATAGGAAAAATTATGGAAGAAAATAAGAATCATCTAGAAAAGTCTTACCAATCCCTTGCTTCTCCTATCCTCCCTCCAAGATCTTTAAACTAAATTATTGGATTGTTGATTACGATTAGACTCATAATTTTGACATGGTGACATCTTAATTAATGATTATGATTATGAATTTGGCATGGATATTGTATTGATTTTTTTGACTAGCCATGAAGGGAAGATATATGGTTCATATTCAAATTTCAAATACGAAAATCAAGGGTGAAAGGATTTCCAAGGAATTAGAAATTCCTTGGAAGCCTCTTGAATATAGGATTTTAGAGAGAAGGGGGAAATTTAGAGGGTATTCTAGATTTGGAGGATTGTATAATCCTCTTAGGGACTAATTATGATTAATATGGGATTAGGATGAGTGATTAGATAGGTTATTAGGGACTAGGGATGTAGGAGAACCTAGGAATAGGCTAGGGTAGTTGGGTAGGTGGGTCATGGGAATTTTAAATTATGAAATAATGGATAAGTGGGATTAGGACATGATAAACCATGACTTAAGAGAATAAATAGATTTGTTGGGATAAGAATAGGTTAATAGGTGAAGAATGATGAAGGGGGATATTATAAAAATTAATAAAAGGGGTGATACTTGGACAAAATTAAATGATATGATCAAAATTAATGTCAACTAATAGTAATATTTGTGAAGATAAAGGAAGTAAAAAAATTTAAGTGTATATATTTCCCCCTCTTTGTACGGGCATTGTGAGTTGATGAAGTAGAAGGAGTAATGGTCTTTCAAAGAAAAAATATTTCATAGATAAATGTTTGTAGATGATGTCAGTGACTATGATACCCCCTCAAGGGGACATGCAAGGAATAATGAGATGGATGGCCACTAGAAAGAGGAAATGAGGGGAAGAATTAAATGAGATGAGTGAATTAATGTCAACTAATAGTAATATTAGTGATGGTAAAGGAAGTGATAGAATTTAGGTGTATAGATGAATATCATCAATTTATCCCAATATGTAACACAAGCTAGGATTATTAAATAATTTCAATTGCTCCCATCATGTAACACAAGATAGGACCAATATTATTATTAGTGTATATAATGGGTACATTCTCATTCTAGTCAATATATTAATAATTTTATTAATTATGCCACTTTTGTAACACAATCATTGCATAATTATTCGTTGGAGTATTGAATATATAATTATACTATGGAACCTTAGGATAATACAATGACATCAAATAATTACATATGCCATTACTAGTTTGTATTATATTTCATCTTATCTCATAGAGAATTAGACAAATAAAGTACACACACAAGGAAAATATGTATATGTTGATATTTTTTATTGTATTTGATCTTATAATTGAATTTTAGTAATGGAGATGATATTGATATATCAAACTAGGCATGATATATACATATAAAATAGACTTATGTAAATTGTTTATTATTAATAATAATTTAATTACATGTCATTAGTATGTAATTTATGTCATTACATAGATAATTAGATTAAAAATGTATATGCATGAGGACAATATGTGTTTGTTGAGATTTTACATTGTATGTTATCTTAATATTTAATTGTAATAATGGAGATAATATTGATATATCAAATAGAGCATGATATAGATATATACTAGAATTTTTTGAATGATGTATTAATGATAATTGAATTACATGTCATTTTTCTATAATTTGAGGCATCTCACAAAGAATTAAAGTATAAATATGTATGCATGAGGACAAGACGTGTATGTTGTTATTAAATTGGTTAAATTATATTTAGTCTTAACAAAAAATTTTAATAATGGATATAATATCGATAAAATAAACTAAGCATGATCTATAAATATATAATAGACTTGTTTCAATGGTCTATTAATGAGACTCAAATTACTCATCATTAATCTATAACACAAGATATGATCAACATTCTTATATTATTTAGAATGGATATTATCCATTCGTAGTCTTCTTAAAATATTGTATCATCATTTCTTTATAATTTACAATGTCCCCATTCTTATTCCAACTCTAAAATATCAACTATGCCTATGCTACACAATTAATTAACCCCATTCCATAAAATAAATGATCAATATTCTTATAATTATGTTGTAAAATGGGCAACTTATTAATCATTTTCTACATAAGATATGACGAATATTCTTATCTTATTTTTAATTAATTACAACAAAATACAAGTTAAAATTTTATATGCATAAAATAGAAAAAGACTGTTTATTTTATCCCTATTTAAATGTCAAATTAATTATAAGTTTTATGTGATTATATTAATTGTAATTGAAAGGTAATTTAAAATAATATCTAAACTTTAATTGATTATGAAATGTATTAATCAGATTTATTTTCCACTTTAGATTTATTAAATAATAACAATTAGATATTATAGTCATTTAAAAACTTCTATCCAACTATATCTAATGGAACACAATGTTTCTCAAATGTTAAAATCTTCCTGATATTGAGAATCATTGGTATCACCATTTATTTAAATTATAGAATTATTTAAATAAAATCAAGTTCAATTTATTTAGAACTTTAAAATATTATTATATTTGAATCTTAATTTCTTTAATGGTTGACTTTTGATTATTATACCTTATAGTATTTCACATTGGCAGATCTTCCTAAAAGTCCAAAAATTATGTTTAGTTGCTAGTAATATTATACACACATGAGGAGTATTACTATTTAACTACAAAACTAATAAAAATGGAAATTTTACCATAATAAAATGGTTAAATACTAAAAATATTATTACCATTTAATTATTTAATTAACACATTTCAAAATAATATACAATATTAGTTTCATTTATAAATATATCTTATTTATTTATTTTATTAAGTGTTGACATTGCAATATATTTTATTAAGATAATTCTCCTAACTATATTTGAGGAATTTGTAGATATTTAAAATATATTTTATGTAATTAATACTATTTATATTCAAATAATTTATAACACATCTCAAAAAATTATGATTGTCAAATAATGCCATATTTACAAACCCACATGAACTAATTAAGGCAATGCAAATCTAACATAAACACTACTAGATTTTGTAATCTTAAAAATTTTAAAATAATGAAATATTTCATAATTTTATTATAGGGTGTCCTTTAAATTTTAAAATTAGCATGGTATTCAGATTAAGATAACCCCACATTTGATAACTGAAGTGGAAACCAAC
The DNA here is from genome assembly GCA_037957365.1 of Torreya grandis. Taxonomy (NCBI): domain Eukaryota; kingdom Viridiplantae; phylum Streptophyta; class Pinopsida; order Cupressales; family Taxaceae; genus Torreya; species Torreya grandis. The sequence goes on along the minus strand of JARHVA010004271.1, from coordinate 149,306 downwards.
CCTAAACACATCAGGAGGCTCGAGTTCCACTAGTTAGAAACATTTGACAAAGACTATAAAAGGGACCCAAAAAAAGAAAAAAAAGGATGATTAGGTATCCTTCTCATCAAAAATATCTGACTAGGAGTATAAGGAAAACTTATCCCAATAGAATAACCACCAATTCTAGATGGATCGAGAACAATTAGAGGAAGAAAAAACATTGTATTTGACTGGTGTAGTAACCATCTAGTTTTGGATGTATCAAAAAATAACTTGGACTTATAAGAGGTCTAGGTCTCAATAAATTTCTGGGGTCCCTAGGGGACCAAGAATTTTTTTTTTGGATTGAGAACCCTCCTAGACACAAAAAGGTGTCCATGTCTACAAGAAATATCTAACAATTTTAAATGGAACATATTCTAGTATGGAATTAAAGAGTGCAAGTTTTATATCTCTAAATAACACTTTATAAACAAGTGCAAAGAAAGAAACCCTATATATTACCTAATGGGATGAATCATCGTCTCAAGAGTAAATAATAACATCTAATTTTAGATGGATCAAGAACTAGTCAATGTCCGCCAAGGACCAAATGATCTAATTTTGACTAGTCTATGAACTAGCCTAGACACATATGGAGGTCCAAGTGTCCATAAGAGACACCTAAATTTTTTTTATGGACTATAATTCATTATAATCAAAGAGATCATGAGGCCTAAATCTCTAAAATAACCATTCTAAACCCCCATGGGGCCCAGTAATCCAATATCAACCATATTTTAATATTGCAAAACCTAGTAAGTTTTAGCAAGATTAAAACCTATCTTAGACAGATAAAGCTTAGGTCTTAATGTGAACCCTCTAGGTCTTAAGGAGACCAAGATAATAATTTTGAGTAGATCAAAGGCCAACACAGACATAAATGGAGGTCCAGATCTCTAGAATAAATAGATTTTTATTGGATTGAGAACCAACCTAGATATAAATGGATGTCCAAGTCTCTAAGAAATATCTGTCAATTTTAAATAGATCAAAATCCATTATGGACTTAAAAGAGAGCGAGGCTCATATCTCTGAACTACCCCTTCTAATCAAATGTAGGGGAAGAAACCTTAAATAATCCCCAATAGTACCCAACATAAATAAAGCATTGATTAGTCTTGGATGGGCTAATAACCATCCTAGACTAAAGGAGCATGATGTCCAAGTATTTAAAATAACCAACACCAACCTATACATAGAAAAAGGTCAATTTATCTTGATAAACATCAAGACCCCAAAGGATTCAATCCCCAACTTGATCCTTTCCAAGAATACCACATTAATTGAGAATAAAACCTTAGCAATTTTGAAATGGTTTGATAACCACCCTAGACTAAAGGAGCTTGAGTTCTAGGTCTCTAGATTGAATAAAAATTAGGGTCCCCTTAGGACCCAACACTAGTAATAAATATAAGAGTATCTCCAATAGGTTCTATAGACCTTATGGGTTTTATAATGATCTAGTAAGCATTATGTAATGATAAAGCTTGAGGTCTAGGTCTAGAAAATAATTAGACATAGAGGAAGGAACACCAGTGGGTTCCCTATGGGAACTAATACCCAAAAAAATAATAAATTTTGAAAAACTTTACATATTATAAGGCTATGAACCATGCTCCCAAACCCATTTTGCAGTAATAATTTTGAGAATAAATACAAGACATTTCTAAGTAGAAAATCATTGACTAATATAACCTTGGTACAATTTTTAACATAAAGCACAAGTCTAGATAAATAAGAAGACTTACTTTTTGAACATTTATTGCTACCTCAAATGAGAGAAAAATCATGATCTAGATTATTATTATAATGATGATAGCTTAGTTTTACCATGTTTAGGAGTCTCGTTCCACTATAATTAAAGAGGAATTTTAGTCCCTCCCTTAAATATCTAAGGAAAAATCTCCTATCATCAATCCTAGTGAGAGATATAGAATAGAAAGGCATAACATAGATCTTATTCCCTTTAATGATATTTATCCATTCACCATTCTTATTAAGATGATTTTAAATTATATCAAGTTTTAAGTTTGATGTAACCAACGATAATTGTCCATCATTCTTAGCACCATGAAAATCTCAACAAGCTCCCATATTTTAGAGGGTAAAAGATATCCTAAAAAAAACATTCTATTTAGATCATAACCATGTGTTTTTTTTAGGAAGGCACTGAGAGATGAGACTAATGAAAAATACAATGCATTATCCCAAACAACTAAAACTAAAAGAGTTACCATCTCTATAAACACCATTATGAATTTATTACCATCTCTTTTTGAGACTGGATTTGGAAGTCTCCATAGAACAAGTAGAACTAATGTATCCAAATAAAACATCCTATGATAGGTAAAATAGGTAGATACCATATCACATCCCACCTTCCAAATCATTTTAGTTATAGACATTGTCTCTCTTAATATCACTAATCTGGCATATACAGTAGAATACCAAGGAAGTCATAGCAATCTAGCTTGAAGGGAAACATCTTCCTTCTAGGATGATAATCACTTTTGACCGTAATCCCCCCCTAAACTATTTCTCAAATATAAGAATTATGTGAAAATTCCTTCAAAATAGATCAAATAACTAGTTTTCCATATTTAGTCGCATAAGGAAACATGGGATCCAAAAGATACTAATAATTTATTTTCCCTCATTTTAAGCAAAAAATTTCCCACGATGCAGTTTGATCACATCCAGTCATACCAAATTTTTTTTAGTAATAAAATATCCCTAAGCATGTTCCCCCTCATCTAGATCTAGGTCATCTTCATCCCTATCCTCATCCTACAAACTATCTTGACCAAAAGTAGATTTAATTATTTTACCATTTCCTCCACTTTTCTCTATCATTTTGAAATTGTTGATCCTTATCATATTAGTGTTTATACCTATTAAAATTTTTAAATTAAAATAATTGGCATGGTAGTTAATTTAATAGGTATATTTCATTTTTTAAAAATTTATGTGCTCCTACTTTAGGCAATATTTATTCATAGTTGGGTACATTATAATTTTTTTAGTATTGAAATAATTAGATTTCCTTAAAATTTTATTAATCAAGCAAGGAAACCATATGATAAATAGAAAGAGAGAAGAAACTAGTCAAAGGATGAGAAAGCTATGACATATATTGAGAGCACAATAACATTGACACTATAGACAAATAGAGATAGTCAAGTTTTAAGGATATCGGTATCCATCTAAGAGACTATCAACATTAAATATAGATATTGATAGTTATAGTTTAAAATAACAACTTCCATCAAAGATCCTAGGGAAAGCACACTGAATGACATAGGAACAATATAATATAAAAAACACACATATAAGAATAAATAAAACATCAAAGTCTTTATTCACTCAGAAAGATGAAGATGCAATACAACATGAGGTTTTTTTCCATAAAGAGCAAGAAATAAAACATATAAAACTAATTTTTAATTTTATTACATATAACATCTTCCTTATTATTTGCAAATTTATTATATCTTTTTTCTTATATGTATAACATGCAAATTACATTCTAGTTTTAAATTAAAATGTAAGTTGTAATCAAAATCACTTAAAACTTGGTTTCCTTTTTATAATTTAAATTGATTGAAACATTGAAATTAAAAATTGAAATAATAAATATCTTTGTAAAATCCTTTTCATCTCCTTGTGTGATATCCTTGTCGAAATAGTCTTACTATGTTGTCTACAAATGTTGTTTCAGGTAAAAATAATAATCATAAATTGAGTCCTTGTGTAATAAACTTATAGATAATTTCATGGGTTTTATCTTTATTTTTTAATTTTGACCTTAATATTATCTATTTTCATATGTAATTTTTATATGCAAAGGGAAATGCAACTGATTTATTAATTAATCATAGCTTGGAGAAGCTAAATCCTACGTATACTTATGATTGTTGATACATTATATATTTAGTGCCATGACCAAAATGGATCTTATATAACTATAAAAATGATATCTTACCATAATAAAATCACTAGGGAGGGTCGCAAAGCCGCCAGCCAAGTAAAACTATGCAATAACCTTAAGTAGGTCCTATGTTTTCATATTCACTAGGTATAATGACAAGTAAAGTAAAATTTTAATCTAATGATAACCAAATATTTTTCAATAAAATGAGGGTTAGTAAACATAAAATTAAACATGCATAAATACAATACTAATTAAGATATGTATAGGTAAAACCCTAATGCATGGATAGAGTAATATATTCAAAATCCATTACTTATCTTACTTCTATCTACTAAAATAGAGGAGAAAAGTTATTGATACTTAACTTGAAATAAACATATCAAGACTCAATATCTCCCTTGGAAAAAGGTGCTTCATAATAGGTTGTTGTGGTTTGCAAGGATCACTAAGAATGGCCACAACATCTAAGAATTTTCCACAAGACAAGATTATTCTCCAAGTAGAAACCCTAAACTATAACTCCTCAAGTAAACTAGAAAAAAAGAAGATTGTAAATAAGTGAAAATGAATAATTATTTATTGTTATTTATAATAAATAACAAATTTAATGTGTTTATATAGTTTAATCTAAAACTAAACCTTTATGAAATTTTAGGTGATAGGGTTGGCCCAATTGACTTTGTATCATTATTGACAAAAATAAAATAGGTCTTCATCTAGGTCAACCAGGGGATAACCTAGATCCTAAATGATTTTTATCAATTAGATTATAGGGTTGATGGGGCTGTTACTTTAGCATAAACCATTGAAAAGGGTTGTAGGCTTAGGGAAGGGCTAATGAAGAAATAAAATGACTATAGGAGGGTGGAAAAGAGGATTAAAATTCTAAGGGAGTGTTTTTAGGAGAAGGTTGGATTTACATCAAGTGGTGATATAGGGATAACAATCTTATGAAGTGATAGTGATCTATCCACCCCTTTCCCAATGTACAATTTAAGGTGTGCACTCAAAGAGATTGAGACTCGATGAGTTCTTGTAAGATAAAAAGAATAATTAATTTATAAAGTTTAAGACTATTGTGTATACATATGCACCACTTTAAGCTCATCACATGTTAATTAGGTATGAAAAGGGATGGTGTTTCAAGGAAATAACATAGAAACACATAATACTGAAGCTAAACAATTATAATATTTTAAATCATAAAATATCTTCAAGTAAATGAATGAATTAGAAATAATTGAAGATTAAAAGTAACATATGAGTACCTTGAATTACCTTTATCATTGGATGGTTACCTCTTGTATTTGTAGTTTTGATTGTGTGGGGTGCATAGACCACTTTCAACAAACCCAAGGATATAAAACTAAAGAGCAAAAACATACAAATGTTGGAAAGTCAAGATAACTGACGTGGTGTGGATGAGACATACATTGAAATTTGGTGAGTTGGGGTGGAAAATGTGAAGTTATGACAAAATGACCAAGTAAAAAATAGAGTAAATCAAGTAATTAAAAATTTGAAGCTACTAAATACTGAGAAACTCAAACATCTAAACCTTAAGTAAGAAAGGCAAACACACCAAGTCAAACAAAGGATACATGTCAAAAATAAATGGTAATCAAATATCAATGCAAATTTTATAATAATCCTTACTTAAACAAAGATTGGAAATCAAGATGGTAAAGCAACATTGTTGAGTGAGAATTAACAATCCTTAATCAAACATCAATGGAAAAAGTACATAAAATGGATAATAACATTGGTGAGTGAGAAGTAACAAGACAACCTCGCTCAACAATGGAAAAAGAGTACATGAAAATAGAAACAGACTTTGTTGTCTGTGAAAAAAAGGTAGTTACAAAAATGGAAAATGGTAAAAGAAGCCAAAGAAATTCTAGAATGTAAATTAATGGTGTAAATAAAGTTATCCATAGTTGATCAAACATGTTTTTTTTAAAAAGTAAATAAAATTGAAACAAATTAGAGCTAACATGTTTTTAAGATGTGAATAAAAGGGAATATAGAAGTGGGAAAATAGATTTAAAAGCACACTTGATTGTCAAATGATAAAATGAAATGGTTTGAGTAGAGAATGAAGGAAAAACCAACCTAAATAAACTCTTTATAAAAGTCAAGACACTCAAATTAGGTATGTCAAAACAAGAAGACATTCGATATTATTGACTCTAAAAAATATTTCCTAGCCACACAAATCTTAAGTCAATACATGAAGTGTGAATATCATCCCATGAAGGATATATGCATGAAAAGTAAAATGGACCTACCTTCTCACAACATGGTCCCATTTCCTCAGGACCCCTTATAGAGCTAGTAGTCTACTATGAAGATCATGTACTTGTGTGAGAGAGTAGGTAGAATCATATATATTTTCAAATTATCCTATTCTAATCTACTAGCTTATTGTACTCCAATGGACCTTGTCTTTATCATGAGGCCAACTATGGAGTTTGAGCTTTGATTGGAAATAGTATATATGTTATGAATCATGTATTTTAGTGTGATTTTGACTTTTGACTTTGTGTTTTTCCTTCTGTATCATTTCCTTTTGTTTCAAATGATTTTAGTTTTAACTTTTGATGTACTTTTCTATTCCTCCTCCATATGGATTTAGGGAACCAAACATGTGTGTTAAACATGACTATCATCTGAAGACTTTGTATTTGGTATCTAAGAAATAGAAGTTAGAGAGAATGGTGTCTAAGAGTCTTATTAATTTAGGTGAAATAAAATTTCTATCTTGACTTTGACCATGATTGATCCAAAGTGGAATGAAAGGAGAGGAAATCAAGAGGAATGAAACATGAATTTTTTTGAATGACTTCAAATTGTAAAAAAAAATGTGACAAAGGTGAGAAAGGGATATAATGATAGTGAAGTGTGATTCCTTGTCATAAGAATGAGGGAAGTGTAGGAAAACATGATACCACCTTATTATTATTCAAAAAATTTCTACAAATGAATCAAAAGCTAAAGCTAAGAACAAGGGATCAAAAAATTATGACTATTGCTAAACATTCCTAGAAAAGAAACACTTAATTAATTAAAAAAAATAGTGATTTATGAGGAGGGCCTAGTCTTGTCCATGTTATTAAAATTCAACTCATTAAATATAAACCTAAGGGGTTTCACAAATTAGGTGATAAATAAAGGAGAAATCTAGTATTTATGAGGAAGGCCTAGTCTTATCCATAGTCTTACAATACAATTCACAAAAGAAAAACCCATGTGGTAAAAACAACATTGAAAAGCAATGAAGTAATGAGAACAAAAGGAAATAATGAGGATTATTGGGTCCTATCTATGGTTTTACAATGAAAATAATGAGAAAAATAAAACCAAGGACAAAAATAATAGACTAAAGTTTATGAAGAGAGTAATTATTGCAGAGGGTGAGACCCGTGTAGATATCCTACAAAAAGTGTTAAAAGGATAGTAAATAGAAAGCATGATAAGAAGGTAAATATTTAGGCAAAATACTTATTTTAAAAAAAAATTATTGGTGGGATATTTTAAAATATGGCCTTCATTAGTTTGAAGGTGATAGGTATTAAGATCGAGTATGCATTTTACTACTCTTGTAGGAACTTGTCAAGTTTTAATCTCTCTAAGTGCATGCCTTAAAGGGTACACTAGGAAAGGTGTGGGTAGACCATTGGTATTGTTTAGTATTTTTGTCCCTATACCACTAATTTATATCAATCTAACCTTTTCCTAAAAATATTCCCTTAATATTTTCCTCCTCTTTCACACTCTCCTATAGTTATTTCCCACCTTCATCAGCCCTTCACTAATCCTAAAACCCTTTTCAATGGTTCATGTTACACTATCATCCCCATCAACCCTATTCTCTAATTGATAAAATTTATTTAGAATCTAGGTCTACCCATAGCCAACCTAGACCAAGACTTTATTTATTTCTATCAATAACAATATGGAGTCGATTAGGTTACCCTATTGGATAAACATTCAAAAAGGTTTAGGGTTAGATTCAACTATTTAAATGTAGTGTCCCCATTTTTTTAATAAGATATTATAATAATACCACTATCTTATTTAATTCCCATAGGCCTAATTGGGTGTTTTATGGGAATTTTAGTGTGGGTTACTATTCACAAGGTATTATTCATAGGTACTATTTACTAACATTATTCACGTGTCGCTATTCCTAGTGACATGGCCGATGATGTGGAAGGTGATGCAACTAATGATGAAAAAAAGAGGTGACTTTTGGAGTGATGTGGCATGACGCACATAAAAATATAAGGCATGTGAAGAGGTGGGTCATAGTACTCCACCTTGTGAGATAATTAATTATTTTCTATAAGTAACATGTATTCCTTTTGGATGATAAAGATAAGAAGGAACAATTTAGCCACCACAGCTTGGCGGAATAGAGTTTTGGCATGTGAAGGGATTTGAAAGGGTCAAAAGGTGATTATATATTATTTGGGAATATTTTGGGTCATATGGAAAAAGAGGATAATGACTACACTATTCTATATTTTCTCACATTTATGAAGGTGGGATGCCAATGTTAGAGTCACATGGGTGACTAATCTTGTCTGGGAATCTGAGGAAGTAGGAGGCATGATGCACTATTCCAAATTATCTCACATTTATGAGTGATGAGGAATTAGGAGGCATGACATTATGAGACCAAAATATATGTCAAGGGTTCATAATGTGATCTATTTTAGGCTAACTTGCATCTCAAGGCAACCCTTCACATGGATTACTATGCACATGGCACATTTATCTCTCTCTTCACATTTTTCCTTTATCTCTTTCTCATAATTTTCTATATAATCATTCTTCTCCATTTGTAATGGATAATTTTAAAATTATAAACCCCCTTATTATTTGATATTAAACTTATGTTCATATCCTCCTCTCTTAGATTGATTTTATTCAAGTGTTGAAATATTAGAGGATGAAAAACCTCTTAAGATAACTGGTTTCAATGGTGAGATATCCACCATATCTAGTGTTTGTAATTTCATTTATTAATTGCATCTGGGCTTCAATCATAGTTTTTTGATTTGATGGTGATAGATCCAACCTAGCTGATTATATACTAATCAAAGTGAAATGTGTAGAGCTTGTGTGGTGTGCAATATTTTAACGAAGAAGTATTGCAAGTGTGATAAGTTTATTTTAGTGGATCAGTGTGTATGTATTTAATATTTCATATAATATAAGTATTATCTATTGGTAGTGTTCTTCATATTAAGAATTATGGTTATAAGAGTTGTTATGAGTAGTTTCTCTACTTAGTATTGTTATTAAATAATTAATTTAAGAGTGTATGTGAGTTTATTTTAAGATTTAAGTCTATTAGTATAAGTGTTGAGAATGTATTTTAGAGTGTATAATATTACATTGGTATCAAAGCCAAAATATTTCAAGCCTATGAAGATTTATTTTACACATTTTCAGTTACATGAAACATAGGAGGACTCTTGGAATATTTGGGGTATACAAAGCCCAAGATGTTATCACAACAAAGGAAATGAGTAATGGTTTCACCAGGTTCTAAGCATTTTAGTAGGTATAAGGAATATCAAATTCTATCTAATGAAAATAAAGCAATGTTGTCTTTCTGTGAGAATTTACATGTGGTAGGAGAGATTTTTGAAAAAGAATTTTGAGAAAAAATAGGAAAAGAAGAAAATTATGATAGTTGAGAAAGATCCATATGAATCATGCTTGAAAGAAGAAGATAAGGTAGAACCAAATCCTCAATATTTTGTGCATCTAAGTGCACATAAGGAGGAGAAAACAATTTTAAAATAAGATTTGGGTTAGAAGTGTTATACAATAGGGAAGAGCTTGAAAGTTTGCCTCAAGTAAAGAATGATCTTCTTTTCATTTTGAAATAAGTGGAGGTTTGTCTACTTATGATAGATCATTAATATTTTGAGTGGATGAAACATACTATGTCTCCATTAATTAATTATTTAGTTAGGCCAAACCTTTTTATACATCTGTATGAGGATGTAAGGCTTGTAGTTACCTTTTTCATTACTAAAATTATGAAGATAACCATTCCTAGGAAATCTTATAGAAGTAGCATCATGAAGGAAAATTTAATGTTAATAGTTGAAAGTTTCCTAGGGTTGGCTAAAATTGGAAGCCCATCCTTTTAAAAGAGGGTAAAAATTCTCAAGCATTTTGAAAAAAATAGATTATGTTACATCATGCTAAATTATAATATCCCCAACCAATAGGGACTATAGAAAGACAAAAGCTCTGATACCACTATAATGTCCCCTGTTTCCCTTGAAATCTAAAACTGAATATTATTGAATTACTTTTCTATATTTGACCCTTTTTGATATTTTACATGAATAAAGATATGATTTTGAAGATAAATTCAAATAGATAAATAAACCACAGTATAATCTCTTAACTGGCAAATCAATGATCTTATTATTCATCCAGATGATTACAATAGATGTCCTATGTCATGCATATAAAAGAATATTAAAATACGGTCTTGAAAACCTGAGTATTATGCAAACTAGGAATAAAAACCTAGATCTGGTCTGTCTCAGCCTGCTATGTCAAAAACAAATTCACCAACATCAGTTATACTATCACCATCAATTTCTTGGTGTCGTAACCACCGACATCGGTATGGGGGTTAGCTGATGTCGGCTGATGTCAGTCTCTACCTGCCTATGTCGGTCTCTACACTTTTCACTGATGTGTACATATTTGCACAAATCTGTATGAACTTCATATGGCCTCCAATACAATATAGCACAACCTGTATGCTAAACACCTGATCTCAAGATATATGGCTCTAACATGGAAGATCTCTATTTGTGCAATATCTGAATCAAAACCTAATTAAATAAATCCCTATAAATACTTGTGATAACTTTTGTGTGAAGTTATCTCTCAACCTAACAATAAATCAGCTAGTATCTCACAGCCTCTAACTTGCACACACTAAAGAGTGGATGTTCTCCAATGCAAATGGAATCTTGGAACCCTTGGCTCAGTCTTCTTAGAAGAATTCTTAGCAAAAATCAATAATCATAATCTCATAGTCAATGGATAATATGCCTCCCTCTAATAAGAAACCCTTATATCCTCCAAAAAGGTGTACTTTCCCTAATTAGGGTTTCATACTTAAAAATAGGTCAAATAATTAATATTTGATTAAATCAATCAAATATTAATATCTCCCTCAATATATGTCAGATCCTTAAACCGACTGAAGCTAGCGAATCAGGGAGGGATTTTGCACATGACCATACCAAAATAAGGGTGTTCCACTGCATGTCAAATATCCCAAATTAGGGAGTGATTCTACACATGACCATACCAAAATAAGGGTGCTCTGCTACATTTCAAATATCCCTAAATAATAGGAGCTCAGGCAAACGTGTCCAAAAGAGCCCAAACGAAAGCCAAGTATAGAAATTTTGCTAGTCAAAGCCAAACCAAGCTCCATCAAGACCCTTTATCCACCTTATCAGCCTATGAGGGTCACATAATAGGCTAACCATCAACTCTAATGATGTCCACTAAAAAAGGGGACATGACAATCTGCCCCTCCTAAAATTGCTTATCCCCAAGCAATCTCAGAACAACAAACCAATCAATCCACCTAGATCCCAAATGTAGTCATGATCTATACTGATGACAATCAATGCAAGCTATTACAATATCCTCTGAAATATAACCAAGAGGAATTGACAATCAAACTGGTGAATGCAACTCAACCAATCTCTAAAATCACAACTGCCTGAATGTGTCGATACTACAAGTTGTGTAACTTGCAACTACCAATTCCATCTACAAAAGATGGTGTCAATCCATCCCATAATAGATGGTAAGAAACTAGAGCTGATCTACACCTGTGTGGAAGTAAATCTTCTATCTCTAGGTCAAAAGAAAAATAATGACCATACCCCACCGTATAATGCTGGTAGGAACCCCCAAACTCTGGTACTGGTTCACCATCACTAAACTGGGAATCAGTAGATGGCTCCAATCTCTAACTCCAAGTAGATTAGGCTAGATAGGACCCTATGTAATCTACTCAACAAACCCCACCTCAAAGTCCCTGTGAGGTAGCATAGTAGAAAGGATCACTATAATCTCCCCACCCAATCTGCTAATGGCACTAATACCTCAGATGAGAACACCTTTTGTCACTTTATGCGAGTCTAGATGAACACCTACACTATCCAAAAAATACTCCATAAATGATTTAGTGTAGTAAAAATTGTACACAGAAGCATCAACATACTCCCTCACACACCACAACTGATCCCTTTGTAAGGGTGACACAACCAACTGTACCACACTATCATCTGTGTGAGAAGAATCAATCTAGAGACTCGACTCCACTGGTATCCCAAACACATCAAGACTAGGTACTCCCAAATCCTAAACATGTGTGTCAACCCCAACAACATGTTCCTTAGTAATAACTACAGGAATGTACTTACCACCAACCACCTCAATATACCAATGAACTGGGTCTGGGGCTGGTAAAGACCACAAATGCTCCAACTCCACGGTCACCTTAGCCAAATGAAACCATGACTCTTTCAAAGCCAACTGTGTACTCTCAAGAACCTTAGAATTCCCCTCGAGCTACTAAGTAAGCTCACTCACCTTATCTTCCTTGGCCAATAATGCATCGTACGTTGTGCTACCCCACTCCATAAGATAATCTCAATTGGCTACCAAATCAATATAATCCTATCTCAAAATCTAGATAGCCTCCCATAAAGAGTGGATCTTTGCCAAGGAAAAATAACTTCCTCCCCACTCATCACTAGTAGGAGAACCCCATTCATAAACTGCTAACAACTGATGAGTAACATTGAAATGCTTGCAAGCGATAACAATGTCTCGTTCACTAACTCTCAATTGACTAGACACATGATGGTGCTGGCTAGTTTGTCTCCTACAATCCTCCTCTGATGCACTGTCCAATAGAGTATACTCGAAATTACTGATCTCTAGAGTACTACCATCCATACTCTATGAATCAACTCCAAGCTCGTATCAACATATAGAGTATCAAAAGTTGTAGCATCGTTATCCAACTCTTCCATGCCAAAAAGAACTGCTGATGAAACTAAGTCCTCCAAACTATCCACTACATTCTTTTGGGTGTCATCTACAATAATCAGATCCTGGGACTCTTTTACAATCTCTAAATCTGGAGTGTGAATGTTAGACATACTCATATCATCATCAACATGTGACCTGACTGTAAATGAAAGCTAAGTCCCTGCCACATGTGCTAACTCCTAAACTGAACTCACCTCAAGACAAAGCTCGTCCACATGTCTCTCAAAATCTTGGAGAGCCAACTGAGTACACACCAAAGAATTTTGAGTATCCTCTAGTGCATGAGAAATCTGGTCAACCTCCTCTTCCTTCTTGTTTTGTGATGTGGACCCTTTAAAAATGGATGTCATACACTGTACTAATTTGTCTTCTATTGTAGGGAGTGAAAGTAATTCATTCATCCTCTTCAAACTTTGTTTCAGCTTCTCCATATTCTTGTCCCACTATTTTTGAGTACTGTAAGTACCCATGATTAACTCACTGATTCAATGTCCAATCTACCCAACAAGATGGCAGAATTTAGCTCTAATCTACCCAACAAGATGGTAGGAATTTGGCTCTGATACCACTGTAATATCCCCAACCAAGAGGCACTATAGAAAGACAAAAGCTCTGATACCACTGTAATATCCCCTGTTTCTCGTGAAATCTAAAATTGAATATTATTGAATTGCTTTTCTATATTTTACCCTTTTTGATATTTTGCATGATTAATGATATGATTTTGAAGATAAATTCAAATAGATAAATAAACCACAGTATAATCTCTTAACTAGAAAATCAATGATCTTATTATTCGTTTAGATGATTATAATAGATGTCCTATGTCATGCATATAAAAGAATATTAAAATACGGTCTTAAAAACCTGAGTATTCCATAAACTAGGAATAAAAACTTGGATATGGTCTGTCTCAGCCTGCTGTGTTAAAAACACAGTCTCGGACATCGGTTATACTACCACCGTTGGTTTCTTGGTGTCATAACCACTGACGTCAGTATGGGGGTCGGCCGATGTTGGTTGATGTTGCTCTTTGCTTGCCGATGTCAGTCTCTGCACTTTCTGCTGATGCGTACGGATTTGCACGGATCTGTATGGACTTCATACGACTGCCAATATAATATAGCACAACTTGTATGCTGAACACCTGATCTCAAGATATATGGATCTAATACGAAAGATCTCTATCTGTGCAATATTTGAATCAAAACCTAATTAAATAAATCCCTATAAATACCTGTGATAACTTCTGTGTGAAGTTATCTCTCAACTTAGCAATAAATCAGCTGATATCTCACAGCCTCTGAATTGCACACACTGAAGAGTGGATGTTCTCCAATGCAAATGGAATCTTGGAACCCTTGGCTTAGTCTTCTCAGAAGAATTCCTAGGAAAAATCAATAATCATAATTTCATAACCAATGGATAATTTGCCTCCCTCTAATAAGAAACCCTTATATCCTCCAAAAAGGTGTACTTACCCTAATTAGGGTTTCATAATTAAAAATAGGTCAAATAATTAATATTTGATTAAATCAATCAAATATTAATATCTCCCTCAATATATGTCAGATCCTTGAACCGAGTAAAGCTGGTGATTCAAGGACTGATTCTACACATGACCATACCAAAATAAGGGTGCTCCGCTGCATGTCAAATATCCCTAAATAATAGGAGCTCAGGAAAATGTGTCTGAAAGAGCCCGAACGAAAGCCAACTATAGAAATTCTGCTAGTCGAAGCTAAGCCAAGCTCCATCAAGATCCTATATCCACCCTATCAGCCTATGAGGGTCGCATAATAGGCTAACCATCAACTCTAATGATGTCCACTAAAAAAGGGGACATGACATAAATATGGGGTGTGATAGGATTGTTTTTAGGATATTTTAATGTTTTTGGATAGTTGTTGATGAGTCTCATATAGATAATGTCATAATTTCCATACAATTTATTATGTCTTTCATTATGGGTGAGAGTGATAATATTTTTAAAGTGTTGTTATCTAACTTATTGGATGTTTAGAGGAAATATTTTGTTATTTCACTAGCTTTACATGAGTTTTCAAAGACATTGGTTAAACAAAATATGGAGAAATTGAACAAACATCTAACAAAAGGAAAAATACTTTCTACTAATTTTCAACCTAAACTTTTATTACATAAATGTGTTGTCCAGGTAAATATAGATGTAAAATCATAAGAGGAGGTGAAAATAGATTCTAGATCAAATAATTATCAAGAAACAATTGATGTAGATCAATTGAGGGAACAAGATCATAAATGATTAGACATTCAAGGTAAATATCCTTTAATATAAGGAGATATTTTATTGACTTATTAGATTGAATTTTTATAAAAAAATTATCTTAAATAAGTCAAGGAGGAAAATATGATAGTACTAAACATGATATTTAAAGGAAGTTACCAATTTTATGTATGGCCTATAAAATGGCCATGTTGATGAGCAAGAAAACGAACTAAAGATGATAGAAATACAAAGGAAGCAACCCTTGGAGGGTTTCACCAAGAAGATGGAAGGTATGAATTTTTATTTTGATAAAAATCTTATAATTCAAGAAACATATGAATTTAAGTGTTAGGGTGACCTTATTATAAGGCATAAATAGAATGTATTAGCAAATTTTAATGTTGGTAATGAGTTTGTCAATATTTATAAATCAGGTAATGAATCAAACCACCTTGAATTTTTTTTTAAAAAATAGTTCAAGTCATAAAAATTCATCACAAGTTTATTTCATCCACTTTATATATCTCAAAAGGGTTGACATGATTGTTTTTCTAAATTTCAAGGTTGTTTATACATAAGAATATCGGATTTAGGTAACAAGTTAATACACATGAAGGTATTTGATTTGAAGATTAATTTAATCAAACAAATGTATTTATCAAAGACTTTGTTTTTGAATAAGTCAAGAAGGAGACTTAAAGTATTTGAAGGATTTCACATAGATGATAGAATTCACACAACATACAAGAAGAGGATTTTGAGTCTCGACTGAGTCCTTGGAGATAGTAAGGTTTGTGATGCTTTTGATGTTGTTAGTTTAAGTGATATTGATGTGGATTTGGGTGTGTAATGGATCCATCCTTTAATGGAGTAATCAATAAATCATCAACTTATGCAATTATAGTTAGATCCAAAAGAAATAAGATAGTTTCAAAAGGACTAGCTAATGGAGCTCTAACATTGGTCACAACAAGAAGGATGGAAAATATTTTACAAATTAGCCAAGTTTCATGGGTAGAAAGTTTTGTTGTGATTCCTACCAATTCATCCATGGGCAGGAAATATATTAATAATAATTTTGATCAACATATTATTGTGTTTCATTACTTCCTCTAGGATTACCACTTGATGGGTAGATCAAGCACCTCATAAAGAAAGAATTAGGCTCGAAGCCTCTCATGATTACACCTTGTTACCACCAAAAGAGTTATGAATAGGAGATCAAGATGACAATTGATGATATTAATCCAAGGATTTTTTGAGCTCTTGATCATGCCTTTCAGTTTGGAGAATGCACTAGCTACCTTCTAGTCATATAGGCATCAGGTATTTAAAACTCATTTGAGAATATTTGTATTGATTTTTTTGGATGACAATTTGGTCTAAAATTTAACTTGGGGAGATAAGTTGGATCATTTGGATGCATTCATTCAAACTCTATAATAACAACATCTATTTATACTAGAATTTGAATTTGAGTTTGAGGGGGCACAAGTGTGTTATTTGAGATATGTAACTCATGATCAAGTTATTTAAATAGATTAGAAAAAGGTCCAAGCTATCTTGTATTGGCATACTCCCATAGTATAATATGTTGTTAGATCCTTTGGTCATTACAAAAGATTTATCAAAGTATCTTCATGTCTAAAAACACCCTTGACTGATACAATAGAGATGAGAGTTTTTACATGAACACACATTGATAAAATGGTTTTTGACAAGATTAAGGAGGTAATAATTTTATTTCTTATACTTTATATTTCATATTAATCACATAAATTTTTTTTGAATTATGATGCTTCATAAGTGGGACTTAGAGTGGTTCTGAAAAGACACCCAATACCATTTGAGGGGTATAAGGTATAAAAGTTATGCCAAGTAATGTTGGTCATCATGCATGATTTGACCATGTTCTAATAATGGTTAATTCATGGTAGAGTTTGGGAGAAGATATCCCATAATGTTTTTAATCTTTGGGTGAGTAAGCTCCAATATTATGCATTTGACATTGAGTACATTAATTGAAAATCGAATGAAGTAGATGATGTTATTTCTAGGATGCATACTCTACATCATTCCTTAGTCCTTTATACCAATTAGAAGGTATCTATTATGGAGGGTTATGTTATAGACACATTTGATATTGACCTCCTTGATGGGAATGTGAGAGATAAGAGATTTAGAGAAAAGGGTGTCCCTATATTTAATGATATCTTCCTTGTTTATGAATCCATAGTGATGGAGAATATTTTTAGAGTATTTCATAATGCACCACTATGGGGACATATAGTATTATTCATATCTTACAAAGAGATGTTTATATGGGAGGGTCTAAAAAATTATCTTATGTAAATTCAAATGGTGCAGTAGGAACATGGTGTAGAGGTCTTGAGTTTTGCTTAGGACCATGGTAATATTTAAAAGAGAAGAGTGAGCACCATTATATTGTTTGATCCAATCCAAATAAGGTAGAGCTATAGTCATACATCACATCACTGATCTTATGAATATTTTCATTTATGATGTTGATTATTATGCACATTTTTTTGATAACAAGTTATTCTCTAAAGATGTGGTAAAATTATATGGGTTACACAAGGATGATTTGGGTGGAAGGTAGAGTGTATCTTGTAGCAAGTTTTGGTAGAAAATTTATCACTTGATAGGTACAATATCTAGGCTATATGAGCACTATAGTTTGATTCACCACTTTAGCATGATGATTCTAGAAACTTCAGATTCATAGTTGCTTGAGGATAGAGAATTTCAAGAATGGAGGAAGTTAATGTTCCCATTTTCCAAATAAGACTTTGGAATAAAAATAGTAGCTTATTTAATTCTTGTATTCCTAGTTGGGTGTTGTATTAGAATTTTAGTATGGGTCACTATTCACAAGGTTTTATTCATAGGTATTATTTATTGACACTATTCACATGTCACTAATCATGGTGACATGATAAGTGATGTCACTAATGATATAGCAAGGAGGTGAATTTTAGAGTGATGTGACATGACCCACTTGATATTATAAGTCATATGAAGTGGTGGGAAATAGTAATCCACTTGGTGAGATAATTAATTATTTTCTATAGCTCACATGTCTTCCTTTTAGAGGATAAAGACAAGAAGGAATAGTTTAGGATACACACCTTGGGGGAATAGTGTTTTGGTGTGTAAAGGGATTTGAAAGGGTCAAAAGGTGATTAGATAGTGTTTGGGAATATTTAGGGTCACATGGAAGAAGAGGATAAGGATTCAAATATTATATATTTTCTCATATGTGTGAAGGTGGGATGCCAATGTTGGATTCATATGGGTGACTAATCTTATTTTGAAATCTAGGGAAGTGGGAGACATGATGCACTATTTTATATTATCTCACATGTGTGAGTGAGGGGGACACTTTGGAGGCACATGTGAAAGTGGGAGACCAAAATACAAGTCAAGGGTTTACCACGTGATTTGATTTTGGCTAACTTGCATCTTAAGGTAACCTTTCACATGGGTTACTATGTATATGGTGAATTTCTCTCTCGATATTCATATTTTTCCTCTCTCTCTCTCTCTCATGATTTTATATATGATAATGATTATTCCTTTCTAATGGATATATTTTAAATCATAAACTTCCTTATTTTTTGATATTTAACTTAAGCTCATATCCTCCTCTCTTAGATTAATTCCATTGGAGTGTTGAAATCTTAGAGGATTGAAACCCTCTCAAGATAACTAGTTTTAGTGGTGAGATATCCACTCTATCTAGTGTTGATGATTTCATTAAGGGATTACATATGGGATTCAATCAAAATTCTTGGATTCGGTGATGAGAGATCAACCCTCGATGGTTGTATACATATTCAGAGTGAGGCATAGAAAGATTGTGTGGTGTTGAGTCTTTTAGTGAAAAAGTTGTAAGTGTGATATGTTTATTGTAGTGGCTCAGTGTGTATGTATTTCAAAATTCACATAAGATAAGTACTATCTAGTGGTAGTGTTCTTCATATTAAGATTTATGGTTATAAGATCTATTATGAGTAGTTTCTCTACTGAGTATTGTAATTTAGTAATTAATGTAAGAGTGTATGTGAGTTTATTTTTAGATTTGAATCCATTAGTATAAGTGTTGAGAGTGGATTTTAGAGTTTTATGTGTATTTATTAAATATCCTTATCCAAGATATTACAAAAAAGACATTAATTTTAATATTTATTAGATAAAGTAAGATTTAATTATTCATTTTCACTTCTTTATAATTTTCTCTTGAGTGAACACTGTTTGAAGAAATTTTTTATGTCATCTTGAGTGAAATCAATGAAAAACAACATGAGTAAGTATAGGTTAGTATATAAAGAATAAATCATCTTATAAGGCTTTGTATAGACATTATGAGATGGTATTTACAAGTGACATGATGAAATGAGCGAGTTATGAAGAAGAAACTATATGCTTTGAAGATCTATGTAAGTAGTTCTGAAGTAATACAAAGATCAAAATTCTTTGAAGAACATTTGATAGTGTTTTAACATGATAGATATTGTTTGAGTCTATACATGAGGCATTGAAAATATTGTAAATGATTATAATATCATCTCTGAAGATTTGTATTTGTTACTTATAATATGCTATGAAGATCCTAGTCATGTTGTAAAGATATATAATTAGTTCCAAAGAAGTTTTGTTGAAGCTCCAAAGAAGAGTGAATTTATGAGGTTTATTGAGTACACAAAAGAGGCATTGGAACATATGAATGTTTGAAGGTGAAGTTTACAAGGTGCCTATAAGGTCATATTTAAATCCTAATAGGACTTGAAGGTGAAGGCTTAGAAATTAAGAAGAGAGATGGTGGCTAGATGAGGTAACATGATCATTTCCATGACATGGGTGAGTAGGTGCACATTGACAGAGGTGAGTAAAGTTGTTTTTAGTATTTTCATGAAATTTTAGGTCATGGTTTACAAGAAAAGGATTGAACACTATTTCAAGGTTTCTCAAGTGCACATAATGAAGAGTTATCTACATGAGAAGGTTTTCTGGGTCTTATTGGCACATGAAAATTCTCATGAGAAAATAAGACGTTCATGGTAAATGAATAAGGGTTATAGTTCAAATTTACAAGCATTATTTTTTGGAAAGAGGAGTTAAGTTTTATGAATGATCATTAAGACTAAAATATGGTCTAAACCATCATCGGACCTTAACTATGACCCATTATTATAAAGATATTATAATGGTTTGATATCATTAGACAAGTTTTTGGAGGTTGATGTCAAATCTCCTAGGCATCTCTATGTGTGATTGGTTTATGAGGTGAGTAAGTAGACCCTAAAATAAAGTGTTTGTCTTTTTGAGATTTGTTGTAATAGACAGATTATACCAAATCAAGTTATTAAGTAGATGAAGATCACAGTATGAGAATTGTAGATTTTACTCATGAAGATTTATAGATAGGTTCTAGATCTTAGGTGTGAAAAATTGGTAATTAAATTTGGCTAGTTACTAAAAGACCTAGTGGTGTAGATAGTAAGGAAATTAAACATATGTCAAAATATGTTTTTTAATGTGTTTTTATGTCAAAGTGATGCATTGAAATCCATGATGATGTTTTTTTGTTATTGAGTGATCTATCCATTCTTTTTAGAGTCTTTAAAGTAAGTGTAACAGGTTAAAACATTGAAGCCAAAATGGCTTATATAGATGAGTAGAGTTTGTGAGAGAGAAGGTTATCAAATTAGTCTGTATAACCAATAGTTTTCATTAGAGTTCATGATCTAATTGGTTAAGGTTTCTCTAAGGATTTTATAAAATATTTTTCACACATTGGAATCCCTTGAATTTATTCAATCACAAGTCATATGTCAATGTTTCCTTGACTATGTTTTGAAGATAATTGGTAGTTTTGAGTGAACATCTTGAAGATATGTGTTTGATCCTATTTACCCTAAGTTGAAGCATTAAATGAATTTTTTGATGACCCTAAGGTCATGAGATTTCAAAAAATATAAATTTTTACCATTTTTGTTTGAAAAAATTGAGTATATACCTTAGTTCTTAAAGACAATGTTTATATATCTGTGCAGGTCTTTTATAAGTAGTGATTTGAAGAAGGGCTCAAGTGGTAGTTGGCCCTAAAAGGTGTTGTGGACCTAAAGTGGAGTTAGATAAGGTATATTTTAGTAGTGTATGACTTTTTACTATTTTTTGAGGCGTTTTGATATGATCTAACAAATATCAAAGGGTAATGTGTTCTTAAGAAGGCTTATTAGGTCTCCATAAGCCCAAAAGAGGAGTAAAGGCTAATTGGTGTATTCCCAACCTATTTTATTGATTGATTCATAATTAAAGAATGATATTTTAATATTAAAAAACCTATTAATGGCCGACATAATTTATTTGAATATGTAGATGACTAAGAAGGATATGATCAAGTGACTTACATAAAAGTAAGGTAATTTAGGCTTATTTAGGTGTGCAAAAGGGGAATACTTAGAAGATGCTATGTATGAGATAAAATAAGAGTATAAGAAAATGATATAGATCATGGGTGAGAAAAAATTGGTCATATGGACTATCAGATAAACGTTATGAATATCTAACATAGGTTTTACATATGAGGATGAAGGTCAGAAGACCTAATCAAGCCATGAAGAGGGCTAGTTGAGCAAAGAAGGTTGAATGTTAGTTTGATAAGAAAAAAAGAGATAAAAGAGTTAAAGGAGTAGATAATAATATATTATAAAATAGACAAGGGTTTTTGAGGATGATCAAAGAATCACATGGTTGAGTTAATGTTGAGTCATACAAGGGGTTGATGCCTCCTTGCAAGTGGGTGCTTGTTAAAGTCTTGTTGAGTTGGTGCTAAGATAGTTGGGTTTAGTGATCCATGTGAAGTTAGTGCTTCAATAAATATTCATATTTATATTATAGTATTATATACCATTTGATTCATTAGTGGGTTCTATGCCACTAGAGGGTTTCCCATGTATATGTTGTGTTAATGTGTTTCATGCTCTTATGATTTAATGTTTGTGTTTGCTAAGACGTACATGCATGTTAGAAGGGTTCATACATAGCTAAGTAGAATTGAATGAAAATCTTTGAAGACTAATTCACCCCCCACCCTCTTAGTAATCTTATGTCCAAGATATCCTAAGAAGTAAGGATGACTAGTCAACAAGCTTAAGGTGGTTTCTCTACTAGTAACATTTTGTTATTTAATTAATATAACTATGCATTTTGTAATATAAAAATGAATATACATATGATATCATAAGGACATGATATTTGGTAGTCAATTATGGATGGTTATATTACACCTCCAATTCCACCAATAGATGTAGTAGGTAACAAGGCTAGTAAGAATAACTCCAGGGAAATGAATGCCATTCTATGTGACCTATTAGATGAAAATATTGTAAAGGTAATGGATTATGTTTTATCCAAAGGCATATGGGATAAATTGAAGACCATATATGAAGGATACACAAAGGTTAAGATGGACTAATTCTAGACCCATAGAATATAGTTTAAAAGTCTGAAGATGAATGAAGATGAAACTATTAAATCCTACCATTTGAGGGTTGATAAATTTGACAATATCATAAAAGGATTGGGAGAAGAAGTGAAAGAGTCTTATTTTGTTCAAAAGGAATTGAGATTAATAACTCATCATTTTTAATCTAAGGTGTATGTATTTGAATAGATGAAATATTTAGACAAGCTAGGGATGGATGGGCTTCATGGCATCTTGATTGCCTATGAAATGAGTTCAAATGAAGGAAGACCTCCCAATAAGGAAGTTGATTTCAAGGTAGAAAAGAAGACAAAGGCCAAGAAGGACAAATATGAGGTATATTGAGATATTAATGATGATGAACTCATATCTATGTTTTATATAAATTTAAGGTTTGGCTTAGAAAATTAAAAGGTCAAATTACCCTTCAAATGTTTTAGCTATGGATAGATTGGTATTTTTGAAACCAAGTTTCCTAACAAGGACATATCTAAGCATAATGAAGAACATTATGGAGATGATAAACAATCCTATAGGTCTGGAAAGAGCAAGAATATTTTTAAAATTTTTGAAGGTGAGAAGAAGGCATTCAAGAACAAGAAGAGTTTTTATACCAAAGATGACAACTCATCTGATGTAAGTGATTCAAGCATATCCAACAGTGATGATGGTAGTAATGAATCTAAACATGACAATAATGAATTTTTTTTAATCGGTATAAAATTAGATAATGAGGATTGTTCAAATGGGAAAGGTCGCATGATTGGTGTATAATAAGATGAATAAGTATACTCTGACAATAAAGAAGCTAAAGTAAATCTTGAAGTAGATCTCATGAGTGCCCTAGAGGATTTAAGGCTTGTAAATAAAAAGAATAATAAATTGAAGACATTAGTATATAACTATAAAGAATAGATTTGATTATTTGAGGAAAGGCTGAGAAACACCTCCAAGCAGTATGAAGAGATCATCCAACAAGTTGAAACCCAGATAGAGATTGTGGAAGAAATCTTAAAGGCTAAAGGGGATGATTTTAGTAGATATAAAACTAAAATAGAATCTCTAAAATATGAGTTGGATCAAACATCTATAAAGTTGAAGAGATTTATGAAGTTTAAAAATAACATTGAGGCTATAGATGATATCCTAAATAATTAGAAGTTTGTAAGTGACAAGATAGGTCTTGGATTCAAATAAGACCAAAAAAGGTACCTAAAGCTGAAAAGAATGTTGTTAAAGATAATAAGGTCAAAATGAGAAGACCTATCAGATAGCTCACTAATACAATGTATGTCAATTATTTAAATGGTTAGTATTTTACATGTAGACAATTTGGTCATAGAGCAAGAGAATGTAGAAGACCCTCAAATAATTGGTACTCATGGCACTATTGAAGGAGAAGAAATTGGTCAAAGAGATATCATAGTCATCATCAAGTAAATAGTATGTATAAGGTGATATGTTACAACTATCATAATATAGGACACATTACAAGATATTTCAATATGAAGCATATAAAGAAAACTAGTAAAGACAAGAAGGTTCATAGTCATGTCACTAAGAAATGGATCAAGAAGATAAACCTTGTACATAAGGTAAAGGTGGAACAAAAGACTAAAGAAGAATATTTTGTGAAATATCAAGTATAGATAGTAGTTTCTCAAGCCACATGTCAAGAGACAAGAGAGGTTTTTATTTTTAAGTGGTTGATCAAAGCAGTAATGATGTAGAGTTGAATAATAATAAGGATGACAATGTGAGACATGATCAACTCATAAACCAAGGTGAGATATTTTCTAATGTAGAGCATAAATCAATAGTGAAGGAATGTCAAGAACACTTGTTATCTGCATGTGCTGATAAGGTGGTAAAATAAAATAAGAAAGATGACAAGGTGGACGATGAAAATGCCATGTCAATGGTCAAGCCTATGAATTTAATCAAGTCCAATAGGATGTTGAAAAATATTCAGTCTTGAAAATATATGGAGATCTAGGAATCTCTTAAGGTCATCTTGTTGTAATGCCCTATGAAAAAGGGGTGGCTCCATTAAGCTTCATGAAAACATTATTATATCACCATAAGCATGAGATTTTAGTCTAAAATTCTCTAAAGATAAAATGTAGATAATTGGTATATAAGAGGTATTTTTTTTATATTTATTTTTGTAATTGATCCTGATCTGCGAAGACCAAGGGGGAGTCTTTATTTTTGTAGTTAGTATTAGGAATGCAATATATATGTGTAGGGTCAAGAGTTTGTTAACCTATTCAGTCATGTAAAGAAAAATATTTCATCTTGATTTCCTAGTCTTTTGAAAAAATATATGCTTGGTCTAAGGGGTAGCTTGATATCTCCTAGTGTTCTTTGTGAACAAGGTGATTATTTTTTGATATACATGGAGTTGAGGAAATATTATGTTTGAGATGCATCATAGAATCTATTTTTTGATATTTTAAAGAATCATCTAGGAGAGTGACATGCTTGATAAGTTTCTAAAACTATTTGTCATAAGTGGTTGCCATAGTTTCTGAAAACTGTGTCATCTACTATCTTTGACAGATCGTATTAGGTAACAAGCAGAAGAGTATGATTTCAATAGTTGTAGATGATCTTTGATTTCTAATGATAATATAAGCATGGTGGATCCTTGGTTTCAGGGGGATATTTTCATGTTATTAATTGAGATTTATTTGTGTTGAAGTGGTCTTATAGAATGACTTCATTCTAGGAGAGATGATAGTTGTTGAAAACCTTTGTTATTAATGTCAAAGGGGAAGAAAGATAAGAAAAGGCAAGAAAAGGACAAAGATCAAAAAGCGAGAAATAAAAGATAAGAATGAGGTATAATAGATGATTTCTATAAAGAGTAGGTTAAAATGGTTTTTTGATTATGTTTTCCATCAATGACAAAGGGGGAGATTGTTGAGCATTATCATTGATTAAGGGAAAGATTGTTGAGCATTATTATTGAATGTTGAGCTTTGATATTTAATGTTGTAATTAATGTCAAAGGTTATTATGAAGATGTATGTTTATTTCATTAATTTCAATTTAATATCATTGATGTAAAAATTTCCTATGCAAATTCTATATGAAGAGTAGTGATGTGCACCAACATAGTGAGTGTTGTTGCTATATGAGAACAGCGATGAGAAAACATTGTTTGAAGAAATTTTTCATGTTAGCTTGAGTGAAATCATTAAGAAACAACATGAGTAGTTACATGTCACTATACCAAGTGTAAATCATCTTTTAATGCTTTGTATAGACCTTGTGAGATGGCATTTATAGGTGGCATGATGAAATGAGTGAGCTTTGAAGAAGAAATTATGTGCTTCAAAGATCTGCTTAAGCAATTATGAAGATGCTCTAAATGATCTACGAAGATGAGAATGATCTAAATAAAACTTGATAGTTTTTTACCATGAGAGAGATTGTTTGAGGCTGTACATGAGGTGTTGAGGACAAAAAAAATTATTAGAAGATCAGTTCTAAAGATATATGTTTGTAGCTCTAAAGATGCTATGAAGATCTTAGTTATGCTTTGAACATTTATAACTCAAAATAATTTGTTTTTAATCTACAAATAAGATTAAATTTATGATGTTGTTTAAATATACACAAGAGGCATTGGAACCCAATAAATTTCCATGGTAAAGTCTACAAGGTCGCTAGAAGGTTAGATTCAAAGCCTAATAAGACTTACAGGTCCAGGCTTAGAAAGTAAGAAGAGAGATGGTGGCCAGATGAGGTAATAGGATTTGTTTCCATGACATGGGTGACTATTTGAACATTTAAATTTGTGATTTAAGTTATTTTTAATATTTTTTTAATTTTTAAGTCTTGGTTTACAAGAAAAGGCTTAAAAGGTATTTCAAGGTTTTTTTCATTCAAAAAATGAAGAGTTGTATACCCAAGAACATTTTTTCAATGATAATTGTCATGTGAATATTTTACATGAGAACCTAATATTTTCATGGTAGATGAGGAAGGGTTATATCTCAAACTTTCAAGAATTGATATCTATAAAGAGGAACTAAGTGTTATGAATGATCATTACGACTAGAAGATGATCTAAACTCTCATAAACCCTAATAGTGACCTCATTTTGACGATATTTCTATAAATATATTAGAATGTTTTGATATGATCATACAAATGATTGGAGTTTGAATTCAACTCTCCTAGGCATGTTCAAGTGTAATTGGTTTCTTGGGTGAGTAAGTAGACCCTATAATAAAGTGCTTGTCTTTCAAATATTTGTTATAGAAGATAAATTTGATCAAGTCAAAGTGTATAATTAGATGAAGATCAAAGTGTGAAACTTGTATTTTATATTCATAAATATTTATGAATAGGCTATAGATCTTAGGTGTGCAAAGTTGGTGATCAAATTTGGCCAGTCACTAATAGACTTAGTGGTATAGAGTAAGGAAATCAAATAGATGCGAGAAGATATTTCTTGATGTTTTTTAATGTGAGAGTGATGAATTGAAATTAATGATGATATATATTTTGTCTTAAATGATATATCCATTCATTTCATAATATTTTATGTTAGTGTAAAATGTTGAAACATTGAAGCCAAAATCGCTTATCTTGATGAGTAGAGTTTGTGAGAGAGAATGTCAAAATATTGGTTTGTAAAACCAATAGTTTTCATTAGAAATAATCATATAATTAGTTTAGGTTGACATTATGATGTTATAATATATTATAAATTTATTTAAATACCTTTAATGTATGTAATCATATGTTATATTTTCATGTTTCTTTGACTATGTTTTGGAGATAATTGACAGTTTTGAGTGAACATCTTGTAGAGAAGTGTTTGAGCCTATTTACCCTGAGTTGAAGCATCGTATGAATTTTGTGATGACACTAAGGTCATGAATTTTTTAATATGTAATTTATTCCCATGGTTATTTGTAAAAATTGACTATATGCCTCAATTGTTGAAGATAAAGTTTATATATATGTGCATGCCTTTTATAAGAAGTGATTTGAAGAAGGGTTCAAGTAGTAGTTAGACTTAAAACATGTTGTAGACCTAAATTAGAGTTGGATAAGGTATATTGTATTGGTTTACGACTTGTTCCTTATGTGTGACGTTTATGGATATGATTCAATAAATATTAAAGGGTAACATGTTGTTAAGAAGACATATTAGGTTTTCATAGGCCTAAAAGAGGAGTGAGAGATAATTGATGTATGGCAAACATATTGTATTGATTGATTCATGATTAAGGAATATAATTTTAATACGTAAATAAATATTCATTGCTGACCTAAATTATTTGAATATGTATCCAAATAAGAAGGATATGATCAAGTGACTTGTATAAAAGCAAGGCATTTGAGACCAATTTAGGTGTGTAAAAGGGGAATGCTTAGAGGATGCTAAGCATGAGATTAGAATAGAATAAATGATATAGATCATTGGTGAGTAAAATTAGGTAATTTAGACCATCATATAAATGTTATGAGTATATGATAAAGGTTCTGCATATGAAGATCAAGGTTAGAAGACCTTATCAAGCCTTGAAGTTGGATAGTTGAGAGGAAAAGGTTGAAGGGAAGTTTGAGAGGGACATAAGAGATTGAAGAGAATAAGGATTAGATCATAATTTATTTTATAATAAATTTTTTTTTTTGAAGATGATCAAATAATTAGGTGGTTAATTTGGTGCTAAGTCATCTAGGGGGTTGGTGCCTCCTTGCAAGCGGGTTCTTGCTAAAGCTTAGCTGAGATAGTGTTGACATAGTTGAGGTTGGTGCTAAATGTGAAGTTGTTGCTTCACTAAAGATTCATGTTTGACTTATAGGATTGCAGTCCATTTTATTCATCGATGTTTTTTTTCCCCTATATTCATTCCCATATATATGTTATTTCAATGTCTTTCATGCTCTTAGGATTTGATTCTTATGCTTGCTAACATGTACATGTATATTAGAATGGTTCATACATAGTTAAGTGGAATTGAATGAATTTTTTTGAAGATTGATTCACCACCCCTCTTATTCATCTTGTTTCAAACATCTATTGGAGGAGTTTTAGGTTATGGTTTCTACTTAGAGAAAAATCTTGTATTATGGAAATATGTT
Source organism: Torreya grandis (assembly GCA_037957365.1). Taxonomy (NCBI): domain Eukaryota; kingdom Viridiplantae; phylum Streptophyta; class Pinopsida; order Cupressales; family Taxaceae; genus Torreya; species Torreya grandis. The sequence goes on along the minus strand of JARHVA010004271.1, from coordinate 120,362 downwards.
GGATGCTTTCGCCTTTCTTAGTGATACTTACAAGCCTAAAAACCTCTTGTGAAGCACCTTTTTACAAGGTAGATATTGAGTCTTGACGGGTTCATATTCAAGGTAAGTATCTCTAACTTTTCTCCTATTTTTTAGTAGATAGAATAACATAAGTAATGGACTTTTAATATATCCCTCTCTCTAGGAATTAGGGTTTTACCTATACATAGATTAATTAAGATTTTCTTAAGCATGTTTAATTTATGTTTACTAACCCTCATTTTTCACCACAATTTTTGGTGAGAATCAGATTATGCTTTTAATTCACTTGTCATTATATCTAGTGAATATGAAAGCATAGGATCTAGATATGGTTATTACATAGTTTTGCTTGACTAGAGGCTTTGAAACCCTCCCTAGTGATTTTATTATGGTAAGAAATCTCTTGTATAGTTCTATAAGATCCATATTGGTCATCACCCTAAATATATAATGTATTAACAATTGGAAGTGTAAGTAGGATTTATCTTCTCTGAGTTAGGATTGATTAATAAATCAGTTATATTTCCATTTGCATAGATTTTGGTGAACTTGACGTGAATCTAACCCTTTCATTTTTTATTTTAGTCAATATTTTCTACCATCATACTCTATTTTTATATATTTACATTACTATATCAAAATAGTCAGTATAGTTCTAACATTTTTTTTGTAAGTTTAACACAATAACTTCAAAATAACTTTGTTTTATCTATGTAGGTCTTCACCAGATACATGTTACTAGATTGAATAGTTTTGCATAGTATTCTTATTCAATTAAAAATGACTTTGTATACTTAGTTTTCTATCAGCATTTATGTCTACAAACTTAGTTAAACCAGTCGACTCTATTCTCCAATTCTTCTTCAACATACAAGGTTTTACAAATTTGTTCAAACTAATCAACCTGGTTAGTAGAATTTTGAAACAACATTTGAGAATCACAACATAAAAATTCTCAATCTAAAATATAATTAAGCTCATAAGGTTTCCTTCCTTTGTCTCTTTGTCATTTCAATTTTTATTTTAGTAGTATTTTTTCACAAGTTTGAACTCTATAAAATTGTATCCCTACAACCAATTGGGTCAACCTGCTTAACATAGTTTTATAGTTTGTCTTATGTATAGAAGACATAGTCGACATGTTTGAATATTTTATTATAGACCTTAATTTTGTAAAGTGGTAGTGATGTAATCAACTTTGTTTTTTACTATTTTCATATAGTGTCACCAGAACTAAATTTGTATTATTATCAATCAAAGAGGTAACCTATACTTGATACTAATTAATTTAACTTTCCTTTTCAATTGTTTTCATGATTATAGTAACTCACATAGATTAAATAGGTGTTTTCTCAAATTACCATTTTATTTTCACCATTTTTCTCTATTTCACACACTACCAAATCAATTTTAATTGATAAAGCATTAAACATTTGTCTTCCTAAGGCCTACTTATTTGGATTTCATCACCAAGGGGAAAGTCAACTTGGGTTTTTGGCCACGTGAAAACATGTGGTTGATGGTATATATTTTCAAGGAATCTAACACCTTTATCATTAGGAGATTATGAAGTAAGGGGGTGCACCCTAATATGTAGCTAGTACCATCACCAATATAGATGCCTTTTAAACCAAATTTCATTAAACCAACCTTAGATTGATGTTTAGTTCATTATTTTAACCAACTTCCATATCACATTAAAATTGAATTTTATTATGGATTAATAACACTTAGGATGACCAACTAGTTAGCATTCACTCTTCAGTTACTACTTGCTCTTTGATGATTGTATGTTGTATTACAAAACTTTCATTTCCCAATGTTAGTTAAATGTTTGTGTTGTGTGTTAAATTTGACCCAATTTCTAGTGTGATTACTTTCATTTTGCTTCAAAATTATCTTTCATAATTATACTCTATTTCAAAAACTATTATTCTGGTTGATACAGTCTCTTATAGACTATTTAGACTTCCTACTTGCATTACATAGTCAACCTATCTGACTATGTATTCTTATCTTCTTATTTAATTGCCTATTCAACATTAAACTATCAAACCATAAAAATGTGTATTATTGTTAGCCTATTTGAATTTCACCCCTTTTAGAACATAATTTACTAGCTTAACTCTTTCCTCTTATCTTTTTGTTTAGTTAATTTATCTTATAGAACTATATTAATCCAGTCGACTCTGTACCTATTTGTTGACTTTATTATTTTTCTCGTTGATTCTAATCCTATTTTTCATCACTATGTCCTATTCTCAAATTCTTTCCTCAAGCATCATGAAATCCCTTATTATAATATTTTTGGATAAACTAAATCCATTTAGACACTATAAGGGATGTTATTTTCTTCCACTCTTTACTTCCAAAGAGGATCCTCACTCTTAGATTACTTATTCTCCTCCCTCATATTTATATTGTAACATGGTTCAAATCACACGAAAAGATGAGATTGGTGGATCAAATCATTTTCCTACCTATCAAGATAATTCCCATATTCAAACATCTGAACCATAATGTGGGGGCAATTGACAAAAGTATATCCAATAACCCCATAAGGAATCCACCACCTAACAACCCTCCCCATAACTACAATTTGGGAGATCCTCTTATAAAGACCAATACATAAATTGAAACCACTCAGAATTTTGCACAAATAATGCAACAAATCAACATAATGTAAAAATATAACACCTTCCAAATGATGATAACCTCCCATTCTTCTCCTTCAAAATAATAATTTTTTTAATCCTCCACCTATTAGAGATGTCATAGGGAATGTCATCTCACAACCTATCATACATAATAAGATGATTCAACACATTTAAAATGAACCTCTATCCCTTATAATTATTTGTATTGATATTAGACACATATCTCCAAATATTAAATATGATGTGTTTAAATACCCTACATATTTATTTAAGGCATTTAACAATCTTTATAAAGAGTGGATCCAAACTAATACTTTTTATGAAACTAAACTTTTAGTTAAAATGTTCACTAGTGATGTATTATATTAGTATAATAAACTTCCCCGACATTCCATATGGAAAATAGAGGACTTAATCAATCCCTTAAAGAGTTTTAACACAATTATCTTCTTGAGAATTACCTTACAATTTTTGTCAATTCTAAACAATCTCCCACTAAATTAGCTCATTATTTTATCAAATGATGGAAATGTTGTCTAAAAAATCTAATCATAACATGAATGATGAAAACTTATTCAAAATCTATATAACTATATTAACTCTTCTAATTCAATTTAAGGTTCAAACATTTTCTCTTCAAACACTGAATAGATCTCTTGACCAAGCCAAGCATCAAGACTTCGTAAAGAAATAGTTTCAACCTTGATAACATCATTAAAAGATATTTTCAACATTCCACTAATATAATAATTGATAATCCTCCTTAACCCAAACTAGGAGTTTCCATATCTGGTAATCCCCAATCCTCTCATACACCATTAACTATGTAACACATGAAATAATTATTAATACCCTCTAAACCACTCACTTATCATAATAATCCTCCTAAATGGTATGACCCTAATCAATTTTTTAGGTTCCACACTAACATAAGTAATTATAATGAAACATGTAGAGGTCTTACCAAATATTTTATCTCTTATATGATTGGTGACTCATTAAATTATAAAGTCATGATTCATCTCTATTGCCAAGATTACAATAACACTTCTTTAAAATGACATGCTCCAAAAGCTTCTTCTTCTAACAACCTAAAAACATTTTCCACATCTAACAATGAATGTGATAATAAGGATGTTTGTATAATTGACACTAATTATGACCAATATTACACCAATTCTCTATACTTAAATGTAGCTAAGGTCAGTTATTGATGTAAACTAGCTCACAAACATCTTATCATCAAACCTAATAAACCATCCTTGGAAGAGCAAATCCTTAAATATACTATGACTACTCTCTTAGATTTAGAAACCAATGAAGAACCACAACTCTTTATAAATCCCCAAACACTTCTCATCCTCCTAAAATTATTTTACCTTCTAAGCCTCATGTTGATTATTATTCCAAAACCCATTAGAACTTCTTAGAACAACTAAACTCCATTCATTTTAAAATTCATCTTATGGAATTACTTCATACTTCTCCTTATCATCATAAGTTACTCATGAAACAACTTCAAGAAATTAAAGAGCCATCTTCTTTATATGAGAAACCACCTTCTCATGAACCTCAACCAACAAATGTTCATAACATTGAATCCATTCATCCTTCTTTGAAAACTTCAATAGAAATACTTAAAGAAGACATGATCAATAGTGATATCCTCTTTCAAGATGATGATCCACCCATATTTATTAAAATATCCATTAATACCACCCTCATTTGTAAATTCATTTTAGATGAAGGATCCAATATTAATGTTACATCTTTGTGTCTTATCTAACAACTTGGTTATAAGAAAGATCATCTTCAATAAACTCTCTTGACATGTGATACATTTGATAAAACTAATCATTATAAACTTTGTTTTATTTGAATCCCTCTTATGAGTGGATCTAAGACTATATGAATTAATCTCATGGTCCTTGATTTACCCTTATGTTACAACATACTCATAGTATGCCCATGGATTCATAAAATGAGGACTGTATCCTCTTTTGATAGCCCATGTATTAAGCTCCTTCATAATGTCAAAAGGTATAAACATGAGGCTTATCTTATCCCTTGGAGTACCCAAATTCTAAATCCCAAACCTTAAAATCAATTTCCCACCATTCTAAAGATAACAATGCTCCCTTGGTAGAATTCATCAACATGAGTCTAGGTTTACATGTCACTCTTGCTTACTATGATGACAATGAACCTAATGAGTTTTAAAATACCTAAAACACTACCAATCTACCTCCTTACATCTCATTGTGGTTACCTCCCTTTTTATTGTCTTGTGATCATACTATCCCTCTCATCAATGATATCATTGATTTCCTCCTCCATGTAATTCTTAGGAATCATATTACATTGAAGATTACTTCACGTGCAATGATTATGGATTGGCTAAACTATTTTAAAATCCTTTAATAATGTCTCCATATAAATTCAATGATTTAGGTATCTCACCTTCTAAGGTTCTACCTGAATCTCAAGCATGTACAATCTCTCCAACTTATGGTGATAACTACGTCATGGCCCAAACTCAATCATGAGACTTGTATGTTCAAAATTATCAAAAAACCTTTCTCAAATACATCCTTTCAATGGAAAAGTTCATACCATTTCCATGTATTTTTAGTTAGCACCTAAAAGCCATGTACCTCCTATTAATCCTCCACTTCTTAACACTCCTTGGGTGGTTAAACAAATATTATAGTTCAAACCTATAGAATTTATAACATCTTATATACCTCCTATAAAACTAATCATTTTATCTTATCATCTCCCCATCAATTATGTTAAAGATAAACCAATGAAATTAGAGGAATATGCTGCTCTTATTTCACCTATTATTGAGATTGCACTCAATTCTAAGGCCATATATGTATGCTAGGTACACTTTGAATATGAATACCATGGTAAAAAAATTATTGATCTCAAAATTGATGTGGAGCATTATGTCTCTCTTCCCACTTTTCTTAATGATGAAGCCATTCTTGAATTGATCCATGCTTGAGAACCTTAACTCCCTCGATAATATCATAAACTCAAGAATTTCATGTAGAAGGCCCCTCATTTTAAAATTCTCATTTCTAATATTAACTCCATAATAAATCTCATTTCCTCTTTAACTAACATGCCATATCATTTCCAAGATGGAAATTCTATGCTTATCGAGGATACCACAAGAATTGAATATAGCACCCCCTCATGTCCTTGGCTAATCAGTCTCTAGAGAAATTACACCAATTAAACATTATAAATTTAGTTTATTCTTTGAAAAATTTCATGATACTTTCACTTGGTCCTATTAGGATATACCTAACATTGACCCTATCATCATGGTGCATATTATCATCACCTATTTTGACTTCAAACTAGTGTGACAAAAACAACAAACATTTCCACCTAAAGTTTCTAATTTATATCATAAATAAATCATTAAACTTATCAATGATAAATTTATCAAACCTATGTACAATTAAAAATGGGTCTCAAAAACGTCCTTTCTAGAAAAAATCTACCATGATCATTCATATTTGCATCAATTTTCATAACCTCAATCTTGATTTTCACAAGCAAAACTTCACTTTACATTTCATAGATGCCATCATCAATTCCATTACTGGCTATGAAATGTTTTCCCTTATGGATGGTTTTTTAGGTTATAATCAAATTCACATTACCCTCAAAGATCAACATAAGATAACTTTTACCATAGAATGCGGCACCTATTATTACATTAAAATGCCCTTGAACCTAAAAAATGTTAGAGTTACCTACCAAACGATATGACCCACAATTTCCATGACCTTATCCATAATATTTTAGAAAACTATGTGGATGACCTCATTGACAAGTATAAAAGACAAAACTCATCTTTTCTATCATGATATCATCTTCAATTACCTCATAAAATATAAAGCTAGGATAAATCCCTAAAAATGTGTGTTTGGTGTCACATATGGAAAATTTATAGGTTTCCTAGTCTCTCTTCATGGTATTAATGTCAATCACACTAATATCAAAATTATTGTCAACATGCCTATCACTTGTTTTATTCTAAATATTTACACTTAGCTTGGCCTGGTTAGAAAAATAAGATGATTTGTCCTCAAAATGGCTTATCACATATATTATGTTAATTCTCTTTTAAAGAAAGGTAATTCTCCTGAATGGATAGATCCTTGTCAAAAAGTGTTTGAAAATATTAAAAAGTAATCCATTCATCCACTCACCCTTTGTCCACCTTTTAACAATTGTCCTCTATTCTTATATACTTCTTCCACACTCATATCAAGTGGGGAAATTCTTGGACAATAAGATGATATTCGAAGATAATATGCCATTAATTATATTAGTTTATGCGTCATTGATTATGAAAAATGTTATACAAAAGTAGAACATAATTTCCTCATCATATATTTTACAGTTGAAAAGTTCCATCATCATATGATTTATCAAACAACATATGTTATCATTCATTTTGATCCACCCCATCACGTATCATCTAGATCATTTATTTTAGGAGACATAATAGGATAGTTGATATTCCTCCTCATAGAATATGATCTCTACATTATTACACAAAAAGTCATCAAAGGACAAATCATCACTAACCAACTTGATCCAACTCCCATATGTGCTACCAACCACCTTCAAGATAGTCTCTTCAATGATAATATCCTCTATATTAAAGGTCTTAATTAAAATATATCTTTTAAAGATTACATCCATAATTTACCTATTAATCTTGAAGAAAGTAATACAGAAGAGTCCTCTATCATTCCTAATACTATTAGTAGTCATTGAATAATTACATAAAATCAATATTGACTTACATGCAGATACTTGGACCCTTAATTTTTGATGGTGTCAATTTCCTTCAAGGAGCTAGGGCAGGTTGTATCCTCACTATTCCTCTTCATAAAATTATCCCTTTGGAATTTTACATCACATTTAATTTAACTAATAATATCACAAAATACTAAGTATTAATCTTAGGCATGAGAGTGCGCTTGATTTAGACATTACATATCTACATGATTTTGGTGACTCCCAACTCTTCTACCAATCAGGTTAATGGTGATTATCAATGCAAAAGTAAAAATATCATTACTTATAATCAAATAGCCATTACCCTTGCCAAATAATTTACTTATTTTACCACCGAGTCCATCCCTTGAGATTAAAATTCTATCACTAATTCCCTTGCTCCTTCAACATATATTTTTCATCCACACCAATTTCTTACTAATTCTACCTTTCTTATCTAAATAATAAAGTCCCCATATTCAATTCAATCACCTAATTCACTTTTTTTATTGAGACTATCGCCATTTGATAGATTCCATGGTATAAAGACATCATTTAATTTTTGGGGCATCAAACATATCCTCCAAACATAAATTCCTATGAAAAGAATCAAATTCATTAACAATATTTAAAATATGTCATTCAATCTAACATCCTTTATTATCATAATTTTAAAGGTACCCTGATCCGTTGTGTTATGAAATAAAAGGTTCTTCCTTTTATTGGACAAGCACATGGGGGCATTTGTGGTGGATACTATAGCAAACATGTGAAAGCCCATAAAGAAATGGTTTATTTTTATCTTGATTTTGAAACTAATTCCATCATGCTCACTAAAAAGTGTAGTCACTACCTACTTCATGATGATCTAATCCATTTGCCTACCATCTAGATTCAATCTATGGAGTCTGGCTATTCTTTATGTGGGGATTAAATATCATAGGTAAACTACCTAGATCAAATGATGGGCATGTATTTATTATCATAGCGACTAAGTATATCAATAAATGGGTCTAAGACATGCCTCTTGTAAATGTCACTAAAACCACCATTTATAAATTCATCCTCAATGAAATCATTTTTAGCTTGGCATTCTTCATACTATCATTGATAATGGTGGTAACTTAAAAAATAAAGATATCAAATAGCTCAGTGTTAAATTCAAAATCAATGACAAATTTTACAAGCCCTACCATCCATAATACAATGGCTAAGCTAACACCACTAATAAAATATTTATAAAATTATTTAAAATACAATTCATGATAGTCATATGGATTGGCATTTTCATCTATATCCTATTGTTTGGGCCTATTTCACTAACATAGGCACTACCACTAGGGCAACCCTATTTTTGCTAGTATGTGGCTCTGAAGTAGTCTTCCCATTAGAAGTTGAGTCTCCCTCTCTTCATATATCTATTCATGGTATCATAATAAATGAAAAACTATGTGAACCTCACCTTCATTCTCTTCATATTATTGATGAAAACCACCTTTCCACTCTACAACACAATCACTAGTACAAGTATTACATCACCAATTAAAAAAATAAAAAGGTCAAAGTTTGAACTTTAATGATGGTGATATTATCCTAAAATTAGACTCCACACATGATAAGGAGGAAAAATATACCCAAAAATGTTAGGGCCATTATTAAAATACATACTTGGTCCTCGCACCTATCATCTTCAAACTAATGAAGGGCATATTTTCAAAGAACCCATCAATGCAAAAGTTTTAAAGATTTATTTTGACTATATATTTCCCTTCTTATCATGTTTTCCATATGTTATCCTTATAACACTTTTTTAGGATATCTATATGGGTCTCACCTTTTGTAATAGTTCCTCTCTCTGCAAACTTTAGTCCATTATTTTGGTCCTTTGGTTTTATTTTTATTGTGAATTGCATTGTAAATCCATGGATACAACCCAATATTCCTCATAATTTACTTTTATTCTCATTATTTCCTTACTTTATAATGCATTTTATACCCCCTGGGATTTTATTTTATGATTTTAAATATAATAAAATGGGTTAGACCAAGCCTTCCTTAAAAATATCAACTTCCTCCTTTATTTGTTACCTAATATTTTCACCCTCTTGGGTTTCTCTTTTATTAATTGAAGTGTAAAACCATGGATAAGACCAAGACCTCCCCATAAAATCAGCATATTTAATTAATTTATTGTTCCTTTTATATGAATGTTTAGTAATGGTTAAATGTTTTTGATCTATTGTTCTCATCTTTATATTTTCCTTGTTTTGTAGCTCAAATTTACACAAGAATAAGGTGTTAGCATGTTGTCTTACATTTCCCTCATTATTATGATAAGAAATCAAAATTCATTTTCATTGTATCCCTTTTTCATCTTTGTCACAATTTTTTCAATTTTAAGTCATTCAAATTGTTTCCTGTCTCATTCCTCTTGATTTCTTCTCCTTTCATTCCACTTTGGATCAAGAATGGTCTAGGTCAATATATCACTTTCATTTTAATTGAATTATTAATACTCTTAGATACCATGCTATCTATTTTCTCTTTATAATCTACCATTTCCAAAATCTTCAAATGATAGTCATATTTAGCACCTATATTTGGTTCTTCAAATATGTATGGTGGAGGAATAGAAAAATACATCAAAACTTAAAAGACAATTCATTTAAAACAAAAGATAATGATACAAAAGGAAGCATACTAAGTCAAAAGTCAAAATCACACTAAAATATGTGATTCATAGCACATCTCTTATTTCTAATTAAAGCTCAAAATCCACAGTTAGCCTCATGAGAGAGACTAGGTCTATTAGGGTAATTTTGCCTAGTAGATTGGAATAATAGAATTCAAAAAACTCTATGGTGATACATAAATTCTCATGTAAGTACCCAATATTCATAGTATATAGACATCTATATAAGGTTTCCTAAAGAATGGGAAACACATTGTGGGAAGGTATGTCCATTTTACTTTTCACACATGTAGCCTTCATGGGATGATATTCAAGCTTCATTTGTTGACCTAAGTTTTGCATGGCTAGGAAAAGTTCTTTAGAGTCCTTAATGCCGAAATTTCTCTTATTTTGACAAACCTAATTTGAATGTCATGACTTTGATAAAGATTTTCTCTAACTTGATTTTTAATTCATTCTCCCCTCCACCCATTTCATTTCTCCATTTTATAGGAAAGTGTGATTATAAATATATTTTTGCACTTCTATATTCTTTCTTATTCACATCTTAAAAACATGTTATCACTAATTTATTTCAAATTTATCTACTTTTAGAATAAAATAACATGTTTGGAAAACTATGGATTACATTATTTGCACCATTAATTTAAATTTATAAAATTACTTTGGTTTATTTTACCATTTTCTATTGTTGTATCTACCTTTTTGGGACACCAGAGTCCATTTCTACTTTCATGTGATCTTTTTCCATTTTTGAGTTAGATTGGCCTATTACTTATCACTCATAAATGTCATTATCCCTTTTATGTACTTTTTCCATTGATATTTGAGTAAGGATTGTTATTGCTCACTCATAAATCTTATTTTACCATCTTGATTGCTCATCTTTGTTTAAATAAGGATTGTTACTACTTTCACATTGACGTTTGCTTACCATTTTATTTTTACATGTATCTTTTGTTTAACATGGTGAGTTTTCCTTTGTTACTTAAGCTTTATTTGTTTTTGTTTTTGAATCATTAGTAGCCTTGGATTTTTAAGTATATGATTTAATCTAAACTTGACTTGTCATTTGATCATAATTTCTCATTTGTCACCCTAGCTTACCAAATTTTTATGTACATATCATCTACATCATATCAGTTATGTTGGATTTCTTACATTTGTTTACTTTTGATCTTTAGTTTTGTATCCTTGGGTTAATTGAAACCGATATCTTTTCCCTCCATGATCAAAAATTAAAAAAAACAATAGATAACCATCTAAAGATAAAGGTAAGTCAAGATAAGCATACATTATTTTTATTTTAATTATTTACATTTCAATCATTTACTTTAAGTTATGTTTTGCTTTAAAATTTTTCAATTTTTAGTTTCAACATTGCATGTTCCTAAGTTCTTTTCTTGAAGTACCATCCCCTATTGCACCTAAGTGACACATGGTGAGATTTAATTGGGGCATGTATATACAAATAATATTTTGATTTTTTTTCAATTACTGATGTTTTCTAACTTTTAGGAACCCATCAAGTCTCAATATCTAAGTGTACACCTTAAAGGGTGCACCAGGAAAGGGGTTGGTGGACCATTTGTGCTTTGTAGGATTGTTGTCCTTATATCACCACTTTTTATCTATACAAAAATCTCCTCAAACAATACCCTCAAATTTACCTCCTCTTTTTTACCCTTTAGATAATTTTCCACCTTTATTAGCCCTTCCCTAAGCCTAAAACACTTTTCAATAGTTTACATTACACTACCAACCCCATCAACCTTGTACTTTAATTGATAAAAGTCATTTAGGGTCTAGGTCAGCCCCAAGATGATGTAGACCAAGACCTAACTTGTTTTTGTCAATAAAGATATAGATTTGATTAGTCTGACCTTATCATCTAAAATTTTAGAAAGGTTTAGGGTTAGATTCAACTATATAAAGACATTCATTTCTCTATTTTTTTGAGACAACTAGAGTTAATTATTCATATTTTCTTATTTAAAATATGTTCTTCTACCATTATACTTGAGGATTTATAGCTTAGGGTTTCTACTTGGATAATTATCTCATATTCTTAAAAATTCATGTATGCTTTGGCCTTTATTAGTAATTCTTACAAACCACAACAACTTCTTGCAAAGCACTTTGGCTAAGGGAGGGATTGAGAATTTATGGGTTCATCTTCAAGGTATGTATCTCTAAATTTTCTCCTCTATTTTAGTAGAAATAATCTTAAGTAATTAATTTTGAATATATTGGTCTCTCCATGCATTAGTGTTTTACCTAGGCATAGCTTAATTAGGATTCTCTTATGAATGTTTAGTTTTATGTTTTCTAACCCCCATTTTGTGCCATAAGCTTTAGTGATCACTAAATTAGATTTTGATTTACTTCTCATAGAGTTTTGTGCATATCAAAATATAGGACCTATTTAGGGTTATAGCATAGTTTTTCTTGACTAGAGGCTTTAAAACCCTCCCTAGTGATTTTATTGTGGTAAGATATCCCTTTGCTAGGTTTAGCAGATCCATCTTGGTCATGACACTAAATATCTAATGTATCAACAATAAGAAGTATAAGTAGGATTTATCTTCTCCAAGCTAGGATTGACTAATAGATTAGTTGCATTTCCCATTGCATATAATTTTCATGTACAAATAATTAAAAACATATATTAACAATTATTTGTGTAATCTCTTTGTATATTTTTTTTTTGAGTTTTAGTTTTATTTATCACAACTTGACTTAATCTATATGTAATAGTCTCATCACATTAAAAATATTCATTAGAAAGTAATTCCTTTTATAATCAATAAATTTTATTTCCTACTCTAAAATATCAAAGATAAAAATTTAAAATCATTACAGTGAAATATTATCTAATATCCACATTTTAATAAATTTAATTTTCTTTTGAATATCGATTCTTGTTTATATGGAAAATATTTTTTTATAAAAAAATATTTATAGTAAAGTGATTTCATTTATAATAATAACACTTATTCCTTTTTAAATATTCACTCGTATCTTAAAATGAGTGGTTTATATTTATTACTATAAATATTAATGTTTATTAGTAAGTAGAGGCCTATACTATAAACAAGATAAGAAGCTTTTATTCTTAATTTACTAAAATATTTTTAAAGATTTTTAGAATGAGAACAATTTCCTATCATGCATAGGTCTTGTACTATTTTTTTATTATTGTGGATTAAGAATATAATGGGCTTAGCATGTGTAAAAAGGGAATGTATATTGGGCATGTGCCCATGGATCCACACTAGTAAGATATAACTATTAATAATAGTATAGTATGCCCATTATACACAATATATTAACTATATTATGAGCATAGAGAAAGAAGTGATCATATTATCTCCCATTATACTAATGTGTTAATAATATTTTAAGAATATAACTAATTAATAAAACAATATTTATATATAATTTAGAATGCACATGTATTCCATTAACACAAGATAATAATATTATATTTTTAAGTGACAATGTTAGAATGGCCTTGATAATGAAAAATGGGTACACTCCTTAATCTCTGAAAAAGTTGAGAATACCATCAATTAAGAATCAAATAATACTATAATTTGTATAACGGGCACATGCCCATTCTACACAAATTAAGAATTTTGGACTTTTGATTGATGATGACATTCTTATATTTTTTAATATGAGAATGTCTACATTCTACACAAACTAAAAATATAATGAGAATTGAGAAAAAAGTGCTCATATTTTTCCCCATCTACACAGGTCTAGTATAATAAGAACAATATCAATTAATTATATAATATTTCTATTTCATGTAGAATGTGAACATACATATTCTAAAAAAGTGAAGACTATTGGATTTATTAGTTTGTCATGTTCTTATCTAACGTGAAGAATGGACATGTGACCATTATACAAAAATTAAGAATATTAGAAACTTAATTAATGATGACATTATTATATTTTTCTAAATGAATATGTGCCCATTATACACAACCCAAAAATACTATGATAATTGAGCAACATGTGTTCATATTATGGTTCATTCTATATAGGTACAATATACCAAAAATGAAATCAATTAATAACCTGATATTTTTATTTTATGTAGAATGGGCACATGCATATTTTACACAAGTGAATTATATTGGATTTATTAGTTGATAAAATTAGTATATAATGTGTATAATTGGCATGTTCCCATTCTATAAAAGATAATAATGTTATGATAATTAAAAAATAATTGTTCATAGTATGTCACATTCTACACACGTCTAATACACTAAGAACATTATCAATTAATAATCCAATATTTTTATTCTATATAGAATGGACACATGTAGATTGTACATAAGTGAATAATAGTGAATTTATTAGTTGATAATTTTCTTATAACATGTTTATAATGGGAATGTGCCAATTATATAAAAATTAGGACTACTTGATTTTTAATTTATAATGACCTTCTTATATGTTTAAAAATGGGCATGTCCCCATTAAACAAAAACCAAAAAATATTATGAGCATTGAGAAATAAGTCCTCATAATTTTATTTATTTTAGAATAGGTGGATGTAAATTCTACACAAGTGAAGACTATTATATTTATTAGCTTATATCATTCCTATATTATGTGTGGAATGGGCATGTGCCCATTATACACAAATTAAGACTATTGGATACATGAATGATGATGACATTATTATATTTTTTAAATGGGCATGTTACCTTTCTACACAAGATAACTACATTATGAGCATTGAGAAATAATTATTCATATTATGCCATATTATACATAGGTCTAGTATACTAATACCATTATGAATTACAAATCTAATATTTATATTTTGTTAATAATGAGATCATCTATATTATACACAAGAAATCACCATTGTATTTCCTATTTTAAAACATTATTATATTATTTTTACAATTCAATTGTTCCCATTATACATAATTTAAGTCTACTGGATTCATAAATTATGATGACATTCTTAACTTTTTCAAAATGGAGATTTGACCATTCTACATAAGACAAAAATATTATGAGAATTGAACAAGAATTAATTATATTATGCTCGATACTACATAGATATAGTATACTAATAACATTATAAATTAATAATCTAATATTTCCATTTTATGTAGAATAAGTACATGTATGTTATACACAAGCAAAAAGTATTAGATTAATTAGTTGATAACATTCTTATATCATATGTAGAATAAAAACTTTCCTATTGTACATAAATTAAGAGTATTGGGTTCTTTATTGATGATGAAAATAATATATTTTTAAAAATGGGAATATACCCATTCTACAAAAGATAACAATATTATGAGCATTGAGAATTAAGTGGTCCTACTACACCCTATTCTACACAGGTCAAAATGAGACGGAAAGAACAAAGAAACTTAGATATAATACATTGTCACCCATCCAAAGTATCACTTAAATTTTAGAAATAAATTTAACAAAGATACCATCACTAATATCACACATTATACCACAAAAATATTAAAGGAATTCATGAAAATAAAACATAGTGATATGAAAAAAAATATGAATTAATATTTCTAGTGTTATTTTAACAAAATTATTGACCATAATAAAGAGATGCAAACAAACATATATAGGAAACGAGATGGGATTATCCTCAATGTATCATGGGTTCCCACTGAAATCCCATGGTGTTGAAACAAAATTATACGATAAGGACAAAACTATTGTTAAGGTTGAGTTTGGTCAAGGACCACTTTCCAACTGCTTAGCAACATCTTGTTGAGTTGTTAATGATTTTGCCACCAGGTTGGAATATTGATATAACTTCAAAAGATTTATATCTGGATCACAAAATATCTCTTCTCCCTAATTCAATAACTTCTCATCAACTTTGAGAGGGGATTCTAATGAAACTTTCACCTCACTGACCTAGTTGATGTTTATAGTTGATTATGTTGACAATTATAGGATAACCTTGACTCCTTATCTATTGGAATTTTACACCTTTCCATTTTTTTATACCTTTAAGTGATCAAGATGGAACCCAAATTTTCCATGGTTAACCAAGGTTCCATCTTATTGAAGATGACCATAATGCTGACCTCCTTGAAGTATGTAAGGATTTGGTCCCTATTTTTCTCTAAGTGGTTGATGCTAACATGGGTCTCCCTAATAAAATCCTAAAGAGAGGTTATCATGGTACCCATAAAGTTTTGGTAAAACTTCAAATTAGTTAGATGTATGAATCTAAGTTTAAGGAACATCCTCATGTTGATGACTACTCTTATCATCGTTTACATGTATTAAACTATGATGATTATCTCTAGATATAATTGTGCCCTTTAAATGAGCACATTTATCTTGGAAAGAGATTCAATAAATTTCCCAAGGGATAAGAACAATTGTACAAGCTCACCTTTAAGATTACTAATAAAACTAAATAGGTGTGAAATATGCATACACATAATATTTTCAAACTTTATTAATTATTGATAATTTTTATCTTATAGAAAATCATCGACTATCAATCTATATGAGTAAATGGCATAAGTGAGGAATTGAGATAGGGGTGGGAAGACCATTGGTGCTTCACAAGATTATTGCCCTTTATTTCTACTTGTTATCAATCCAACCAACTCTTAAAAACATTCCCCTAAGCTTTGCATCCTATTTTACACCCTCATCTAGTAATTTAACATATTAATGAGCCCTTCCCTAACCTAAAATCCTTTTTTATGGTTTTCATTATATAGTTAGCCACATCGACCTTGTATCCTTATTTGACAGAGCTTGTTAAGGATTAGGTCTGACATGACCTAGTTTATTTTTGTCAATTAAGATATTAGGTCGACTAGGTCAACCTTGTAGTCTTTAACTTTTGAAAGGATTAACTATTAGATACACCTATATAAACACATCCATTTCATCATTCTTATAGAGACAAAAATATTTAACTATTCATTTGATCTTCTTTACAATATTATTTTCCACCATTCTACTTAGGGATTCTTAACTCAAGATGTCTACTTGGAGAATAATCTTGTCATGTGGATAATTCTTGGATGCTTTGAACTTTCTTAGTGATCTTTAAAAACCATAAAAACCTCATGTGAAGCACCTTTGGCCAATGGAGAGATTGAGTCTTGATGGGTTCACCTTTAAGGTAAGTATATCTTACTTCACTCCTACCTTTTGTAGATAAAAGAAGCATAAGTAATTGATTTTGAATATATTTCTCTCTCCATGTATTAGGGTTTTACCTATACATAGATTAAATAGGATTCTCTTTTGCATGTTTAATTTTATGTTTACTAACCCCACCTTATTCCAGAGGCTTTGGTGAGCACTACATTAGACTTTTGCTCTACTTATTATTAGTTTAGTGAATATGAAAACATATGACCTAGTTAGGGTTATTGCATAGTTTTGATTGACTGGATGCTTTATAACCCTCCCTAATGATATTATTTTTGGTAAGAGATCCATAGACCATGTCCAATAAATCCATATTATTCATGACCTTGGTTATTTCATGTATCACTATTCAGAAGTGTTAGTAGGATTTATATTCTTTGAGCTAGGATTGATTTATATATCTAATAAATTTCCCATTACATACATTTTGAAAAACCTTACATGAATCTAACACTTGCATGTTTTCTTTCACACTTTCATTTCTATCATCTTATTATATTTATATATTTATGATATTGTATCAAACCAGTCAGTATTGTTATAAATTTTTGTATGTAGGTTTAACACACATTCATATCAAAAAAATCTATTATTTTTACATAGGTATTCATAAAATAAAAGTTACAATATTTAATAGGTCAACATAGTACACTTTTTGAGTCCCAAATAACAAACTAGGCGAAATATTTTGACTTAGTATCTCAATCATCATTTATATCAAAAAACTAGGTCAAATACGTCAACTTTGTCTTTTAGTTAGCATCTAAATAAAAGAACTAGGTTGAACAAGTTAACCAAGTCATCTCATACTTCTTTAGCACACAGGGTTTTATAGAATTTAGTGAAACCAATTAACTTAGTTTGTAGAATTTAAAATTAACATTTAAGTCACTTCAACACAAAATTTGTAATCCTAATCATCTTCCAACCCACCATGGTTCTTCTATTTATCTCTATTATTTTAGTACTTCATTTTAGTTTTATTTTTTACAATTTACCAATTTCTAAAACTATAACCCTAAAACAAACTACGTGGACCTGGTCAACTTAGTTTTGTATCATGTCTTCTATTTAAAAGATTGAGTTGGCCTATTTGACGCTATTCTTAAAGACTCTTACATTCAAAAAATAGAAATGACCTAGTTGACTCTGTTATGTACTATTTACATACAATATCATTTGAAGGTTTGTAACATTCTAAAATTGGTAATTAACAAATATTTACTATTAATTAATTTACACTTTATTTTTTTGATGTTTGCATTATTAGAATATCTTACATAGTCTAATTAGGTGGTTTTTAAAATTACAATTTAGTTACACTATTTTTATATATTTCACACACTACCAAATCACATAATATTCAAAATGTATTTAAAATTTATCTTCCCAATACCTACCTACTTGAATTTCATCAGTAAGGGGGAATTTGACTTGGTTTTCTATCCATGTATAAATTTATGTTTAATGGTATATATTAGGAAAGTACCCAACACCTTTACTATTTAGGGATTATGAAGTGAGGGGGTATGCCCAAATACCAAGATAGTAACATTGCCAACAAACATCCATTTTAAACTTAATTCCCTAAAACCTTCTATAAAATACTTTCTAGCTCCCTATTTTTATCCAAATTCCCTATCACAATTAAAACTACACTTTATAATATTGTAATAACACTCAAGATGACCACTTAGTTAACACTTACTTTTTAATTAGTTTCTTACTCTCTAATTATTTTGCATTATATTACAAAAACCCACATTAGTCAACATTGGTGCAAGGTTTTATGTTGTGTGCCCCAATTGGATCGCTCACATTGATCTAATTTTTTTATGTGTTTGCTTGCATTTATTACATCATTTATACATTAAAATTTTACTCTATTTAAGAATCTTATTATCCTAGTTGATACACTCTCTCATAAACTCTATCATTCCTCCTACCAATAGTACACAGTCAACCAACATGAATGTGTCTCTTATCTATCTATCCTTCACTCTGTCTAGTAGTACATAGTCGAACCAATTGACTCTATACTCTTTTTACTTATATCTAGTAGTATAAAGTCAAATTACTCCACTTTTTACTCTTTTCAACCCCATTTTGAATAGTACATAGTCAACCCAGTTGACCTTATATCTAATTTCTGCTCTTGCCCCTTTATTTGGTGAAATTGGTTCTTTGTATAGTTAACTTCCTTCTATGTATGACTATATTAGTCCCTGATTTCTCTTCCTTATTTCTTAAAATTCTATTCATTTCCTCTAAACATAATGAAATCCCCCATTATAATCTTCTTGGATAACTTAAATCCATTTAGACACTATATAAGGTATTCTTTTCTCCCTCTCTTTACCTCCTAAGACAACCCTCACTCTTGGATTACCTCTTCCCCTCTTTAATATTTGGATTTTAACATAGTTAAAATCACACCTCAAGATGAAGTAGGTGGATACAATTCTTTTTTTACCTATCAAAAGAATTCTCATCTTCAAACTTTTCAACATAATATGGGAGAAATTGATACAAGTATATCCAACAATCCCATTGATAGTCCACCTTCCAATAACCCTCTCCCTAATAACAATTTGTGGATTCCTCCTACAAATACAAACCCAAAAATTTATATGAATCAAATTATTACATAATTCATACAACAAATGTACATAATATAAAATTCTTACACCCCTAAAATGATGCAATTACAATGTCATTTCATCAATATGGCTAATCAACCTCTAGTTATAAATCCTCAAGCTAATCCAAATTTTATTCTTCTACCTCTTAGATATTCCCTATGAAATGTTATTCCTCAACTTACGATGAATAAAAAAATGATTCAAACCATAAAAATTGAGACTTTATCTCATATCATCATGTCCATTGATATTGGTAATATATCTTGAACTATCAAGTATGATGGGACTAAAGACCTTATATCCTTTCTTAGAGTGTTTGTCAATCTCTATAAATAATGGATCTAAAATATTACTTTCACCACAACTAAAATTCTAGTTAAAAACTTCACTGGTGATGTATTGGAATGGTACAACCAACTTCCCTAACATTAAATTTGGAATCTAGAGGATTTATTCAATCTTTTAAATTAAATATTTTCAACATAATGACCTTCCTAAATATTTCCTTAGCCACTTCATCAATTCTAAGTAATCTCTCATTGAATCAACTCATTTTCCACCATGTCAAAAGTGATTCCAAATGCAAAAGTGATAATCTCATTTCTTATCATCAAATTGCAACAAATCTCACCAAATATTTCATTTCTTTTACGATCAAGTCTATCCATCAAGATCAAAATTCCATTGCTTCTTTTTCATCTCTTTTTCATCCTGACCAAGTTCATATTGATCACAATTTTATTATACACATAATAACATCCCCATATTATATAAAACCATAAGATTCACTTATCTTCCACATTGAGGCAATCACCATTTGACAAAACCCATGGTATAAAGATATAATTCAATTTATAGAATGCAAAACTTATCCTCCAAACTTACATTATCATGAAAATACTTGCATTTAAAAATAACATTTTAAATATGTACTTCAGTGTAAAATCCTATATTACCACAAGGCTGAAGGTACTTTATTTTGTTGTATTAGGCAAGACTAGGTTCCTTATCTTCTTAAAAAATCGCAGGGGCCATTCACAATGGCCACTATAGTCGACATGTTACAAGATCCAAATGCTTATGTATGGGATAATTTTGGCCCACTCTTGAGAAGGATGGAATAAAATTTTCTAAAAATTATACTTCTTACTAGATTCATGATGATCTAATTCATTCAAATCTAGTTGAAATTTAAACAGTAGAATCTCCCTAGCCATTCACCATGTGGGGATTAGATCTTATAGGCAAATCACCTCCATCTCAAGATGGGCATGTATTTTTAATCACAACCATAAAATATTTTACCAAATGGGTTGAGGATATGCCCCTCTTTAATGTATCTGATACCACCATCTACAATTTCATTCTTAATCAAATTATTTTCCACTTTGGTATCCCTCACACTATCATTTCAAAAAATATTGGTAATTTCCAAAATAAAGATGTCAAATAAATATGTGCTAAATTTAAAATAAATCATAAATTATCCACACCCTATCATCTGAAATGTAATTGACAAGCCAAGGCCACAAAAACAATCTTAATAAAATACTCCAAAATAGAAATCATGAAACATGTATGGATTGACACTTTCATCTCTATCATATTCTTTGGGCCTATTGTAATAGAATATGAATTATGATTGGGAAAATGTAATTATATTAAGTCTATGGTTGTAAATCAATCCTCCAACTATAAGGTGAGATTCCTTATCTCTCTATATCTCTATATGATATCATAATCGATGAAGTATTACGTGAAACTCACATACATACTCTTGATCTCCTTGATGAACATTATCTTTCTAATTGTCAATATAAGCGATAATAAATGTCTTGTATTATCAAATAAAATAACAAATGAGTTAATGTTCACACATTTAATGTTTGTGTTCTTATCTTTAAATTAGACTACACTCATGAAAAATAAGGTAAATACTCCCAAAAATGGTGGGGTTTTTATTTAGTCAAAGATATTCTTGGTACAAGTACCTATTACCTTCAAACTAATAAAGGCCATTTTTTCAAAGAGCCCACCAATAAATAATTATTCAATAAGTATTTTTCATAAATCCTTTCCTTATTTTAATACTTTATATGTGCTATCATTTTAACATTTTTGGTAGGATATTTACATGTGTCTCACCCTCTGCAATAGTTCTCACTTTCTATAAACCTTCATCCTTCCTTTTGGTCTTTTTGTTTCCAATTTAATTCATGAATTAAATTTTAAAAACATGGATATGACTCAATATTCCTCATGATTTCCTTTTATCCTTTTTGTTTTCTCACTTTCAAATACATTTTGGTACTGTTTGTGTTTCTATTTTGTGAGTTGTTGTGTAAGACCATGGATATGACTTGGCATTCCTAAAAAATACCATCCTTTTATTTTTTTTTCACATATTTTTGGCACCCCTTGGGTTTATATTTTATTAGTTACAATGTAATGCCATGGATAGGACCGATCCCTCCTCATAAAATCACTAAATTTCATTCTTTATCTAGAATGTGTTGTGTAATGGTTATGAGCTTTTGATCTTTATTCTCAGCTTTAGCTTTTGTTTCTTTTTATCGACAAAATTTACAAAAAAATCTATGCTAGCATGTTTTCCTCCATTTACCTCATTATTATGGTAAGGAATCACTCTTTTCTATTATTCTATCCCTTTTTATTCCTTTGTCATATTTTTTGTGATTTGAATTAGTTAAAATTGTTTTATGTTTCATTCCTCTTGATGTCCTTTCCTTTCACTCCACATTGGATAAAACAAGGTAAAAGTTGAGATAACACTTTTATTTCACCTAAATTTATGAGACTCTTAGACACCATGTTCTCTAGGTTCTCTCTTTTAACAACCAAGTCCCAAGTATTCAAATTAAAGTCATCTTTAGCACCCATGTTTGGTTTTTGAAATCCATATGGAGGAGGAATAGATAAACCGATCAAGAAATTTAAAAGTCGAATCACTTGAAATGAAAGGAAATGATATAAAAAATGTAACATACAAATTAAAAAAGATAAAATCACACCAAAATATGTGATTCCAAGCACATATCTTATCTCCAATTGAAGGTTAAACTCCATAGTTGGCCTCACAATAGAGTCAAGCTCCATTGAGGTATGATAGGCTAGTATATTGGAATATGAGAATTCAAAAAAGATTATGGTGAGCCTAATTTATCACTCATGTAACCAATATTCTTAATACATCAATGGTTATTAAGGGTTCCTAAGGAACAAGTCAAATTTTATGGGAATGTAGCTCAATTTTAATTTTCATGAATATAGAATTAATTGGATGATCTACATACTTCATTTGTTGACCTAGTTTTTGTGTGGCTAATAGAAGTTTTCAGAGTTCCTAATATCGATATTCCTCCTATTTCGACAATTCTAATTTGAGTGTCTTAACTTTGATAAAGAATTCCTATACCTTGGTTTTTTTTATTTCATTCTCCCCTCCACCCCTTTACTTTCCCACCTTGAAAGACATGTCTGATTTTAAATATATTTTACCTTATTCTATATTGCTTTTGATTCATATCCTAAAAACATGATATCTCTACTTTGTTTCAATTTTGTCTATCTCTAGAATAAAATAACATGCTTGAGCAACTATGGATTAATTTATTTACACCATAGTCTACATTTGTTGATGTGAAGTTTTTTTTGTAAACATTTGTTATTGGTGTACTACCCCTTTTTATGGACACCTAAGTCTATTTATACTTTCATGTTTTATTTTCATTGTTGAGTGAGGATAGATTCTTACTTCTCACTCTCTAATGCTATTTTCCCTTTTTATTCACCTTTTTCCATTTATGATTGAGTAAGGATTGTTACTACTCACTCATCAAAGTTGATTTACAATTTTTCTTGCACATATTTGTTTGAGTAAGGATTGTTATATATTTCACATTGATGTTTGGTTACCATCCTTTCTGATTTGTATACTTTGTTTGAATTGGTGAGTTTTCCTTTCTTACTTAAGTTTTACTTGTTTGAGTTTTTAGAATTTTAGTAGCCTTAGATTTTTTAGTTACTTGATTTATTATAATTTTGAATTTGTCATTTGGGATAACATAGTACTTGTCACCCTAAATTGCCAAATTTCCATATGCATCCCATCCACATAACATCAATTATCTTGGCTTTCCTATATTTGTTTATTTATACTTTTTACCTTTTTATCCTTAGATTTGTTGAAATTAGTCTCTACACCCTCCATGATCAAAAATACAAACACAATATAGAACCATTCAGTGATAAAGGTAAGTTAATGTATGCATACATTTACCGTTTTAGTTATTTACCTTTCCTTCATTTAGTTTTATTTAGTATTGCTTTCAAATACTACACTTTTGTTCAACCTCACCCTTATGTAATACTATATTATTTATCGAATCACCATCCCATATTGCACATTTGTGATACATGATGAGATTTGATTAGGACATATGTATACACAATATTTTCAAACTTTTTCAATTATTTATGTTTTCTATCTTGTAGGAACCCATAAAGTCTCAATTTCTCTAAGTACACACCTTAATGGGTACACTAGGAAGGGGGTTGGTAGAGCATTATTTATTGAAAGGACCACTTGTTATCAATCCAACCAGCTACTAAAAACATTCCTCTATGCTTTACCTCATATTTTTCACCCTCATCTAGTTATTTACCACATTCATTATAACTTCTCTAACCTAAAACCCTTTTTGACTACTTATATTACTTAGTCAGCCACATGGACCCTATATCCTTATTTGAAAAATCTTATTAGTGTCTAGGTCCACCCCTCATTGACCTAGTTTATAACCTAGTTTATTTTTATAAATTATGATACTAGGTCATTTTTGTTGACCATTTAGCCTAAACTTTTAGAATTGTTTAGGATTATATCTACCTATATAAACACATCCATTTCACCATTCTTAGAGATAAAATAATATTTAATTATTCATTTATACTTCTTTATAATCTGAGCTTCTTGAATTCTAGTTGGAGAAGAATCTTGTCTTGTGGAGAAGTCTTGGATGCTTTGGCCTTTTTTAGTGATCCTTACAAACCATAAAAACCTCTTGTGAAGCACCTTTAGCAAAGGGAGATATTGAGTTTTGATAGGTTCATCTTCAAGGTAAGTATCTTTAAATTTTCTCCTCTCTTTAGTAGATAGAAGAAACATAAGTAATGGATTTTGAATATATTACTCTCTCCATACATAAGGGTTTTACCTATACATAGATTAAATATGATTCTCTTATGCATGTTTAGTTTTATTTTTACTAACCCCACTTTGTGCCACAATCTTTGGAAATCACTAGATTAGACTTTTGATTTACTTCTTATTGGTTTAGTGAATATGAAAACATAATACCTAGTTATAATTACCACATAGTTTTGATTGGCTGAAGGCTTTATAACCCTTCCAAATGATATTATTTATGGTAAGGGATCCCTTGTATAGGTCTAGGGGATCCATATTAGACATGACCTTTATTATCTAATGTATCCCCAATCGGAAGTGTAAGTAGGATTTATCTTCTTTGATCTATGATTGACTTATAGATTTGTTGCATTTACCATTTCATATATTATCCTCAATTGGTATTACAAGGTTAAATATTATCCTCAATCAACCTTGGTAGTTTAGAGTAATCATATTTATATCTCACCTAAAGTGTTGTTAAACTCAAAGGGAGTGTCCTAAATTATTTTTAGGGATATATTTTTGTCATTAATTTATTTTATGTGATGCATTATATAGGAATAGAGGAGATCGAGACTCTTTCATTTTTTGATTCTAGTAGGGAGTCTATAAATATAAGTAAAACATGATTTTAGATACTCCTTGAGAATGTGTTATCCTTTGAGACTAACAAAAGAAAAATTGATGAGGTTGACCAAGTTAATGTACTTTAAGTATGATAAAATGGATTAGTAGAGAAAATTAGAGTAAATGGGAAGCTAAGATTAACCAATGATTACCAAGGAAATATGTTAAATAGTAACTTGCACACTCACATGGGTCACTATAGGAGGAGTAATTGGAAGGGGAGGCTACATTTGGGTTAGGGAACTAGGAATAATGAATGTTAATGAAGCCTACAGAGCATAGGGAACCTATGTAATTATGATAATGTCTATAAAATGAGCTATAATAGGGAAATGTTACATGAAGGTTGAGAATTTAGGAATAATGAAAATGGGTTGTCTAGATAAGCTAAAACTAGGGGTTGACACCTCCTAGGATGCCACAGGCTAGTCTTGAGGTGTGCTCTCCTTAGACTTTGAGATACTTGTAAAATGAAGGGAATGAGTGGTTTAGGACTAGATTAACTTAGAGGTTATTATAGGTGAGGAATATGTTTAAATTTATATATTTTTTATGTGGTGATCCCTCTAAAGGTTAATTAATAGAGATTTTTCATTATTTTGGGTTGTTAATTATAGATTATTAGATAGTAAGCCTTGGTCGAGTAGGTATCTATTCAAACATTATCTCAAGATACATTTTCACTTTCTAATGATGAACTAATTTGAACTTCATGAACTCCTCAATGTCATGGTAGGGTTGAGGTGGGTTGGGTCATCAAGGTGTCCCTTATGGTTCTATATAGTGTTTACAAATAGTGATACTTCTTCACATGAGATTTTTCCCTCTATTTTGGATCCCATTGACTATGCTCAGAGTTTTTTAGGTTGTAATATTCATGGTGGAGGTAAATATATTTGAGTATGGTAAAATTTTAATACTCATAGCACTTGATGACCACAAGGGATGGTGGGTAGGCCTTTTATTGTTTATCATGGTAAAGACTTGTAATATTATTCACTAGCTAGTAAGAAACCTCTTGATCAACGAGGCAATTAGGGATGATTTAGAGTAGATTGAGAGGATCCACTTTCATTCCATATAACTTGATTATGGTATGGTATTGATAGTACATATAGACACTTATGGAAATACTTTAGCTCACATTTCTTTAAAGAGCCAAGGCATTAGATTCTCATTTATGGAAGAGTACACCAGGGTAAAGATCATTGAATATGTCATGTATATGGTGCATATAGTGATGAATGTATATATTCATAAATAATATATGCACCATTGATTTTTCTTGTACCCATGGAGGGAATTTTGTGCTACAAAATTTCTTAATGGTGTAGATGGTGTCGACTAGATATGATATCAAATAAAATTTCCATCAACACTTTATTAACCTATTATGTGAGGTTGAAGGTGATAATTTCCCTAAGAATTTATACCTAATCACTCTTAATAATTATGTTGAGTAATATTACCTATATTTTATTCACATGCATGATATCTAGATGATTGAACACAACCATGTCAATTCACACCCCTTCTTAGAGTGTTTTAATACTGTAAGATTCAACCGTTTATTTCTTAATCTATTGGTCTATGTCTTCATCCCAATACATAATGAGATCATATATGTCATGGGTGATCCACCATCTTAAAATGACCTAAAAATCATACATGATTTGAATCTCATTGAGGCTACAATATTGTTTGAGTGCACTATCAGAGATGTCCACAATTTAGAGGTTAGATTTGGGTTAATGTATGATGTCGTTTGTGTACTCAGAGGCCTACAATATGTTATTTAAGAGGTCACACATGGGAAAAATTACATCTTAACAATTTTTTTGTTCAAGGCATATACTCTAAGGGATATCACGTCATTCGTGACCTCCACATCATCATCTTCTAGTTCATCATCACTAATGGCCTCCAATGTATATATTTAGTGGTTTTGAATATCTCATTATAATTATTCTAATCCATTATTACATATATAAATTTATCATCTCTTAAATCTTTATTTGGTTTTGGGTTTGAATATTAGGTATCTATTTCTAAATTTTTTCTTCTTCATTTTTAGGACTCTGCAAGAGCATATTCTGGGTTCTGGATGGAAATCAAGGAAACGGTCTTAGAAATATTTGAGTGCATAAACTATGGATAATAATGAATTTGATATTGATGTTTCATTAAGTTTATATATGATATTTTATATAATAATGGATTTTTTAGGCTCATATTTCATGAAATAAACTATGTTTATGTCATGAGTCCAAATTAGCCATTGTAAATTTGTCATCAATTTAAAATTTCAAAAATTAGCCCTATTAGGATTAGTTTGTAGAAATGGGACTCCTATAGCTATTAAATTATGATCTCCCATAAATTTTCTAATAAATGTGAGGATCAAAATACACACATGCCTATTTCAACTCTCATGATACTATGAATGTTTGAAGGATTGACCATTTGTCACTTAGAGAGTGGTGGTTTCACTAAGTACTAGATAACTAGGTAAATGGGAAGCTATATGTTATTTAGTTATACCTATAATAATTGGTCAAACATGTGTATAAATTACATGTGGCACTTTATTATTGGGGTAGATATCTAATATGTACTCTTCTCTAGCTTTTTGGGATATTTTGGGACCTACTTCCACCTAATTTTATAAAATTACACATGGATTTTTATTAATCAATTGGGCATCCAAGTTATCTAAGATAAATAATGCCACTATGTTTTAGGATACATGTAGATAATTATCATTTGATAAATCCTTATGATATATAAAACCAATGACACCTATGGAATTTAGGAGACACATTATTCTCTTTCATTTGATAGGGTCCTCATAGAGATCATACATATTTAAAATGTCTAGGAATTACAAAATGCTTAAAGATATTAAATCATTTAAAAGGGACACCTAACTAAATAGGAAATTACCTTCTAGTAAAAAATACTCTTAAGATAGTGTAATATTATACTCTGAGACTGATGCTTTAGGATTAATACTCTAGGAAAATATTATCTAATTTTTCATAGAAACCTATTAGGACCCAAAATAAGCTAAGTTTGAAAACACTTAATGAATGAAATATGAATAATTATTTTGAATGTGAATAGTTTAAAAAAATAGATAATTATAAACAAATGAGATATTATCATAGTTATAAAAAATCTCAAGGATTGGACTAGGCTCAATATAGTGCTAAGAATTTTAAAATTTCAATGATGCAAAGGTCCCATTTTATTCTAGGAAAAAATAACATGTTTGTCACAAAATTGACATTCTTATATTTTTAAAATGGGAATGTGCTCATTATAAATAAGATAAAAATATTATGAACATTACGAAAGAAGTTCTAGTATTATGCCCCATTCTATGTAGGTCTAGCATACTGAGAACATTATCAGTTAAGAATATTATATATATATATATATATATATATATATATATATATATATATATATATATATATATAATGTACAATGGGCACATGTAGATTTTATACAAACAAAAATTATTTTATTTCTTAATTAATAATGTTCTTATATAATTTTTAGAATGGGCATGTGACCATTCTACACAAATTAAGACTAATGAATTCTTAATTAATGAAGATAATGGGCATTTTATACACAAGCTTAAAATTTTATAAGCATTGAACAAGAAGTGGTCATAATATGAACCATTATACATAGTTATAGTATATTAATAATATTATAACCCATATTCCTATCTTATGTATAAAGGGCATATGTCCATTATGTACAATATAATATTATTGAATTATTGATTGGTAATGTTATTATATTGTGTCGAATAGGCAGATTCCCATTCTAAACATGAAAACAATATTATGCATGTTATACATGTGTCTAAGATATTAAGAATATATTATCAATTCATTAAGACACTTTCATTAATGTTATCATGTGTATTAAAATACATTACCAACTCAGTTATGAGTTTAACCCATGACACACTTTTACCATTTCAGCTAATACCATATCATCATACTTATCTACTGTAGTTTCCATCCCAACTAATAAAATTATCCATCCCTCAAGTAAAGATCAATACATGGTTCATTGATTGATGAAAAATGATCAGTTAGTTTTTGAGTGTGAATTTTATGGAAAGTTACATTATTAATATAAATGTCACATGTGTGGATAATGTCATGACCAAATGCTATAAATTACCAAACATGTAATCAAGTAAATTTAATAATCATTGGTATAATATGGGTAAATTGAGAAGGATATGATAATTATAAGATAATAAACCAAGAACCATTTTAGTCATGCCTCATAAAACATATTTTAAAACCCTTTATTTTATGCAATACAACAAAAAACCACATTTATTGTAATAACAACACTTAGGTGAGATGGGAGGATATGTGGTTAGAAAAGAATCCATAGAATTCACACCATTAATGTTTTGAACATTTCTACGAATGTAACATGGCTTTGTTATTTTGAGAAGTTGATAGGACTTGTTGATATAATTATGCAAGATGTCAGGTTGTGGAGCTAAAAGCTTCACTGATGCAGACATGGAGAAGGCCATTGGAGGGGTTGCTGAAGGTTGCTGAGCGTCAGAGCAACCGGCATCAGTCTGATCAGCTGACATCGGCAAGATAGTGAAGAGAAGCAACCGACGTCGGTCAGGAATCGGCCGGCGTCGGTCACCTCCAGGCAGACAGGGACCGACGTCGGTCGCCTATGTGGTTCGATTGCGAGCTAATTACGGGCAGTTAGCTAACGAACCAAGCGTTTGCATGATTAGAGCTATTTTTAGACTGAGAGCTACGGATCTAATTATTGTAATTAGATGTCTAATTATTTTTTGGATGAGATCTATATAATAGACTCATGGTTGTATTGGAAAAGTGTTCTAGTTTGAGTTGAGCAAAGTTTGCTCCTTCTGTGTGTGAAGTGAGTAAGGGTGTTCCTCCTAGTTCCCTATCAGTGCCAAGCTTGGTACTGGTTGGAGAATCATAAGGACTTGGTGAGGCAAGGACAAGGGTTCTTTAGGGTGTAGAGTGATCTACATGGTAAGTAAGATCATTGATCTGTAGGTGTATGTGTGTGCAAGGTCAAGGTTCACAGGTGTGCAGAACTGTGTTTGATTTGCAGGTGTGTAGGATCATATAGACAACAACACAACAGGGAGCAGTATTAGGCAGGATCTACTTGGAGTACAGGTGTGTACTCAGATAGAGCAAAGAGGAAGGCAAGGGAGTTCCTTCCATAAGTATGGTCTGTTGAAGTGTAGGTTATTGCAGGTTCATGGGAGATCTACTTGAAGTACCTTGAGTACTTGTGTAGCACTTGGAGTGCTTGTGGAGTGCGTGTAGCACTTGTTATGTGCGTGAAGCATAGGAGGTGAACACCAACTCTGTATTTTGAGTTGGGTGTTGGGACCTGAGAGGGAGAGCTTTGGGGAGAAGAATTACTGTTCACTTGAGGTGTGGGAAACCTCTGTAAGGTGGTGGAGAAGAAGTGGCATCTTCTTTATTATATTCTTTTCTGTATAAAGTGTTAATACAATTTGTGTATTGTCTCTCATATCATGTGTTACTCTGAATTCTAGTTACTTGGTGAATCTGGTTAATTTTTGCATATTAAGTTGCTTGGTTTAGTAATCATATTGTGCTCTTTTGGTGGATCAAGATCCTGACAAGTGGTATCAGAGCTTTTAGTTGGGATACTAACAGATTGGTTTAGATCTGGGTAGTGTGTTTTGATTACAGGTCACTCTCAAGGGTTTTTGATTGAGTGGGAGTAGAGCAATGGCAAATGAAAGTAAGCTAAGAATGGAGGAGTTGAAAAGCACAGACGGTCACTCACGGTGCTATGGAAAGAAAGAGCAGGTAACAGAAGATTGTTGGTTGGTAGCAGATCAGCATGAAGGAACTGAAGATATAGATGTAGCAGGTGTTGTTGCACAGGATGTGTTTGCAGGTTTCTTGGATAAAGTTGAATCTTGGATGAAAGATTCGGTTGCCTCTTTCCATGCAGCCCCAAGTAGAGGAGCTGGTGAGCCTTGCCAAAGAATTGGCAAAGGGGAAGTGAAGCTGAAATTACAGGCGGCCAACACACAGGGGTTGATGAAGGTCATGTAGGTCCCAGGTTTGGAGATATGGCTAATTTCTTCAGAAAGATTGGGTGATGAGAGATGCACAAGAACTCTCACAGCGGGTGCACTTGAATTAGCTGGTGGTAAGAAAATAGGTACTCTTTATCTACTTGTTTATATTACTGATTCTTCTTCTATTGCAGAGACGTGGCTTCATAGGCTTGGTCACATGAGCAAGAAGGAGATGCATGTTCTTAAGTGGAAGATAGATATATTTGATAGGCTTAAGAACTGGAAAGCCTTGGTGTTCTTGGAGGAGATGGCAGATAGAGATCAGTGGATGTGGCTGGATACTTCTGAGCATGGTAGTTTGGACATGGAGATTGATTCAAAGGAGCTTGCAGGTAAAAATCCATCACTCACAGGAAACACAGGTACCGACGTCGGCAAGAGGAGACACCGACATCGGCAGGTTGGTAGTCAGGGATAGACGCATGGGAACCAACGTCGATCAGATGCAGACTGTGGAGTGACCAAGGTCAGTCACTGTAACAGATTTTGGGTGGACAGCGAGCTGTCAAGGAGTCTCAAACACCCATACGGAGGACTGAAGATGTAAGTACGCCCTCAAATTCATTGTTCCTCTTCTTTATACATGTTGCTGATTGTAGAGCAAGAAGGATCCAGGAAACAGGTGTGAGCTTGGCATGGATGAGGATGTGATTCCTTGGAGGTGAACCAAACAGGTGTCTTTTGGTAAGGGTTGCCAGCTGCTATGAAAGCACATAGACGAATGGATTCCTTAGTAGAAGAATAGAGAGAATGGATACGTGAGACGGAAGACCAGGTATATGGTCTTGTGGAGCTGCAGGACAGTGGTACAGGTTTTGATAGGTGGAGGATGAAGCATGGCTTCA
>JARHVA010004271.1:20000-82500 GCA_037957365.1 Torreya grandis | reverse complement strand
CATTCTTAACGTATAATTTTATGACACATGTTAAAAGAGTCACCAAATATATTTATCTAGTAATAAGGAAGAGATTGAGTTAATCTTTCCATTAGATATCAACCTCGTATTTTATATTTCTCCATTATTATTATATGGTAATATAATAATTCAATGCAAGAACTCAAGATAGGAAATGGAAAAAGATATAATTTTATAAAAATTAGGGACAAGTATAACAAAATCACTTGCATTTTGAGTATTGTGCTCACATGTGTAGAGGTTTAAATTTATATAAGACTAGAAATGAGTTTATTTTGTAGGTTTTATGACTCTAGAAACAATATATAAAACTAATTCTCTAATACTATTTTTCTAATGCCCACCTGCCAATCCTTAGTATATAAAGCTACCTTTTTATCCCTTTCCTATTAAATAGTAATAATAAATATGATATGCATATGTTTCTATTTTGTGTTTAGAACCATTTTATTCTTAATGAAGCTTGAATCATTTATTTTTATTAATTTTTTGGTTTTACTACTGATTCATAGTGTTCAAGAATAAGGACAAATCATGAGTTTTATGGATCAGTACCTGACCTATGGAAAATGGGTGGGCATTCAAAGAGATCTTAGAGAATGGTAAATTAATGAGTAGTAGTGTAATGATGTAATTATTTTATAACAATGATAATGTTTTTTTATTAAGGCATTTATATTAATGTAATCGTGCATATTCTTGTACATTCCCAATGTTACTAGTTTAACTCGTGAAATATTTTACCCATTTTTCCTAATCCTCTCACATCATACTTATCTATGAAAATTTTGTTCTTATATAGTTATTATCATTGTCCCAGACAAGTGCCAAAAATGGTTTATATTTATAAAAAAATTCAACTATCCACAAGAGGGTGTGAATTTTATATAATGTTACATGTTGGATACATTAGTGATATCAGTGTGGAGAATGTCATGATAAGATGTTGTAGAAACCTAAGAATGTATTCAAGGAGAAGTAATATTATTTTTATAGTAATATAATGGGAAAATTAATACAAACAAGGATTTTTTAATTTTAGGTACTTGATGAATCTGATATGCATTTTATAGAAAATGAAGGTAGGATATTAAAATATTGATAAAATCTTATAAAAATAATGGGCATACATGATTCCTTCTCTATTTTGGAGTCCTCCAATTATTTTAGTGAGGATAATGGTGTCACAACATACATGGATAGTTTTTTAATTAATCATCACAATTATTTGATCATGGATAATATTTGGGAGGCTTGGCCTGATATTCACATTAAGGAGATAGACCATTTTAATTTAAATTGAGGATTTAAATTTTAGAATTGGGTTAGATTATTCATTGGATTGGTTTAGAATTTTGAATTCATGTGATTAGGTTAGTTTTGGGTTAGCTTTCATGCACATAGGAGTATTAATCAAATGTGATCACAAAAAAATATTATTACACATTATGATGGTGTTGGCTAAGTGTTGACGTAACTAATTTTGGTGACAAGTGACGAAATTATTAGGTGTGATATGCTATGATGGAATAAAAAATTTAGCGTGTCTTGGGCACACATCCTTTTTGATTTACCACCTTTAAATGGGAAATGTCTTTCATAGGATAAGTTATTAATTCTATGATCAAGAAGGTATTTCTTATCTAGTCAAGGGTAGTGATGGAAGTAGTCAGGGAGTTCTTAGGCATAGTGTACATGGAGATGCCATTCAAAGTGAAGGTCAAATCCAAAAAATCATTCATTTTTATGAATAATATTTTTATAGCCATGGAATACAAAGGACATATTTATTAAATTCTAATGTGGATAGTGAATTTAGGGTTTTATGTAGGGTTGACAAGAGTTATGAAGGATTTATAGGAATAACTTGTTGTCATTTATGTTGTTACATAACGATTTCTTAGGGCTAGTACTCTTGTCAAGCTTAGACGAGATTTAATAATAGTAAATGTTGGTGTTGGGGTTTATGAAATAGATTCAAGAAGAAATAAGTAAACCATATATAACATGGTATTTTATTTTAACACTATATGTTCAAGTCTACAATGATCTTATAGTCTGACTGGTGGATGTTCTAGACATTTGGAGGTCAATTATGGAAAATGTAACAAAATTTTTTTTATGCTAGTTATAAGTTGTATCAACTGCTAATTTTCCTCCTTCAATGGTATCTTAACAGAAAATTCTGACAAGAGGTGGGATTATAACATAGTGGCATGTGGTGACCAGTTCCATGTGATGCTACATGGAGGATGTCTTCCACTCCCCTAGCATGGGTGGATGTGTATTTGAGAGTACCACCCATGGATGTCCAATTGGTCATCATGGTTGGGGTGAAATAATGGGTAGGCTAGTCAAGGTGTATAAGTAGATAAGGTGGCCACAATTGACTATTTGGAGGATCTTTGGGAATTGAGCTTGGAAAGTCTTGGTGGTAGTGGTGATGTGGATTTGGTAGATGTGGGTATTAGACATGGAAGCTAGGTTTAATAACCATTAGAGGGATCAATTATTACTTGGGTCATGGGTTAACTTGGATAAGATGGGTATGGTTTCTATGTTATCAAATTTTAGTAGCATTGATATTGTGCCCTATATTTTTTGTTGTTTTTTGTTAGCCTAGTTTATTATTGGTGACTTTAGTTGGTTTATTGTTTTTTTTGTTTTGTTTTGGTTTTAGTTTTTACTAGGCTCTTCATGACTTGTTATAATAGTTGGTTTAAATTAATAAATGGGATAGGGACCCCATAATCCTCATTATAGAGGAAAAAGGTTTGTTCCTCAAAAATTATATGTTTAATTTTAATATTTGATTTTTTTAAATAATAAAGTTGTGGTTACTAATACAATTTCATGAATCAAAATAAAGTATTATTAATAAGAATCAACAATGTAGATTAATGAGAATGTATATTTATTTCAAATATTAATGATATATGGTGTTCAATTGATTAATATAATAACATGAAATCATACATCTATAGACATAGTACATGGTATCAACAATACTTCATCACAATATCAAGGATCTTTCAAATAAAGACAAATATTATCACTTTGAATGTAAATATTGTATTTTTTATTTTTATTTTTTTTAAGATAGATGTTTGGGGATCATGGGGCTCTCACCAAAAAATATAGAGTATCATAAAAATGTTTTAAAACATGAAAACATTCATGATCCAAAATGATACCAATTATTTCCCAAAGGGAAGTAGAAGGGCTAAATAAGACATGGGGGATAAACCCTAAATATACTATATGAGTGAGTAAGGTGAAAGATTATATTTTGTTTAATAGTGAATTGATGATAAATATATAAATATATGGATAGTTTATACATACATACATACATATATATATATATATATATATATATATATATATATATATATGTATGTATGTATGTATATGTATATTTTAATAATATCCATAAAAAAAATGGTCGATGGGACCCTAAACCAAAAAGAATAACCTAAAGGATTAAATAAGCCTTCAAAAGAAAGAAAGAACATTTGAGTTGTTGGACCCTAGTTCAAAATAATGTCACTATTTTACCTTCAAATTTTCACTCTAATAATATGTATTTTGATAAAAAAAATATCCATGTTAGAAATAATGTGTTAGTTAAAAATTCAATTTCATGAATGAAAATCAAGTATTATTAATATGATTTAACAATGTATATTAATAGGAATGTAATTTTAAATCAAATATTAATCATATATGGTGGCAAAGTGAGTAAAATAATAATTAGGAATAGTAAATATATATTTATACTACAAAGTATGGAAAATGCTTTGTAATCTTCATAGTATCTTCAAAATGTAAATGTTATGTTTTAATTTTATTTTATTTAGATAGATGTTGGGGGTTGAGGGGATGCTCGCCTGTAAGAAACTAGAGAGTTTCATAAAATATATTGAAAAAATGAAAACACTCATGATCCACAATAATACCAACTCTTTTGAGATTAAATTTTAGTAGAAGAGGGAATCAAAAAAACACATGGGATAAAATCCAAACGTATATTATGATGGAGGAATACAAAAGATTATATTTAGTTTTAATAGTGAATTAATGATTTATAAATATATAGATATATATTTTAATAAAATATTTTAGCTTGAAAATATTCTATGGGACTGAAAACCAAATAATATATCACAAAGGAGTGAAGAAGTTTCCCTAAAAAGAGAAATGATTTGAGTTTCTAGACCATAGTTCACAAGTTCGTATGTGTTATGCCTTTGAACGTTTACTCTCGTATTATGTATTTTGATCATAAATTCCATGTTTTATCAATTTTATCAAATTCAAATATATTTAACATAGATAATCCCTATAGGTTGTCCAACTAATTAGCTTGGATGTCATCATATGCATAACACTCCATCCATATTCATATTACATCATTGGACACATTTATCTTATTATTTCCATATATTGGATGTGTAAATACTACTTATATATTAATTAAAAAAATGAATTTAAATATAATGCAATAAAAATCCCTTTATATAATTTTTTGTAAATAAAAACTCAAAATATGGTTGCCAATTTACACTAATGAATCTATATTTCAGCTCATCCATATTCATGTTTGGATGCAAGCGACATTATCTAAAATATTGATCATCTTGACAAATATTATTATAGTAAAATTCCACATACATAACATGAAAATATTTTAAAAATACAATGGTATACAATGGATTTATTTATATTCTATCAAATATAAACCTAATTATAATCATTGACATTGTTAAATTCTTGGAGAAAGTTTGAAATAAACTAG
Organism: Torreya grandis; assembly: GCA_037957365.1. NCBI lineage: Eukaryota > Viridiplantae > Streptophyta > Pinopsida > Cupressales > Taxaceae > Torreya > Torreya grandis. Next base: position 77,681 of record JARHVA010004271.1, on the reverse strand, counting down.
TGAGAATATTACTTCCACATAGACCTTGATTTAAAGTAATGAATACATTAGTGGTAACATGGAATGAGAAATTAATATTCCTAATTTCATATGATATATACTAATTTTGTGCTTACTCAAGTAGATATACTTCATCTAATTTAACATATCTTTGTTTCCATGCCCAATCTTCCTCACCAATCTTGCATGCTTCAAATCTCAACAACCCAATTTTCTGGGTAATAGGGTTTATAAATGGATATCAATTTGTGTGAAATATATTTAAATAAATATTTAATTATACTTAAAATTGGAAATAAAATTTCACATTATATCATAACCATTTCCAAAAAATCCCCTTTATATTAGGCTTCATGTAGCCTAGGCCCATTTACGACTCATGTAAAGTTCCATTGTGCACATTTAATGAAATAAACCAAGAGGATGTTTCAATCTAATATATATCCAATTACATTCCATAATGTTTATTTCATATTTAGTTTTACCTCTATTTTTTCAATTAAAATTCTAAGGCAATTATTTTATAGTTTACATCACTAGTAGTGACATGACATAGGGAGTGACACTGACAAATCCTTTATGTATACACCATTAACTTTGGGTGATTCTAACATTAGCATACCATATTTTAGACACGTTTTAAACATTAACATAGGTTAAGTCCTTAATTAGATTATTAATTACATAAAATCATAGATTAATTAAGACATAAATGGTTAAATGAAACAAGAAACCACAACTACCCAATTTATAAGAATTGCATTAATTGTTTTTCTATTTTTCAATTTTATATTTTAATATACATTATTAATTTTTGGATTCATATGGCTGTTATATATGTTTCCCATCTCATTCTCTAACTATTCAATTTTAAGGAAACAACTATGTCATTTAATGTCATAACACACATTTAATCTCATATAAACAATAAATAAAAATTATAAATGAAACATGAAATAGTTGTAGTATATCAATCCCATAAATAGCTATAGAATGTATATGTTATCTACAATTGATTTCATCATATGGTTACTATTATATTTTTTTTAGTGTAAATGCATAGAGTTTGGGGACAATTTCATGGACATACCTTTTAATGTTTATACGTTATTCACGTAACACATATGTATTACATGAATTACACGCATGTGTTATTAAAATTATGGCTCAAAAATTTCTAATCTATCATGTGTATGTGTTAAAACAACATCTACTAATTAATTTCATGTGTAAACATTATGTTAATTCATATTCATTATTATAATGCGTACACATTACCCATGATATTTTAAAAAAAAGGCTAAACACTACCATTTCACATTTTTCAACTCATAATTAGTATTATGTGAACACATTTCTCTTGTAATGATGTCAAAACAAGTAATAAGTCCCTTAAAAATATTGACATGTGTTGGACTTCATAATTTTGGCACATAGATGAGCTAAGTGATCAAAAGGTACACTTATTAACCTTGTATTTTACAATTTTTTATTTTTCACATTGTTTAATTAATAAATTGTTAGTTTAAAATAGACCAATCCACTACAAGAGACTATAATCATCTTCCAAACCATCCACCCAATGATGTTATTCCTATGGTTAACCCTCCACCTAACCCTCATATTTCTCCAACAAACCCTCCTACAATTCCACAAGATCCCCCAAGTATCCAAGAGTATCTATCTACACACATTGTACAAATTGAAAGTGAGCAAGTAATAAGGAGAATGAGAGATCCCACATATACCAACACCCACCACACCTCTTTATCCAATAACATAGAGTCATTATTGGGTCAAGTTAACTTGATATCAAATAAAATTAATAGATGGGAATAATTTTAGGATTGTTGTAGGCCTTATTATTTTGATAAATTATTAGCTTGTGAAGTCAAAAATAAAGAAATATAAAAACATACATTTATACATTATTCAGTAAAGCAACCACTAATACACGATTTCTTGTAACTAATAAACATTCCTTAATACATAGGTGCCATAAGACTTTAGCAAAGAAATTTTTTGGGACCAATGGTAGATGGTGTTTGATTATCCATCATGTAACAACCATGACGTACCATTTAATTTTTTGAGGAAAATGTAATATGATTTTATACTCAATAAGATTCTAAATTGTTTTGATTATGGTGAGTTTCAAGGCCAAAAGAGATAATTTGTACAAGATAAACTTGGTACACATCATGCACCTAGTCAACCTATAAATATCCCTACCAAAAATCCACTTCATCCTGAGATAAACTCTATGGGAAAGGAAGTCATGGAGATCGACACTCTAAATGCACTTAATGTTCTTACTAATACACTCATTGAACATATGATTAGGATTTTAGTTATTGATGCTAGAGATATGCCACCTATTGTGCATACCAAACCTCGTCATTAAAGATCTTGTGGATCTATATGTACTAGACCTTCTGATGATGATGAGGTTGGTGGTTCAAAGGGGTTAGATGATGTGTGCATATTTGGTGTGCAGTCATCATCCATTACATGAATGAAATCATATTTTATATAAATGACATGTAAAATTTAATCTATATTTGAAAATTTAAAATATAAAAAATAATTTACACATAAAATGAATAATACATATTTTTTTATTTTCCAAGAGGAAAGGCACATTTATCATCACAGTCTATGTTTCTAGGTTTTGATCTTATGTAGATTTTTTTCACATATATATATCTAGTTGTTGTTCCATCCACTATTGAATTATTCAGTGTTATCATGACACCTTTTACTTATACAAAGGTATAATTTTGAGTTAATCTTACACTCTTGGTTTAATAAATAATAAAAATTTCCATATATATTTTATACTTTATAGAAAACCAAGTGAGACCTTGTTTCTTCAATTAATTTCTTGAGTAGACACTCCTCTATCATTGTGATTGGAGATAGAGATAGGCATTTTTACATCAATATCATCTACATAGGCCCTTAAAATGGTACATATTAATGTGTAATTTTGAATAGTAAAATGGATATTTTTAATAATTTTACTACATACTTGCCCAAAAAATATAACCTATGTGAATGTATTATGTATGTAGGGTTGTGCCATGACATCTGATAGTCCCATTGAGATGATTAGTATAGAAACTTCTCATGTTTATTCCTCATTTAAAATTCCTAATTGTGCATCTCAACCTGCCACTGACCCAATCGAGCATCCAATTTAGATTGAGTGGGACCATAAGATTATAGTAAGAGCATGTTAAAATGATTTTTATTATATTTTAAAATCAATTTATTAACTTTTTTGCATGTATTTTAAGTTAATTTTATAATAACACTTGTATTTGAACATGTTCATTTGCAAGCAAACTATAAGCATAGAATCTACAATCAGACCTTAGAGTAATATAAGTCATTTAAGGGATATCCATATACCAAAATGCCATCCCAAGGAGGATTATTATTTGAGTAAGGCAAAGAGATGGAGGCTATGTGATGATTATCTCATGTCTTACATGACATTAATTTTTGTATGCCTATATGGTAATGTATGCATTTTTTGTATGCCTATACAGAAATCTATGTAGTATTAACATTATACATGTGCCTATACCACATTCACCTGACATTTTATTATGTTATTATGTTGTAATCCTTTATTACATTTATTACTATATTTTAAAACTAATTTATGATAAATGATTATTTTTTTACTTCCATTACAAACAATAAAGTGTAATGTTTGACCATTGATCCACATTTGATAATTTTAGGTGATTTGATAATTTTAGATGATTGAAAGTCATGGGATAGTGGTAAAAATATAATTGGTCATATTATATGTAAAATAATCTAATGATATTTTCCACTATGAAATTTGTATGATTTTTGAGTTTTAAATTTTTTGATTTGATTGTGGAAAAAAGAATAATTTTTCTCTCCTTGTTTTAACTAATTCTCCCTTGAATTCTATTTCCAAAATATGTCTTCTTTGAAATATATTTATCCAAGCTTAGACATTAATTCATTATTTTTGAGGTATGATTCTCTATCCACACTTGACTTGAAAACCTCCTCATTTGAATATCTGAGTTTAACTTACACCCATATGTTTTCATCAAAATGATTTTTCAATTATCCCAATTATATTATGATAGCATTCTCACAAAATATCTATCAACAGTTCATAAAACTAGGACCATACCCTTAATAATTTGTTTAAAATAATTGACTTTGATATCTATGATTGTTTAACATTTCACCACTAGCACTTCTCTATCTATGGCCACTACTATATATTCATATCTCCTCTCATAGGTCCACTTATTTTGGTCTTTTAGAGACTAATGAGACATCATCATATCAAGAACCTTTTAGGTTACTAAGACTATTACTATTTATTAAATCATCTTTCACAATCCTTTATACTATTACATAGAGTTTTAATACATTCATAAGGTTCAAATGTTTAGATATGACATTTTTTTATATATAATAAATCTTGATTAGCTTAAACCTTATAGGTTTTGTAATATTAAAACTATTAGAACAGCTATATATAGGTTATTTTAAACATATAACCAGCTTAATCATAGGAATAGTGTCTTAAAATAAGTAAATATCAAATTTTAAACCTTATCTCTCAATCATTTTATTTTTAAGGTTAATTTCTCTTCATTATGTTTGTCTTAGGGTTTATACAACTCCATGAGACCTGAGAGTTTCTCAAAAGTTTTTCATAGAGTCTATGGGCTACCTAACCTTACTAACAACTTTAGTTTAAGGCAAACAAAATTATCTCACTTCAAAAATATTATAATTCAACTCATTCAAATATTAAAATATAATTCTAATAGACTGTGAATGATTATATCATATCATGACCTATTACAAACCTAACAGGGATTAGGTGGAAGAAAACACTCTTTTCTATCACTAACTAATTCATGTTAATGATGTAAATAGAGTAATTATAATTAAGTCTTACCTTCATAGTTATTATATCTTTATACATTGGAAGCACATTCAGTACTCTCTATTGCATATAAAAACCTGCATCTTCGTACATAGTTAGGTTCAATAAGACATAAAGAAATATATTTGCTTATTAAATTGATATTTTTAACCTAACTTCAGACACATAAAAATAAAACTATAATTTATTTCTTATAACTATAATATTACCTCCATTGTGTGTCTATAAACTCTTATTACACCCTAGTTAATTTCTACTATGAGAGGATCCTCTAGCAACAAGTCAATAAAATCACAATAAATGACATAAATATAAAATTAATAGAAGCATTAAATTAATTATATTAATCACATGCCACTTTTATGGGATAACCTCCTTTGATAATCTCAATACAAATAATTCTAGGATGCTTTTATTGGCCTCAACACTTACTTATATATGAATTCTAATATAAGTACTACTACTTCCCATGAATGTGGGATAAAACAAAATGATCATAGGATGACTTAAAAAGCATATGCATCCATAACCACTACTAAACTAAAAAATTAAAGAGAAGAGATATCATGGGTTCATAACATCTCCACCCTCATAGATAAAGCTTTATCCTTAAAGCTTTAGAAGCGGGAATTGGTTTTGAATCTAAAATAATGGTTCCCATGTTGCATCCTTTACATTAATTCCATTCCACTAAATTTATACCTTGGTGATGGATTAGAATAAAATTTGTCATGTGCACCTATCTTGGATTGCCTCTGGCTCAAGAAGAATGAATCTGTCATTATCAAGTTCTAGTAAAATAGTATGCACTCTAATGTCTATGCCAAACACTTTATTCAGACAAGAGACATGAAATATTGGGTAAACTCAAGAAGAATGTGGGAGATCCAACTTATAATAAATCAACCCAATCTTCTAAAAAACCTTATAAGTCTTATATAAATTGGGAGCTACATTATCATGCCCTTTGAATTTTAGGGAGGATTCTTTATATGAATAAAGGTAAAGGAAAACAATATCAGCTACTTGAAATGTGTGATCAAAATGATGTTGATCTTCCTATTATTTCATTTGATTTTGTGCTAAATAAATATTTTCCCATAGGGTACTGAAGATCTAATCCCAAGTTTGGAGAACCATATCAACTGCTTGAACTAATAAACTATTAGGGGTATATAGAATGAGCATTGGTAGTTTTTGACAATAAAATACTTCATATGGAGTCATTTTCATTTAAGTATGGTATGAGGTATAGTACCACCATTTGGTGAGAGGAAACCACTTTTCCCACTGATGTTGTTATTCTGAGGTGAAGTAGTGAAGGAAAGTTTCCAAGCATTTGTTAATAATTTTATTTTGGACATCCATTTGTGGATGTTACTCCAAAAACATCTTCAATTGGGTGTTAGTGCATCGAAATAGTTCTATCCAAAAATTGTTGGTGAAGGTTGCATCATGATCTAAGACAATGGATGAAGTAATTTGATGAACATAGAAAATCTGGTCTAGGAAAATTTGTGTGACTGTGGACGCAGTATAAGGATGGTCGAGGGCATAAAAATGACTATATTTAGATAGGTAATCAACCACAACCAAGATCAATATTTTATCTATATATTTAGGGAGACCCTCAATGAAATATATATATATATATATATATATATATATATATCCAAATCCTCATAGGGATGGTTAAGGGTTAAAGTAACCTATAGATGAGTGTTATTTCACCCTTGTTGGATTGGTAAGTATCACATTCAACTACCATATGTTGAATTGCATTTTTCATTCCCTTATAAAAGTAGTTACATCATGCCCACTCATAAATTTTGAGAAACCCTAAGTGTTATATGGATGAATAAGTATGGAGTTCATAAAATATAGCCTCCTAAATATCTATGATCTTGGGAAGCACTAGATGACCCTTGTATCATAGAGAAGCACCATCACAAGAATAGTACGACAGAACTTAAGGGTTAGTTTCAAACTATTGAATTATTTAATATAATGAGGACTAATTAACATACCCATGTTATAAAACATCCAACCAATTCATAATAGGCATAAAAATAGATAAAAGGGAAGTTTGGTTCACAAATATATGAGATAGAGCATCAACCACAATATTTTCCTTACCCTCCTTATAAATGATATGATAGTCATAACCCATGAGATTGATGACCCATTTATATTATGATTGGGTGAAAAATCATTATTATAGGAGACATTTTAGACTCTAGTGATCAATTTTGATGAAAAAATTATTTCCCAATAGGTATGTTTGCCACTTCTTTATTGCATGTAAAATGGCCATCATTTCCTTTTCATAAGTCCATTGAATATTTCCATAAAGGGATTTACTGGTGAATGAAATGGGGCATCCTTATTTGAAGATAAAAACACCAAGTCCACTGACATAAGAATCACTCTTGATAGTGAAGGTCATGGTAAAATCTATCATAGCTAGAATAGGTGTAGTACACATAGCTTGTTTCAATTATTCAAATGCACACTCAATAGCTTGTGTCCAAGTAAAAGCTTATTTTTCAACATAAACGTTAGTGGATCTGAAATATTCCTATAATCCTTGATAAAATTATGATAGTATCCAATCAACCCAAAAAAACCATTGAGGCTCTTGAGTGTATGAGGATGTAGCCAATTTGTCATGGCAACTATTTTTTTAAGATCCACCTGAACCCCTTGGGCTAAAACAATATGCCCAAGATAATCCACTCAATCCCATCCAAAATTATATTTGGATTGTTTTACATAAATATTATGGTTAGAGAGAAGTTTTAATGTAATCTCTAGATGTTGTATATGCTCAGACCATGTTTTACTATAGATGAGGATATCATTGAAGAAGTCCAAATGAATTTCCATAGGTAGGGATGGAATATTTTATTCATCAATGCCTAAAATTTTGAAGGAAAATTAGTGAGGTAAAATGGCATGACCAAAAACTCATAATGGCCATCATGCACGTGAAAATCTATCTTAGGGATATCATCCTCATGAAGCTAGATAAGGTGATATCTAGAATGAAGATCTAACTTGGAGAAAAAATGAGCAACATGAAGCTCATCAATAATAGGGATTAGAAAATTATCTTTGATTTTGAGGTGATTAAGTACATGGAAATTAATGTATAGGTGCCATGACCCATCTTTTTTTTGGACAAGGAGAACTAGGGAAGAATATTGGTTACTACAAGGGTGAATAATGCCTTGCTTCAGTAAGTTTGGAATAAGCATCTTGATCTTGGTCTTTTACTGAAATGGGAGTGATAATGCCTAATGTTAGGAGGAACACTTCTAAGAAGGTGATGAATGTGATGTTCCTCTAGCTATGAAGGTGGTAATCCCACTAGTCTGGCAAAGGAATGTGCATACCTATATAAAATATTCAATTTGTAGATCAGAAGGAGTAGTGGATATTGTTGATGGTTAAATTTCTATAGAATGAAGCTAGGCAATGACACTATGTGAATTATTATTAAGAATATTTTCCATGTTATGTGAACTTATGATGTTGAGAGATCATGGTTTTAAGCCTTTCAATGTGTATTTTTGCCTATTGATTGAAAATTGCATCCAAAGATTAGTAAAATCCCATAAGATGGGTCTAAGTGTGCATAACCACTGGGCTCCCAAAATAATATCACATCAACCTAAGGGAAAGGAACACATTTTGGAACAAAAATTATAATCTCCAATAGAGATATTCACATTGTGATACTTCATTTTACAAGATAATGTGGTCCCATTAATAATCATGACTTTAATGTTAGAGCAAGGATGGATAAAATAATCAGCTTATTTGGCAATTTGAGGGTCAATGAAGTTATGAGTTCTACTTGAATAAATGAGTATTATGAGAGGGAGACTCTTGAATTAACCCCTGACCCACATGGTTTATGGGGTAGTGACTCTTGCTAAGGCATGAAGAGATATCTCTTGTTGGTATTCTTAAGAAGTAGGTTCCACAATCAACCAAGTTTCTTTTGTATCATCTACTATATAATGAACATCTTCCCAATCCTTATTGTTGGGTAAAGTCCACATAAAATAGGTATAGATTTTACTTGAAACATCGATGTCATCAATTGAATTTATCATCATAGTTATAACATAATCCTTTTTATCTATGAGATTACATCTCTTTTTCAATAAAATGCTTGATAGGAGTGGTTATATGGGCTAGTGTTGTTTGAGAGCGTTGTTGAGCTATATTTTTTAATGGAACAAAATTGGATTTCAATCACTATTGAGATATGATATTATCTTCTACCAACTTGGCCAACCCTAAGGTTTCCATCTTCATGTTGGGATAAAAAAATTTAACCTCAGATCGAATTACATGTTTTAGGCCATTGATAATGCAATTCTTGAAGAATTCATCAAATAATCCCCCTATGTGAATGTCTAGTTTTTCAAATTATGTTTGATATTATCTCACAGTTCCTATTTGGTGATGTTTTATGAGTGCTCTAGTGAAGTCATCAAAGTAGTATGGCCAAACTATTACAAAATGAGGGTACAAAAACTGGTCCATATGGGTTCATCATGAGCCTTGATATAGCAATGATACCATTGAAGGGCTTCAAGTTCCAAGTGAAAGGATGCAAGAAAGACCTTGTTGGCATCAAAATTATTATGTAGCCTAAAACATTGTTCCACATTATAGATCCGTAAATTTTGATTTGCACCATTGAATCAAGGAAAATTAAGCTTTAACCCATGATAATTTCCTAAAGAATAAAAACTAGTGTCTGAAGAAGACTCTGGATGTCATATGTTGTTCATGGTGGTATGTTGAAGACTGAGGCCAAGAATGTTTTCATCAAGATATTTGATGTGGGTCTTGAACGCAAAAATTTCATCTTCTAGTTTTTTGCTCCTATTCAAGTTACTACCATGACCTCAAAACAATTTCTTTTTGCAATGGATAGGAAAATTAGAGTTAAGACACATTTAAAAAGGAAATTTCTGAATTTGGGTGAAAATGGAAGGGGTAAAATGTCTTTTAATATTTTTTTTACATATTGGGAGTATGATTAATGAAGGTGGGGGAAATTTTAGGAGTGAAAATGGAAAAATTGGAAAATCTATCAAACAAGGACAAAAGAGTAGAAAGATATGATGAACATAGTGGAAAATTTTTGAGGAAAATAGACAAAAATAGAAGTTATGGTAAAACCCAAGAAAAGGGAAAATTAAGATTTACAGGAATTAGGAGTGGAATTGGGATATGGGACCTATAGGAATAAAATATAGGTAATATAATTATAGGTGTCCAGATAATGTTTGAGGATCAATGAGACTACAAATGGAGAGACATTGTAAAAAAATGATAAAAAATTTACTTTTTTTCCTATTTTATATCTATTGGTAGTTCTTTGAGAGTCTATTGATACACTACAGATGGTTTTTAGATTCTAGTTTATATCAAATACACACACACACACACACACACACACACACACACACACACACACACACACAAGTCCTTTGCTAGTCTATGAATACTCTTCTAATTGATTTTTTGAGTCTACTAAAAATATTTTAAAAGTGATATAAATGGGCCACAGGTTTTAATGGCTACCTAAGGGTTTTCAAAATATCACTCTAGCCACTAATGTTGTCTAAGCGAGTACCACTCTCTAGAATTTTTTTGGCCATGGATTTACCTCTATACGATAGCTATTAGTTTTCCTCATGGATGGAAACTACTCAATCAAAAAGGGGTCATTTCCCATTTCAATGGTAGGTCCTCTCAATGGGTTAACTACTTTGGGGTTTCTATGGTAATCCTAATAATGAGTTTTAGGGCTTTCACCTAAGCACTTCCCATAGTTATTTGGTTAGGTTTTTAACCTAATCTGAAACAGATTATTGTGTTACAAAAAATACTTAAATAAATTATGTATACAAATAGAGTTATTTCTAAAAAATTATTTAAAGTAATTATGCATAAGAACAAAGTGAAGAATTTCTAAAGGATAAAAAAATTGTGGCCCTAGAAAGTGCTCTACTAATAGATGAGAATATCCTCCTAAAACAAGTCAATAAAATCACATGAAATAATAGAATTATAAAGTGATCAAAACTACTAAATAAATTATATTTATTGAATGCTATTTTGAGGGGACAACCTCCTCTAAGCAAGCTTAATATAAATAATTCATGGATACTTTCATTAGCCTCAACACTTACTTATATACGAATTCTAATCTAAGCAACTACTAATTCCTATGAATGTGGGATAAAAAAATTATCATAAGATGAGTTAAAAAGACTATACATCCATAGACACTACTAAAATAAAAAATTAATGATAATATATATCATGGGTTCATAACAGGTTGAACCTTCGAGAATAATTTCTTTCATATGTTATAGTTATAGGTCCTAAAATATACATTTTTGGCAATGAAGAGAAAAATTCTTGATGTCTAATAGGTATTTTACCTCTGGGACCCACATGTGAAAATATTTATCTTATAACACATCTATATAAGTTAATTACTCACGTTTCTATGACCTTGACATCCAAGTCCACTCATAAATATATTTTCACTACCATTCAAGAGCGTGGAAACACTGACACTAAATGTCATCAAAGTTTGATATTTTATTCGATAAATACATTGAGAATGCTTCCTCACTTAAAATTTCACTTATAAAATGTCTATATGGGTGGATAATGTTTAGGACCACATTATTAGCCTCCTGTTATGCCCGGTCAACAAACCCACCACCAATTTCAACATGGATTAAAATGTACTCATACTAGAGGATACCAAGATTGGAAGAGATTAAGTATTATAAAGACACAAGAGATACACTATATTGATATTAATACCTATCCCTAATACCTATCAAACTATCAACACCTACATGGATAGCCTACAAGATGGTTTGACATGCATATGAGCTCACATGAACATGTCTACAGTCAATTTAAAAGAGATAAGTTTGGGTGTTTATGATTGATACATGCATGTTAAGGTACTTGGAATAATGGATATATGTTTTTTAGGCCAAATAATTTCTTGAAAAAGTTATCACCATGAACAAAGGTGAAATTATTAGTCATAGACCTGTACACAAGGTGAAAAAGTGAAAGTTGTCAATAGGTTTGTGCATGGTTGGATATATTGAGTCTTTAGGAGAACTACAAGGTGATTAATACCTTTATAAGGCCATATTAAACTATTTAAACAATACTAATATCTATAAAAATATCCATTCCATGTCATTTAGGCCTCCAATGTCAATTCCATAGCCCAAATGCATGCACACAATCAAAAAGGGGGTCTAAAGGCCTTAGATTGTATGATTATAGTATTTTTTATTGATTAGACATACCCATATAATGATTTTATGTTTTATACAGATTTTGAATATACCTATAAAAAAATAATTATATCCTTATACCCTATAACACTCAATATACATTTCCCCCTTAACTAGCCTACTTCCTGCCATGTAGATCCTATTTTGCACAAAAAACACCATAACTTGGAATTTATAGCTCCAAATGAATTGAAATTTAGAATGAATGTATACCTTGACATTTTATTACTTATTAAAAAAAATCAATTTCTATATTATACCTTAGAATATATAAAACTCAAAATCATAGTTTTACACCTATAAAAATGAAGGAAAACCAAGAGAGGACTAAAAGTGTTATAAGTCAAGTTATAGTGCAAAAAATATTGTCAATTTTAATATTTAGGTGGTTAACTATGTATTTAATATGTTTAAATTGTTTTATAGTTTTAAAGTCCAATAAAAATGAGTTTATACATGACTATTCATAAACATGGCATTGTTTCTAGGCCTAAATGAGCTAGGTTGAGTAACAAGTATCACTTTATAAAGGTAATGGTTATTATAATGAAAATGTAATAGGTAAAGGATAATAAAAATGGTTTTTAGGGGTTTGAAGTTTATTCTCATCTTAGATATCTAATTTTACTCTTCATGCACATCCAAATAGGTATAGTAAGCTAGTGGTCTAGTTAACCTTCTTGCAAGCAAAATGATAATGATCCAAGGTGAGAGGTTTTCATGATTCAAATTATGAATTAAAATTGTTTTTAATATCTAATAGGTAAATTTTATTATAATAATATTTATATATATAGTAGCCACCTTGACTATGCTAATGAGGTGGATTGGTGTAGTTAAGAATCAAGAGGAGCTAGTTTACCTCTCTAAAGAAAGAGGTCTCTAATTTGAGTTTTCTTTTGTCAAATTTTGAGATGTAATAAGACTTAAAAATATTAAAAAAAATTTATTCACATGATACAAGTGGATTAATAGACATAAGTGAGGATCCCATATTTAAAATCATGAAATATCATGAAGATGCTAGTGAATGCAATGAGAGAGTGGAAACTGGGGAATTGACAATCAGATACCTATAGGTAAGAAAGATTAAATTCAGAATGAGGATAAAGTTAGACCGAGATTTTTTAGGAAATAGGATTTTAATAATGAAAAAAAATGATACCTCTTTGCCTTGAGAAATAAATAGTCATTTGATGGAGTTGAAGAAGCATTAAAGTTCTTTCAAACTATCCTAATGAACTACTTCATTGGAGTTGAAAACAAGTTGGTTGAAGAACAAATGAAGTATTAAAGGCAAGGACATGCTATGTTAATATAAGAAGAGGAATGAAGGCGACCACCATCCTAGAATATACACCAACTTATTAAGACATTTTACCACATCAAACACTTAAAATAATCATGATGTTCTTTATACACCTTTCTTCATTCAAGGAAAGCTCATTTTAAGGACAAATTCTAAGTATTTTTAAGTCATGTTTTCTTAACTTCAATAATATGAAATTATTTACTAATACTACTAACAGCGTGAAGGTGGAACAATTTATGATATCACTAACCTACAAAAAAAGTTAGTAAGTAATTAAAAATGAAATTTATATGTACTACCTACAAAATAAAAAGAAATTGGTAAAATTGATTATATATAAATTTTCTAATTCAACATAACTACACATATCAATCCATCGAACCACTAGGATATTATATAATCTTGATAGTAAGAAGAACAACTTCATGTTATGACTCATAAACTTTCTGTAAATCTTATTTAATATCCTTCCATAATATTATTTCAATTGAATATCCATTGCAATAACCAAATTTGAATTGTATTTTATCTTCCAATGTGTTTCAATGTCTTAAAACAACCATATATCTAAATTTTTTATTGGATATCATTGAAGCAAAGTTCTAGTGACTACCATAAACCCAATAGGATACTCAATTTTTTTTCCATCTATGATTATGGAATTCAAGTTTCTATTTTCCTCTACATACCTATATAAGTATTAATATGTCACCTCTTCATTATCTTCATCTAAAATATAAATAAAAACATGACCTGTATCATTAAAAAAATTTAATGAAACTATATCAATATAGCTAGTGAGATTTAATAGTACATAATTAATAATATTCTATCTTCACGAGATCAAATATATGGTTTAAATCATGTAATTATTCCATATCTATAAATTATAATGCTCATGGAACTTGTTATGTGTTGATTGGAATTAGAGATCTATAAATGCACTCATCCACCCAATCTTCTGAATCACACTCATTTCAAACATGCAAAGTGTCTTGTATGAATAGTCCAAGAGCCTACATTTGAGCTTTAAAATGAGTGTATCTCAATTTAAACTATTATATTTGTACAATCCTCATACTTTTGCAAGTTTTATTATTTCATTAACTAAAAATAACTAAGAATAGTAATATTTAATTGAGTATCATGGAACATGTTCTCATTACACCATTCAACCATGTTTTTTGCATCTATCAAATTAACACCCTCATAAAATTTCAACTCTTCCTTTGTAATGGATCTTTCTACGCATGCTTCTACATCATCATGATCCCCTTTTCCATGGCTATCCTAAGTGAAAATACAAATATGTTCTACACCAATGGTAATGTTCATCCTACTCAACCAATAAAACATTCCTGCATTCTTAAATTAAAATTTGTAATTGTCTAACCAAACATAATATTGATTGAAATAAATGTTCCTCTTACTCAATTTTTCTATACAACTTCTCAAAACAATTATGAAGTATTATGTACAAAGTGATATGTTATTACTGATATAGACATTGTACCACATTAATATTTTTTGGTCTTATTCGATACTATTAGGTGCATCCATGAATGTTATATGCACCAATATAGCAACTTGTGATGAGGTATAATATTGTGATTGAACTTCCATTTTTGGTTTGAATGTGTAATTTTTAGCAAAGTCAACTACTGAAACAATCAAACCAAGTTAGAATGTGTCCTTACTTGTGTTTAAATCTTCATCCAACCATCTAGCCCTATGTGTGTGTGACTTTAATACTAATGATAAATTTTATCATTGAATTTGACCATAAATTATAAAATGGGTATCTATTTTGTAACAACCTCATTCCTTTTAGATTATTTTCCATATTTTACTTGATAAGTCACAAATTTTTATTTACTCAAACTAGATAATTTATATGTAGTTATGCTTGATTCATCTTCATGAAAAAAAATTAGTTATGGTAATCCACAAAAAATGCTATAATTTTAATGCAAACATGTTTTTTGATAAAAGAACTATCCATCTAGTCACTCAAAAAAAACAATTAGAATAAATTCCCTTACTTATTTTGGTATAAATTCTAAGCCACACTACTATAAAACATTATTAGTATGCAAATTAAAATTAATATAGCACAAAACATCATAGTGAATTGTAAACTCAACATGTTTCCTAAAACAAGTGGTGTGTGTGTGTGTGATTTATGTTTACATTAAAAAGTTTGGACATCTCAAAATATCTTTGAATAATATAAATTTGTGGATGTTTTTACAAAAAATTGGACTAAATTTTTTTTTGGCTCATATCTAATTAATGCTTTAGATGTGTTTCATGGTTACAAAAACCAATTCTTATTTTGACTACATCTCTTGTATCAAGTCAAAATCTAGTATTGTCCTTCCAAAATTAAGCAACTCTCTCAGATTATGAACTATAACCTTGTCCTTTCATGGAATTCTACCAAAGAATTCCCATAGAACATTAGTATCAAGTTAATTAAGTATTTCAAGGCTTGAAATTCATTTCATTAATGTTTTTCTATTTATATCAAGCATTTGGATTTTTCTTAAATCAGTTTTTTTCCCTATTTGAATACTTCATAAGTTATGATTATATATCAGACAACATTACAATCTTTGTTACATGATTTAAGACCTATATTATGATATAAATCATGTAAGTTGTCAATAATTTATGAATTTTCATCATCCATTTTATATTTTCATAGCCCTAATGTGTACATGGTACATCTCATCTTAATTAATTTCACTAATGGAATAAACAATTAACATCTTTTAGTATCATGAATCAAATAATGAAAGAAACTATCCTAAATTTCTTGAGCCAATTCACTTGAATGGTGATCAAGCATCTTTTTAGGCATTGGTTTAAAAATATTTTCATATAATTCAATTAAGTATGTACCTTCTTAACAAACAATTATTGGAGGTTTTTTTTACTTGTGTAATTTATTGAGAGGGTGTGTCTAAATCATCATCACTTTCCATGATTAGTGGTGGGAGGACATTTTCTTCATTATTTATTTACTCATTATATGATTCCATAAAAATTTCATCATTTTTAAGTTCATCATTATTTATTTCCATGAAAACCTCTTCATTGTTTGAGGGTAAGACGTCACGCATTTAGTCATAATAAAAAAAACACTATACTTGGAATGTGAGATTCAAACATTATATAATTCATTATTGTCAATTTCATCATTATTTAATTAAGTATTGTGAATTCCATCATTATTGAATTTATTATTTTTAATTTCATCATTATTCAACTCATTATTGTCAATTGCATAATTGTATATGGAATTTGGTTCATCAGTGATAGCTTTTGTACATTTTTTAAAAGAAGTGATCACATTCATACATTTTTTTTATCTCATTTCTTCTATTTTCTCAAGTGCTTTGTTATTAAACTTCCTTATCTTCCATAAATTTGATTGATCACCCACTGGATAATTTATAGTTTTTCAAATGTAGATTCCAAAAATGAACTTGATATCTCTTGTTATTGACTTGTAAGTACTATAGAAACTTGTAGAGAATGTTTGTGGGGATAGATTTTTTGAATTGTGTAAAAAATGTCCATTGAAATGTAATTTTTTTTTATATAATGAATATAATAAATATGTGTTCTAGTATAACACATAATCATTATTGTCATTATGCCTTTATGCTACCATGACAAACTATGTCATACTATAACATATACATGCTCTATTATAATATGTACACATTATGTTGTAATGAGTACACATTATGGTATAATGAATACATATTATTATCCCAAAATGTGTTACATTATACCATGTATGCATTATAGCATAATTCATACACATTTTAATTTTGAATTCAAAATCCTTTCCCTTTGACTTAGAAATGGCATGGATCCCTGAGCCAAAGGATTAGAACTCTCAATCTACAACCAATTCTATGATATTTGATCAAATTTAATAAACATCAACTTATGTCACTACATACACCATGAATTTAAATGAAACAATTCAAAAAATTATTACCAAGATAATGAGCACACTCTCCTCCTTTCAAATATATGATTTTTATAATTATTAGACTATTTTAAAGTTACAAACTATGCTGATTTCTAAATATAGTATTTTCAGCCTACCACATGCCATAAATATACATGCCTATACATTTATATGAAAACAAATTATATGGTCACAAACTAGGCCTAATTATACACACATTGAAAAAATATATATCCATTTTTATTTTTTTAGGTAATTAGGGGGACCACATAGTTGACTATCCATTTTTTTTTCAATTTTCACAATCTATTTGTTTAAAAAACTAATAAAAAAATCATTGATAAAATATAAAAAATATAGGTCATAAACTATTAGAGGTATAATAACTAAGAGGGATGGATTCATTAGTGATCCCAAATAAAACAACTTCAATTTCAATCCTTAAAAATACTTAATCAGTTACCACAAGCATTCATGAAGTATACACATAATTCATATCAATGAGCAAGAAAGACAATGCATGATCAAGCACATAACACATGACATATGTGGGAAACCCTATTTGGGAATAAAACCCACTAGAACCTAAAATTTTGCTACTGTACTATAATAAAAATAACCAATTTAGACTAGCTATAACTAATCAAGGAACTACAATGCCTATTTAGTGAGATTGCAATCCCATAAGGTGCTACAACACTTGTTTAGCTCAATTGCAATAACAACCAAACATTTAGCAAGTTTAACCTTGTAAGGAGGCTATAACCACCTTAGAAGTTGAGCTTCTACAATAACACTTATGAACACATTCACCTTTGAATTGATGTCTTGAACACTTGATGATGGACCTTTGATTATTACTCATCACATTCAATCATATTCAATTTATAAGAGCATTATTCTACCAATATAATTATGATCTATAGGTTATACAAAAAGTACTCAACCTATTCGTATCTTCAAATCATCCATAGGGAACTATACTATTGCTTTCTTTCACAATTCACACACACAAAAGCCTCTCTCAAATCTCTCCTTAGTATCTCACTCAAGTCTAGAAATCACCATCTTTAATTTCACTATTTATAGATAATTCATGATCATCACCCTCTTGGTCAACCATTAGGCATGAATTAACCCTTAAGGCAACTATCTAATCAAGACATATCTCAAAACAATCTTCATAGGTTGGCCATAGCATCTCTGGGTCACCCTTAAGTAGCTACACCTTTTAATAAGGCCCTTATAGATATTATAGGTCTTATGGAGACCTATTCACCAATCTAACACATCAACAAGAAAAAAAACATAAGACCACTTCTAAAATCATAGGTCCACACTAAATGACTACTTAATCATTCTCAAATGTGTACAGTCATCATTGCACTCTTCTATGTAAGCTCAATCAACATTTTGTATACATAGTCACCATGACCAAATACACAGTCAAATTCTAGATATTTGTTCATATTGAATATGATTGGTCAAACATTCATAATACACATATATGATCCACATGGAGTCTACAACACTCCCCAATAGCCAATTCATTATTAAAATTTGAAACAACATCTACACAAGCTCAATTATCCTTCTTAGGTCACTTATATGACAAAAATAAAAACATATTCAAATTTGAACAATCATAAGTATGTCTATACAAAATTTCATATATTCAATTATATATTTTTAGATTCACCTTGGAGTTATATATAAGTTAGCTTTTTACACCATGAGAAAAATTAGTTTGCATCAAAAAATAGGGCCAAAATATAGAGCATAGGTTTTTTCTTCACACATTAAAATATTCAAATATAAATGGTCATAATTAAACTTCAAACACCATGGTTGCATCTCGAGTCCTCACTAATTATATTACATATGCACCATCAATATTATTATAGAAAGCTTGAACTTTAACATATAGTCTACCAATGCAAACATTAAATGTTGAACATGTTGACCTCATCTCATGCACCCTTACAAATTTGACGTCATTTTATCCATCAATATCTTAGACATAGCTCAGTATTTAATAGTGATAAATAGATTTCACTTTAACTTCTTGACTTAAATAAACAATATTGATCTCTATTTATATAATAACCTGCTCACCATTGATCCTTGGAAGAAGATCAATCTTTATCTCTACTCAACATTAAAAATTGAACAATTGGCACCATCTCACTACTTCCTAAATTATTGAAGAAATGCATTTCATTGATGTTTCTTGAACTTTAGCTTATTCAAATTTGACTTAATATGGGAACCTTTCTTATCTACCTAGAAGGGCAACTTTGCATAGTCATATCTATTCATTCTCTCACTTATAATATCTCAAATGTGGACCATATGATCTCCTCACATAGGAGAATATAACCATTTGATAATCTAATCTTGTAACCCTCACATTTGTGAGATATAAAAATATTAAAATTATCACTCAAATTTTTTTACCATAAAGCTAACTATGTCAAAAGATTATCTCAGAGGTCAACTTTGAACATGCATATCTTTTATCATGCTTTGGTACTTAACTTAAAAGTTATCAAAAATCAACTAGGTACAAAATTAAAAAAACCTGTATGATCACCTTCTCCTAAAATTTCCACATGTTTAATATATGCCACCATCATATTGCCTTCTTAGCTCTTTCTTACCTCGTGCAAATTTGGCTAAATATGAGAAAATATTGTCAAACTAACTAGGAGCCCAAATTTACCCTAGCATATTTTTTGATGCACTTAAGTGCATGACTTACGATTTAGTAAATAAGAACTAGGCATAATATTTAACAAACCCATGTGATGATTTCCTCTTGAAAATTCCATACATGTGAATGTTGATGTCATCAACATGCTTTCTTAGCTCTATTTGAACATATAAAACATTATCAAAATGACCTGAGATTTAGAGCCCAAATTTGCATCCACATATCTTTGACTACGCTTAGTCACATGACCTAAGAAATATATAATAGTAACTAGGGAATAACATGATCACAACCATATGAACAAATCCCCATGACTCATCCATATATGGAAAATGTTACATCATCAAACTTCCTACTTATATTTTCTACTATTGGACCTAAAATGTCTAAATGAAAACTATAGACTACTAGATGAATTCCACTTATGCACACAAGTACTCAAAATAGAAACCATATTAGGGGCCTCTTATACATCCTCAAAAAACCATACTCATTCTTGAACATCTCTAACCATGCCAAAACTAAATATCAACCAATCATACTACAAAAGACATATTGCACATTTTGTCATTATCACTTAGACAATCAAACTCTTTCTCCACTTAGCTAGACACCTTCATGACATCATCATGACATTATTAACAATTCTAAAACAATCTTACCCTTTTTCATTGATGTCAACAACCATCATATATAATAATATACAACTCACCTTCCTTCTCTCTCTTTAGGCACTCTTACAATAGGAACTTTTTCTCCCTTTGACACAATGACAAAGTAGGTACCAAATAATCCTAAGGACATAAAAATACTACTAACTCGAGAGGACCATCTTGGAAAGATGATACAAACTCCACCTTACCTTGATCCTACCACTTCTTTCCTTGACAACTTCCTCTTTCTTCATGCCAACATTTTATTCAACCAAGTACAACAATCAGTGAAGAAAGAACACATAAAATTAATTAAATGTGATGTAACTCACTAAGAAACATCTTTGAGGGAATCCCCCTAATATATTTGATCCATTTCACATCTATATCATCTTTAGATCTCCATACACCATGAACAACCACCATACGTGCTCACTTGCCTTCTCTCTCAAGCTACCATAAGGACCACCAACAAAACTTCATGCCACTCACAAAATAGGTAACATAATCTCAACCAACCTACGAACTCTCCTTGAAACAAACATACCTATTTATTTTGGAGAAACATGAGAAAAAACACTCTTCTTCAAACTAATTTTGTTTAGTCTCCTTCTAACCCTCCTTGGAACTTATAGAGCCCAAAACATCTAATAGACACACATTTAAGACCTAAAACTTCATATATGAAGCACTCTCAAATGTCCCCTAAATAAAACTAATTTGCATGACTTAACTCATAATTTGTATCATAATTCTTTCATAAGTAATTTTTCCAAATATGCCTCCATCTTGACAAAAACATGAGTATCTTAAAAAACACGAACCTTCATATATCTATGAAGCTTTTTCTAACAACCCATTTTTCGTATTCAATAAATTAAGAAGCCTTAAACCTCAACTCATAAGGTAGACCACTTTTATATCATAGTCTAAAACCCTAGAAACTAAAAACAAATAAGGTCAAAAACATCCTTGTAGGCACAACACACCTCTAAAAGTTATTTCACACATGGAAACACCCATTACACACCTCTAGATCAAAAATTATCCTTCATACCTTTAGGAACACAAAATTCCTATAACACATTTTAGGCCTGCTTGCCCTTAAGTCACAAATTGAGAAAACCAAGAGCATATAAAAATATCTTCAAATGGCACAAACATACCTTCTAACCAAAAAAACACCTGGATCACATCACAAAGAACTACACATACCTTTATGAGCACCAAACTCTTCTTGGCATTCCATCAAACTCATTAGTCCTCCTGGAAACACTCATTTTGACCATGTATTATAGCTCCTTCAAAAATATTTACAACAAGCTCATGAACTTATTGATCCCCCTTAACCATATACCTTCTCTGATTGAAATTATTATCTTGAGCACATAAATTTGCTTCTCCATAAGAAAATATGTCTCCTAAAAATCATAGATAGAGACACCCTACCTTACAATATTCTAGAACAATATAAAACTAGGAGTTTCCCACAACCCCTCATATTCCTTTTCCTCCTTGGTCATCTGATACTTGTATTTATTCTTCTTCTTCTTCTTAAGTTTAAGAGAAAAAACATGCTAAACCACTATAGGATTCTCTTTTTTTTCTAGGATTGGATTGAAAATACATGTATACAATAAAGATTCATGACATACCTTTTCATTTGAACAATCAATCTTGTAGTTTCGAACCTCATCATTAGGCATAGAAAATTGATGTTCATTTCATGATGCATATTAATCAAAATCAAGATGTTCATGTGGATCCAGACATACCTTATTACTAGCTATAACCAACACCTTGCTCTTTTATTTAATCTTGGTCTCTTCACTCACAACATGATCAAACAATGAGATCCCTTGGCACTCTTTATCTTCTAAACTATTCTCCACCATAGAAAATAAAATACTTGGACATATAGTCTCATCATGACTCATAATTTCCACCTTTGGCTTCCATGAGTTGATTTTCCTTCTTTCTTGCACTCTAGGAGACTGATTGAACTCATTCTATCTTGTATACCTTTTCTTATAGAATATAGAAATGTGACCTCTTTATTCATAATTGTAGGACACCATACTCCTTTATGGAAACATACTTTGTCTTACCATTTTTGGAAAAAAACTTGAAATATGTCATTGGTCATGACAAATAAAACAACCTCCCTTTTTTGAAGAGGACTCACCTTGTTTAATCTTATGTGGACAATGGCTTGCAAAGTGTCACACATCAATATAGTTGAATCACTTAATTTTTCTCACTCATATTGACTAATGACCCCCATCATAGTTTCATGAAAAATAATTTGTAACAAGTCTCTTACATTCTCTATCCCTATGATTAGATTAATTACATGCGTAACAGTGACCTTCAAATCTTGCATACCTCATGAAATTTGGCTATTTGATCTAATTTGTCTTTATTTTTTTAGTACCTTCATTCCTTGTCTAGTAATTTGTATTCAAATTATGATTATCTTGGTTCACATTAGTCTTTATCTTGTCTTTAGTTACATTCTTTTGTTCTTATTCATATCCAGGACCAATTATATCACTAGAATGCTTTTGACCACTCATAATATTGTCTAGATCACATGATCTCATTTTGAATCTCATAAATTTCTTCACCTTACTAGATGTCTCCTCTAACTTAGATTTCAATGACTCATTTTTAGAAACATACCTTGAACATTCATCTTCTTTAGCTTGTGGTTTTTAGATAGGATTTCCAATTCAAAACTAAGATTCTTGACCATATATTCATGCTCCTTGGTATCCTTATTCAATCTTGCTTGATAAACACTAAATATTCTTCATAATATTTGAGTTGAGACTTCATCTTCTTCTCAATCCTCAATTCTTCAAGAGCATTTATCAATGCCATCTCATATTCCATCTCATCTTCATCATCATATGAATAAATCCAAGTAGACTCCTTTTAATGGGAGAAAATTCCTTCCTCAACCATGAACATAGTTTCATCTTCAGCAAGACCATCATTGTCATGATCATATTTTGAGTCACTATTTTTACTCTCATCTAAAGAGCTGCAATCTTCTTTGGTATAGAGACTCTTCTTATTTTTTAAGGACTTCTTGTTGTTAACTTTTCTAAATCCTTTCTTCCTATATGTCTTCTTGTCTTCATATTGACCTTTTCCATGCTCTTATTCATCATTATTCTCATCTTATGAGGGCACTTATGAGAAAAATGTACTATCTCTACATATTTGAAACATTTGAAGGGTAGTTTACCCTTATACATCACTGAGCCTATGTTTAACTTTCTAGTAATTGAAGCAATTAGTTCATCTTCATCAATGTCAAATATGCCATCCTCTTTGGGTTTCCTACATTCAAATTCTTTTTAGGATTCATCTCTATCTTGAATGCTTATTCGTTATTTGATGGTATACAATTACTTACTCTCATCACATATGAAATAAGGGTGTCATGCAACTGATCCATCTTTAACTAAGTAAGATCATGACTTTATTCTATAGCAAATACTTTTGGATAAAAGTTGAGAGATAGAGACCTTAATACCTTTTTAACTTAGTATCCTCTTCAAGATTTTCTCTAAGATCTATGATGATGTTCACAGTCTCATCAACTCTATGTAGAAAGGATGTCATAGAATCTTCTTTCTTCATCTTGAGACTTTTAAATTTCGTTCTATGAGTCTACAATTTATCAAGCTTGACCTTTGAATCTCCTTCATAAATGATCTGAATTTCTTCCCATATCTCTTTAGTATATTTGAAATGGATTACCTTAGTGAACTTAGTCTATGTAAGACCACAAGTGATGGCATTCATTACCTTAGAATTATTCTCAAATAGATTCTTGTATGCAACACTAGATGGAGGTGTAGTAGGAATATCATAAGCATCCACAATATATTTCCATACATCAAACCCTATGGACATAATGTATTTAATCATCTTTGCACTCTAAAAAGCATAATTGGATCCATTAAAAATCAGTGCTTGCTTAGTAGAGAAACCTCCTTGATGACTACCCATATTGTACCTTGGATCACCTTCAAGCTATCAAGCCTTTACCAAAGGTCCTCACTCTGATATCAATTATTAGAGGTATAATCATTGAGAGGGGTGAAATTAATGATATCAAATAAACCAACTTAAATTTCAATCCTTAAAAACACGTAATCAGTTACCACAAGCATTCATAAAGCATACACATCATTTATAGTAATGAACAAGAGAGACAATGTAAGATCAAGCACATAACACATGACATATATGAGAAACCATCTTGAGGACTAAAACCCAAAAGAACCTACACTTAGACTACTATCTTATAATAATAAGAAATAATTTAGACCAGCTATAATTGATCAAAGAACTATAATCCCTATTTAGTGAGATTACCATCCCACAAGGTACTACAACACCTATCTAGTCAAGATGTAATAAAAACCAAACTTTTAGAAATTTTCACATTGCAAGGAGGATATAAAAACCTAAGATGCTAAGCTTCAAAAATAACACTTATAAACACATCCACCTTTGAACTGATGTCTTCAACACTTGATGATGGACCTTTGATTATTACTCATCACCTTTGCTCATATTCAATCTACAAGACCACTATTATGCCATCAAAATTATAATTTATAGGTTATACAAATAGTACTAAATATATTATTATCTTTAACTCATCCATAAGGATATCTACCCCTCCTTTATTTTATATTTTACACACATAAGCCTCTCTCAAATATCTCCCCTATATCTCACTCAAGTCTAGAAATCAACATCTTTGATTTCACTATTTATAGATAATTCATGATCATCACCATCTTGGTTGGCCATTAGGTATGCCTTAACCCTTAAGGGAAATATCTAATCAAGAAATATCTCAATATAATCTTTATAGGTTATCCATATCATTTATGGGTCACCCTTAAGCAACTACACCTTTTAATAAGGCTCTTGTAGCTCTTATAGGTCTTCTGGAGACCTATTCACCCATTTGGAACATTAATGAGAAAAAAATAACATAATACCACTTATAAAAGCATATGTCCACACTACATGACCCCTTAGTCATCCTCAAATGTTTATAGTCATCATTGCACCCTTTTGTGCAAGCTCAATCAACATTGTGTGTACATAGTCAAATTATAAACCTTTTTTCATACTAAATATGACTGGTCAAACATTCATAATACACAAAAATTATCTTAATGGAGTCTCCACTACTCACCAATATCCAAGTCATCATGAAGCATCGAAATAACATCTACACAAGCCCAATTATCCTTCTTTGGTCATTTGTAGTATAACAAGAAAATATAGTCAACCTTAAACAATCATAACTATGTTTTTACACACTTTTAGATCTTTGTTTATGTATTTTTGGATGTGCCTTATATTCCTCTATAATTTTAATTTTTAAACCATGAGCAAAATCAACTTGTATCAAAAGATAGGATTGAAATACAAAGCATTGGTTTTTTCCTTTGTAAATTCAAGTATTCAAATATAAGTGGTCATATTTAAACTTTAAACACCATGATCACATTTGGATTCCTCACTTGTTAGATTAAAATTGTGTAATAAATATTATTTTATGAAGCTCAACCTTTAACACATAGTCCACCAATGCCAAATATTAAACCTTAAAAGTGTTGACCTAATCTCGTGAACTCTTGTAAATTTGATGTCATTTGCTCTATTTATCTCCTATATGTAGATCAGTCTTTAAAAATGATAAAAAAACTATAAATTTTACCTCTTGAATTTGATACACACCATTGGTATTTATTTGTATGATCACCAACTCACCATTAATCCATGGAAGAAGCTCGATCTTTATTTCTGCTCAACGTTAAACATTGAACACTTGGCAACATCTCACTACTTCGTAATTTCTTGGAGTAACATGCTCCATTGATATTTATAAAAATTTAACTTGTGAAAATTTTATAAATTATGGTAACCTTCTTATCTACCTAGAAGAAAAACTTTACACAGTCATATATTTTACTTTGCTCACTCGCATGACCTCAAATTTGGACCATACAATCTCATCACATAAAATAATATAATCATGAAACAATTTGATCCTAGAATCCTCACACATGTGAGATATAAAAACATTAAAATTCTCACTCATATTTTTCTACGATAGAGCTAGCTATGTCAAAAACTTGTTTGAGAGGTTAAATTTGAACATGTATATCTTTTATCACGTTTCGGTGCTTGACATGAAAGGTAGTGCAAATCAACTAGGTACAAAACTAAACAAACCCATATGATCATCTTACCCTAAAACATCCACACATGTGAGATATGCCACCATCAAACTTCTTACTCAGCTCTTTCTTGACTCATTCAAATTTGGTTATGTATGGGAAAATACTATCAACTACCTGGTAGCCCAAATTTGCCCTTACATATCTTTTGATGCATTTAGGTGCATGACCTAAGATATAGCACATAATAATTATGAAAAATATTGAAAAAAATCATGTGACCATTTACTCTTAAAACCTCCATGTGTGTGAATGTTGACATCATAAACATACTCAGCTCAATTTGAAAATAGAAAACACTATCAAAATCCCTAAAAGTTGATCTTTACACCCACATATATTTGATTGCACTTAAGTTCATGACCTAAGATTTACTACATAGTAACTAAGGATTAATTTGATAACAAACATATGACCAAATCCCCCTAAATCATACATACATGGTAATAGTGATGTCATCTAACTACCTACTCAGATTTTTGGCTATTGGACCCAAAATGTCTAGATGAAAAGTATGGACCTATAGATGGATTCCACTTATGTACACAAGAATTCAAATCATAAAAAAATACTAGGGACCTATTACACATCCTCAAATCATAATACTCATCCCTTAATATCCCTAACCATTCAAAAACTAAATATTAACTAATCATGCTTCAAGCATAGTAGAACAAACACATTGCACACTTTGTCATTGTCACTTAGACTATCAAAAATATGCATCCACTCACCTGGACACCATCATGACATCATTGAAAATTTTAAACTTAAAATATAATATCTTATGTAAATATTCACCAAATCTTTTCAAATAATATGAAATGATGTTAAGAAATGGTGGGCCACACAACCATCTATCCACTATGTTATCTTGAAAAAACTAGGAGTTCCTATTAAAAGAGTAGACATTTGACCTAATTACACTTAATAATTTATATAGAAAAATAATTATCTGGAAACTATAATTTAAGTTATGTAATTCATGTTCTTATATCATCTACAAATTTTGAGTGTAGCTATTCCAAATTTTCTACACAAGTTCAGTTTCCTAAAATTTAGGAAAATCATGTCCATGGGTAGCCCATTTTTGTCCCCAAACTTTTTGAACTTACCCATAACTATCTTAATTTAATTAATTGATTTATTCCTATTAATATTAATGTTCTACCCAATTATTTGTCAGTATTCCATGATTTCTCCATCAGAAAATGGTGTAGTGTAATGCCCTTCATCATACCTGAGCAATCATTGTGAGAATCCATACATGCCATCCTATATTAATAATTATTAATAATTCACCTATTATAGTGATAAAATGATAAAAAAGCTGAATATTTTTTGAAATTAAATTTTTAGTGTTTTAGCATTATGAAAAAAATTAGAAAGTCCATATTTCTTATATATATGAGAATATCAATTCTCCAAATTTAGTTTTTCATAGTTTAATTGAAATTATATTTTTATAATATAAATATATTAATTATATTTAATAATAAAAATTAAATTATGTTATGTATAGGACTATAGTATTGAGATCAATTTTTTTTTAAGAATGACTTCTTAAGATATTGTAATTATGTTATATTTATTTATTTTTAGTGCTACATTTTTTCTGATAGATTGTGTTTTGTTTTTATTTTTTGAATATTTTATTTTCTATTTACTAATGTGAAAATTTATGTATCTTATGATTTAAATTAGTAACAACGTGAGGCATATAGCATCAGTGTCCAAAGTTGCATTTTTGAAATTTTTTGTTTTCATCCTTTACCCACTTCAAACCTTGTGAATATGCTAAAGTGTGATACTATAACATGTGGAATCATATTGAAAATTCAAATCATTTTATACATTTTTTTATCATTATTACCCATTTAAAAAATTTATAACACACAAAAGTGTGAGATCAATACATGTGGCATCATCGCGTAAAGTGAAGTTATCACAAACTTTTGTTCTTTAGAGATTTGAACTAGATTATTAATTGATCAAATTTTTGTGGAATTATTTAGAATTGGCACATGATTATTCTACCCAAATATATCATATTATTAACATTATTAATTATTAATTTTATTTTATTTTTATGTTGTGTAAAATTGATCATTATCATAATATAGTCATACCTAGTACCTTGATACTTTGGTGATGTATGTAGATGGCCACCTTGGTATTTTTTCAGTCCATATATGACTCTAGTTAATTTGAAGGTAATTTATTACTCAACCTATTTATATAAGATATGGGTCCTTGTTAAATGGATATTTTATACTTTTTTTCTTCCTATTAGACTTATGACTATGTGGTAAATGTACTACAGTAATAATCACCATAATATGCTTGTAGAAACATCCTCATTTCATTAGATAGTCTTCATGGCATAGAATTCATATTAATAGTTTTATACACAGGTGAGTAAATATCATCAGAGCTATATTTTTTATTTAATGTCTAAACCTTTAAACATAGTTAATATGAAGAATGTCAAAGTCTTTAAAAATCATTTTTTGTCATTGTTGGGTGTCCATGTAGGTGACCTTAGCAATTGCATGGTGGCACAAACAACATTAAACAAGTAAGACATCGTAATCCCATTACTTCATTCAGTGGAAAATCATCATCATCATCATCATTGTAATCCATCACTTTGATCTTGTTATTATAAATGGTTATGTAATGAAGGAATTCCTCATTCAAATCTACCAACTCAAAATATGTGTCTTTTTATTCTTGGTTTGTTTTGAATGAGAAAAATGGAGCTTGATTATGATTGGGAGGTGCCATTATAATATATTTATTTACTTGATAGTTGAATTTGTATATTCAAATGCTGATAGGATAAAAAGCTTTGGATATTTAATTTTTGCCTAAATTTCTTTGAGATGATATAATAGTTGTGAGGATCCTAGCCAAGGTTAGTCATGACCAAATCATCAGAATTAATTGCTTACCAATGGCCTATGATGCAAAAAATTTCTATTTGAATTTGATGTTAAGACATGTGGTTTCATTGAACATTTCCTTGTGAGAATTTAATTTATTGTGGTTTATTAGAATCTAAGTCAACCCTCTTTTAATATTAAATTAGTACATTCATTAGTGCTCCATGGATAGATTTCTATAGAATTACAAGTCTATGGATAAAAATTTATATTAAAGCATCCAAATTAATCTTTTTAAATACATCTTATCATTAAGATATATATATATATATATATATATATATATATATATATATATATATATATATATATATATATATAGACAAACACAAACATATGTATATGTGTATATGTATATATATGCATATGTATATGTATAACTTTATTTGATTAATAGATACATCTATAATTTATAATAACATAGTCAACTATGATTTGTAGGTAAATGTTTTTATTTTAATAGTCAAGTATTTTATATGGGTTTATGCCACACTTTAATGGTTTACTATATATTTTCAGAAGACACTTATGCCATGGAGTTTGTTGGAAGAAGTCAATATTGAATTCCCATAATTTAGTCAATAGATTATCAGTGTTTGGAGTTTCAAATTGAGTATGGAATAAGCTCATCTAATTTACCATTAAATATTTGTTACTCATTTTTTATGAGTTTTTCAAACTATTTTTAGCTACCGATAATTATTGATGGAAATGTCTCATTATTTTCATGATAGTACATGGAGATTAAATTTGCATCAGACATTATTTATTTTCTTTATCACCTTATTAAAATTTTCTTATTATTTTTATATACTACAATTTTATTCCTCACAACACATAGATTCATAGTACATGAAACATAAACTACATTCAATTATTATTGTACAATTTTTTCTTTCATCTCAAATTTATGTTTGAGTTTTATATTGATATGGTTTTACATATTTACTTAGGTCTCACTTTTTTTTTGCTATAACATTGATGTCTCTTCAATTTGTATAGGATGATCATGTGGACTTGTTTTCAAAAGGTAAAAAAATTATAGAGGGGAGAGTGTATCCAAGAAGAAGGATAACACATTGTAGAGACATGGGAAGAGTATTTTTTGTTTCCAATGTTGACATACTGTTGAAGGGAAAAGTACAATTACCTTATTCAATTGATCAATTTTAAACCTTAATAGATGTTGAGAAAAAAAGATACTACATTCCATGGTAAGAGTGATTTGTCAAATCATGCAAATCATTCCATTCCAATAATTCAAATTGATTTCATTTTTAGTGACTCAGAGGATTATTATTCCATGGAAGAGGGAGATTCTAGTGATAATAGTGAAAACACCATCAATTATATAAAACCTAATGATATAAGTTATTTTTTCACAAACAAATTCATTATAAAAAAAAGCTATAGAAGAGATGATGACATAGCCCAAAATTTTATAATTCATGTTTTAGAAGATCATAAAATTCATAAAAAGAGATTGGGAAACATGATGTTTTATGTAATTCTTGAAAATGTTGTAAATTTATGTTACGATTTCTCAAACTTACTACAACATAATAACTTAATAGATTGGCTTATAGAACATTTGGTTTTCCATGAAATAATAAGAATGTTTATGTAAATAAAGGCACTACTCAATTATATTATTCATTCATTGTACATATTGATGAACACAATTCTAACTTCAGAGTTGTTTTTGTCAAATTGATCTATTTGTGCTCATTTATGGGAAATATGTTTTAGATGTATTAATAAAAAAATACTTGAAGAAGACATGTTAAAATTTAATGGATTTCATGACAACAACTTTGGTGTGCATATTTATAAAGTATTCAACCCTCCTTACAAATGATTCTACCTATTTGAAGTATTTGTCATTCAATTTCCTACTAGGCAATTGGTTGATATAAATGGTTCTCCTCTATATTTGAGATTGAAACAAACCTCAGATGAGGTTGACGTGAACATGCAAGATGAGTTAGAATATAGACAACCTCAGTTAGTATATCTAGTTTATTTTGATGCTAATAATTACAATCATTATATAAAAGTGATCAAAAGACCTTATAATGTTAAAAAAATGTCAAAAATTGAATGCAACTCTAGTTAGTTCGTAAAATCAAAATCACAATGAGAACAAATAATGGTTAATTTATTTGAATAAAGATGAGAATGTGAAAAATAATTGTTGTTAATTTGATTATCTAAAAACATTTATCACAGATTCAATAAATTTATATGGCACAAAATTAGATCCATGAATGAAGGAATCTAAAAAAAATATTTGTTAGATGTATTTGTAGAAAATGTTATATTTAATGTTGGTGATGAATCTATATAGGTACATAAAATTAAATTCAATGTGATCGATGTCTGTCATAATCCTTGGAACAAATATTATTGGCACATAAGGATCACTTTATATATTTGTAAAGTAGACTAGATATATGGTCACATATGTGTTGTAAAAGGTAAGACTGAGAAAGAGAAAGAAAAGACAAATACTGCTACAATAATTTATTACATGTCAAGAATTTTTTAGATAATTGAATATATTTATATGAATTTAAATCATTGTGTATGATATGATGGAATAAAATTTTCTCAAATTCTACTTCTTGTATTCTATACCCAAAATTTAATGTGAAATAAGTGTATTGAAGGGATCTAATTGTTGAAAATTCCACTAGTTTCACAACCCATTTTTAGCAAGATAATGACCATAATATTTCAACAAGTTCTAATTATAAAGAATTTTTTTTTCAAAAAATGTCATGGTGTGTTAATATATAAAATAAATGTAGAGCCACCACATGACAAAAATCACATTGAACTTTAAGAGCAACAAACATGCCATAGTGAATAGAATCAAATTTGTCATGCACATTACTAATCCCATATATTAAAATCAAAGGAAAAACCGCATGGATTATTGAGCATTGTGTATGATAAAATTTATAAAATTAAAACTTACATATTAAGTATGGGAAAAAATTCAAATTTGATAATTAGTTTTATGAAACTCCTAGTTACATTGACTGGTATGCTCAAACATGGACACAAGACTATGGGTTATTGCCACATTGGCCTATCATTTGTTGAATGTGGAAAAAACTACACAATTAAATGATTGGATTGGTGTCTTTGGAAGTGTATAAAATAAATAGGAATTATATGAAAACCTTAGTCTTGTATACCTAGAGAGTAATTCTCATGGTGGTACCTTTCAGTTCCAAAGACCTTTATATTTATGAAAGGCTCACATACGTTATCTCTCATACCTATTATTTATCTCTTAGTCTAACCATATGTTATTATGATGAATAGGCCTTCTATACTCATTGAAATTATATAAACCTACTTATTATCATCCTCTAAAAAGTTTTTACATCTACCTGTTGGTAGCTTTATGGACACTTTCATCCCATCTAGATGTCTACATGAATGCTAGTATCCTATGGAAAACTATGAATTTATTGAGATAAAATCATCATATTTTGAAATGAATTGTGTTTTTATGGTTATCAAAAGTAATTTATTACTATATATTTCCTAAAATGATTTTTATAAATACACGATCAATTCTCATTCAAATCTCACTTAGCACATGCCTAACAACTTCCTACCTCTAACAAGGAAAAGTACCAAAAACATTAAATCAAGAGTTCAAGTGAAGAAATATTCCTTAATTATTATTACTTCCATATTATTCATAGGGAAAAATCATTTATAGGATTGAATTTTTTAAAGATCACTCCATGTGCCATACTTTCCAAGTTATAATTCAGGTCATTGTTGTACTTGCTTTTTACATATTTCACCCTTATACACACACAATCCAACACATTAGTAGATAATTAAATTAGTTTAAGGAAATTTTTGGAGTAGTAATTATGTAGGTATAAATCACTAATAGAGGGGTATTGGGGTGATCTCAACAATGTGATCCTATTAACTTATTTTTTATGGTCACTATTAAGATGAGGAAGAAAGGTTTTTATGATTAAAAAGAGAAATAATCAATGAGATAGATGTGAATTCACCATATTGAAGCTGAAACAAAACCTAGAATAGTATATGTGTTCACATATATATCTATAATATATTCCATGTTGGACACCTATGTCTAAGTTCGATGGAAGCATCGATGTAACTATCCCAAGTTGATGCAAGTGTCTGAGGTCATAAAGGTTATATTTATAGAAAGGAATTATTGATCCAAAATCTAGATATGATCTATTTGTAATGTGTTCCACATCAAACCCATATGCACACTATAATATTTTTAATTACCATTATTTTTAATTTATTGCAATCAGAATCATTGGTTGTACTTACTATTTTTAACATATCTTAATATTTGAATTTAATTTTTTTTTAAAAGTTTACAAATAAATTGGCCTACTATAGATATATTTATCTCCCTTGTGCTTATTCATTTCTACAACCCTACTATAACCTCACTTATGAATTTAGGGTTAAGCAGTTGGTGAACACAAAATTTTGTCTCCAAACTCTAGGTTGATATAGGGTTTCCTTGTTTTGCCATTCTTGATTGTTGATTTATTTGATTTTAAAATATTTTTAATTTTCAACTAATATTTCCTTTTTAATCTATACATTTAATATGGATTCATGTGTAGTTCATTTTATATTACAATTAGTAATTTTTGAAACTATTTGATTTCTTAACAAACTAATCAATAATTTAATTCAACTAAATAGGCATATACATCAATATTAGGAGATCATTTAAAAGAAATAATGGCCATTAATATATATTTAAAATTACTTTCATAATATAATAAATCAAATTATTTCTAAATATAAAATCATGGTAAATGGACTTAATGATAAATCGAGAAACACGTAATCCAAAATTTCAATCTTTGAACATATAAATAAGTTTATTATATATAACGATATCCTATATGAATCATTGTGCAATACCCAAGTATCATATGATATAACATTTTAAACTTTTTTTAGGTATTAAATAAGATCTAACACACAATGTAAATGTTATGCCATTGGGTTATAAATATGTGTCCTCAAAGAATATCATGCGTCAATACTTACCTTCATCAATACAAGTTCATTTTCCTAAGTAATAAAACCAAAAAAAGTGCATGTAAAAAATATCAAAGACATATAATGATATTATGAATAAAATTTAACTATTGAAATTTTTAAACAAGTCATCAATATACATTGTTAACTATGTGAGAACATTATGTATGACAACCTTGAAAAATAATGTGTATCCACCACATGTTTACTTTGTGTTAAATTATAATAAATGGACCAAACATAATGTCTCTAATAAAAATAAGGACTTAATATAACCATATAATAATAGAGGTATATTTACTACATTTCATCACACACCTATTCATTAACACATAGATGACATGGTTGCAATGGAACCCACCACATTGATCGATACACTATTATAAAAACCTAATCGACACGAATTAGACAATGTAAAAATGAGAAAATTTACATTATTAAAATTTTCTCTAGTTTAAATACTTATAAATCTTGTTGAGTGTCTCCTCATATGTCTCCATCATCCTATAGAAATTGATATGAGTCAACCTCTATCCAAATAATATGATTATAATTATTATTATGACTATCACCAAAGCCTTTTGGGATTTTTTCAAACCGAGGTTTTACCTTGAAGAATAATAATTAGGACCTTATTGATGACCAAAAATTTACATTTTATGGTCCTATAAAGGAATCAGGTTCACAACCTAGTGATTACTAGACTCATAAGATATGTAATAATTCTTTACAAGATCATTCTCAGCAAAATGAATAACTGTAAATGGCATATAATGTGCATTTACACCAATATAAAATGAAATTACATTATTTAAGTTTAGTGCTTACTTTTGGCATAACCATATTGATCCTATACAAACAAAAACCATGCAATGTAAGATATTTTTAATTACTTAGCTTTGATTTAAAAGACTTACAAAAAACAAGGAGGTTGGAAAGACTCAAGAAAAATCATAATACCAATTTCTTGTGGGCATAAATTAATTCAAAAAAATGTTTGGGTTATGTCCACCACATCACAATATGTATTTAAATGAAGTAATATTTGGTTATAACAAATGTAAGCTAAAATTAGCCAAAATCAAAAAGGTATATATTTTTATCATGAATGCAAATCAATCCATATTCTTAATGATAACATTAGTTATTCTAATATTCATGTAGATTGTAAGGAGGAACATTATATGAATTTATTACACTTATACAACCATGATTCAAATAATGTAAAGGATCCAAATTAAAGTTTCAAGGTAATATATTAAAAAACAACCAAAACTTTAAAAAATTCAAACATCCAAAGATATTTTCACCGTATACATGGATCCTTGGAACCTATGTTTTTCGCTCCATGTTGGTGGATAATATATCATCTATTTCTATATACATGAGATTCACATATATTTTGAGTATGATAAAATCATACACATATACATGATATATATATTTTCAGATGTTAGGCCTTCCTTTTACTCATGTCATGAGTATATTTTGGGCGAATGCTTATTTCATCATGATACATCCAAGTTATATTATTCTATGATCGCTTTATATTATCATGTTTGATCTTATGTAATTACACATACCTTTATCCAAGCTTATATATTTTGTAGTGTACTTAATATTCTATGTAATTATTATTTTTTTCTAACAAATATGATCCATAGGTTAGTATGTTATGTTTACATTAGTTCTTTATGTTTTCATTTATGCACTTTCGTAAGTTATTTTCCTTGATATTGTATTAAAATTTTGATAATTTTAATATGATCCATTATTTGTAGACCATGTGAATTTGTTTGAATTTTTTACGTGTGAATATGTCATTGTTGGTTATGTGGACATTTGAATATGTCATGCTTTCTTTTGTGGACATTTGACCATGTCATCTCCCTTTGATTGTGTGGCATTTGAATGTGCCCCTTGTTTTTAGTGTACATGGACCATTGTATTTTGGTTTGTTGTTGAGTTATCTTATGTGTGTACTTGATTGATTGTTGAGATTGTATCATTACTCTTTACACATTTCCATGATATATATAATTCATCTTAGGACTTGATGTGATCACATTTTGTGTGCTTCAATGATATATCTAACTAGACATGTTTTTCTTATAATCTACATGTTACATTCACATTTTACATGGTTATCTTATCCTTTTAAGGTAAGATAAATACCAATTAATATATGCCCTCACCTTAAAGGATGAGGAATATTAGTTGGGACATGTCATAAAGACATGGCTTCCATATTATTCATAGATTTAGATCATAGTAGAGGCATGTTTTGGAAACATGTTATCCACACTCATACCAGTTCTCAATTTTGGATTATAGTGGGGCCATGTTATGAAAACATGTTTTCTACACTTAACAATTTGTAAATTTCTCAAATAGTACAATTATCTGATTCCAATAGACATTTTTGAATAATTATATATATTGATATCATTTTAATACCTAAATTTTAGTATGAGAGATGCATAAAGTGCATATGCTATGAATAGAGAACTTATATTTCAAAATAAAACCCTATTTCATATTTTAACCATTTTTATAGATATTAGCTTGTGAAGTTGGACCATTATAGAATGTTATTGATCCAATCTAATAGAGTAGTTGGTTAAATTTTTGAGAAGGTTGAGGTGATCAAATCACTCAATATTATGAAGTTTATGAGTTGGAATTGATCAAATCATCTAGATTTGTTGGATTTCTAGTGTCAATTGAGTTGGTTAACTCATACTCACTATGTTATAAGTATGATTAGGTTGTATGATATAGATAATATTAATAATTAGGTGAAAACATGATATAGATAATATTAATAATTAGGTGAAAACTCAAATTTTATCTAAGGTTTGGGTAATTTTTTTCAATCAATCATTATATATTTATACATTTTATAGATTTATATCTATCCTGATATCAAATCCAATGGTTTATAATGATACATATTTTCAAATAATGTTGTGAACATGTAAGTTAGTTCCATAAATACATAGGTGTACTCTTAAATCTTGTTTTCTAAATTTAATCATTTCAATACTTTCAATTTTAGATTATATGCATTGATTATACATTGTAACTTGATATTGATTTTAGTTTATTCACTATAAAAACACTGAAGTTAGCCTTGCACAAAGGAAAAGTGTGTTATACACACCCATGTATGAATTTATTTTCTTTTAAAGTAGCCATTTCATTACTAGATTAAGGCTGTTTGGGGGGGGGGGGGGGGGTATAGACACTAAATCTAATTTATATAGAACCTTAGACATGTATACTTGAAAATTACTTCTCATGATTGTACCCTTTTGTTCTTAAGACCATCCTATTGACTATCACTTGCATATGTTATCTCTTATAACTATTGATTATGTCTTAGTCCAACTATATGTTATTATAATGAAGAATCCTTCTATATTTCTCAAAATGATATAAACCTAATTTTTATCATCCTATATAATTATTGGACCTATACATGTTGTCTAGAATCTTAGACACTTGCCTCCCTAATAGATGCCTATGTTGATGCTAGTGTCATGTGCCAAAATAAGTGTCTAATGCCTTAAGTCATCAAATTTGTAAATGAAAGTATACATTTTTCTAGCCTAAGTTCTTTATTTATATATTTTTCATGAAATTATTGATATAAATACATGATCAATCATCATTTAAATCTCACCTGGCATGAACCTAGAAACTTACTACCTCTCACAAGGTAAACTAAAAAAATGTTTTATCAAGAATTCAAGTTAATAAATATTCCCTATTTATTCATATGTACATATCAATCATACATAAAACACATCTACATGTCTAAATTACTAAAAGAGTACCCCATAAGCCATACTTGCCATAATACAATCTAGGTCATTAGTGTACTTGATATCCACATATTACACCCTTATGGAAAGCCAAGAAAACACATTAGGGGAGAAATACATCATTTTGAGACCCTCTTTGGAGTAGTGGTTATGTGAAAAGTACTCACCGATGTAGGGATATTTTGGATTATCTTGACACCATGAGCCCATTGACCCATTTTTTTGAAGGTCACTATGAAGATGAACAGTGAGGGATTTTATTATTAAACAATATATATTATCCATGATCCATATAATAATACACTATAATGAAGGTGACACATAACCCAAAACATATTAGGTGGTTGCATCTATATACAATAGGTATTCTATATGGAATATATGTGTATAATTAAAATAAAAGCATCAATGTAATTATCTCAGGTCAAAACAAGTGTCCAAGGTTATAGAGGTAAAAATTATAAAATTTAAAGAGTGATATTGAATCTATATCTAATATATTTCTAACCAGTTGCACAACAAGCCCTTGTATGCATATAATCTAGCTAAGTACCATTATTTTTCATTTATTTAAATATCAATCATTCGTTATACTTATTAATTTTATCACAAATTCATATTTAAATTAATAATATTGTTTAATTGAGTTTATAAATTAATTACTTTTCTATATATTTCTTTATCACCCTTGTGATTATTTATTTATATATTATTAACTCTATTCTATATTGACACATCACAATTTAGGGTCAAACAAGAATCTCAAAGAACCCATCATTGATGTGTATGGGTATTTATTATATAGTTGTGGATCACCCAAATAACCATTGCATGATGAAATATTAAAAAATGAAGTGCAAGATAGGTGGAAATGGTACAAGGAAAAAATTAGCCATGTAGTAGTGTTGAAAATATAGGTACTACATAATAAAATATCCCATTGAACCTTTACTTGAAACTAGATAATGTCTTGAGTGACAATAATAATCATACCTTATTTGCATTTGCATAAATCTTTTCAACAAGAAGGGTATTCAACATTGTTTATGTAATCTTTATCCAAATGGTGCATACCCATGAGGATATTTATGGGACATTGTATAGATTAGCAACATCATTATGGAAATTAGACACATTTTCTTTCCCACAAATCATAGACACCTACAAAACCTACAAAGAGGGGTCAAGTACATTCAATCCTTACCTTATTGAGGAAGTGTAAGAATTCGAAGCCTGCATGGATCCAAACTTACTGGATGGAATCCATAATATAGTGGGTATTATCAAAATTAATATGTTCATGTTTTACTTTGTGGATGACATACCATTGATGGAATATAAAGAAATAATAAAATATCTCCAATAGTCTTGTATAATATGAATCTAGTGTACAAAGTAAATTAATGAACCAATGTTTTAGGAATGGAATCCTCCTCTAGCATCTTCAAAAAAACTCAAATAATTGGAAGATATAAAAATGGAATAAAAACATATATTGAACATTAGGGAAAAGGTACATTAGGTAGAAGTAAAGAATACTAGATTATAAAGATAATATATCAGTAAAATATTTTGTGTACTTTAGATAGACCATTTTAAATTGTAGTAATATTTAAGATGTTTATTTTAAGACATAAAAAAATATAGAACAATGACATATATGTAAAAATAATAGGAGACATTCATTTCCCTAGAAAAAACTATACTAATCAACATATCCATAAGAATCATGATACTTATGTTTTTCCTATTTGCTGATGATCTAAACAATAATTCAATCTATTGATGGTTGTGTATGTGAGATAGAAGATTCTAGTAAGATCAATAAATTAAAATTAAAATATATGTATGAGGAGGGAATATGGGGATATTTATCTTATGATATAAGGTAAGAATGTGGCTAAAGAGGTGAGGATTCAATATTTGAAACCCTCATGGAGATAAGGTGGTGGATCATTCTATCAATATTATTTGACACCCAGTAAAACATGTATCAAATCAGATGAAATTAAACAATACACTGATGTGGATAGCATCATTTGGGAGTGGACACCAAAAAAATTTAAAGGTGGAATGGTTAAAATTACTGCAAAAGGACATGAAGCCATTAAATCATATCTTACACTACTTGAACATAGTAATGAATACTAAGGTGAAACTATTGAAGGTTTTAAATTAATATGTGATATCATCTTTTCAAGGGATTTAGGGTTTTGAAAATTTATATTCCAATGAATACTCTAGTATGTTGGGCTTCAATTTTTACCATAATTATTTACTATAAATTGAATATTGACATTTATTTCTTATATTTGATGAGATTCTATTCATTCTTTTTATCCATTATTCTATTCAATATTATTACTATTAACCCATTTATGGGGTAATCATAAATTTTAATAAACATGAATGCAATATTAATATATTCTTGCAATCATTTTTTCATATTTTTTCCAAGATAATAATATATTTCAATTAATTTTAAATTATGTAATCAAAATATGTCTAAAATATTTTTCATTACTAGCATTATTCTACTTAAGCTCATGGGAGATGCACTAGTAGTGATGCAAAACCATAAGTTTTAAGGCTATGTCACACTTAGTTATTGATATGTGTTTTAAAAACATAATGTAAGTTGGTGATGTAAGAAGGAGATGGTTTAGAAGTGTTCAAATACAAGTAACTTATTTAAAATTTAGGTTTGGGTCATCAAGAATCCATGGAGTCATTAAGGTATATTTTATTCTCAATGTAGCATAAAAAACTATGTAGATATATTGAAAATTTTAATCCACTTTATCTCTCAGAATGAACACTTTTTGGTGATCACAATATGATAACATACTTGGTATTAAAAAAATTCTATAAAATAAAAGTTACCTCCATGGACATGTTAGTTTGTAGATTTCACATTATATTATGATTGGGTACATTAGTCATTAATGTATCATGTACTATGTGGCATGAAAATAAAATTTGTGAACCTTAATTTAATACATATGATTATTTGCACATATTTATAAACAAAATGATATTAATTAACATTGATTTATGAAAGAATTAAATCCATTAATGGATGTGTATGTGGGATATACGATTCTAGTATGACCAATTAATGAAAATGAAAATATATGGATGGGAAGGTAGTATGGGGATATAAATTACCTGAAAGTAGAAGGTGCAAATCTAGCTAAAAAGCTGAGGTTTTTAAATTTGAAATCTTCTAGAAGAGAATGGGATGAAGCATTATATCATGATTATTTATCACCTAATAAAATATGGA
This sequence comes from Torreya grandis, assembly GCA_037957365.1. NCBI lineage: Eukaryota > Viridiplantae > Streptophyta > Pinopsida > Cupressales > Taxaceae > Torreya > Torreya grandis. The sequence goes on along the minus strand of JARHVA010004271.1, from coordinate 35,285 downwards.
TCAAATAATATGAACCTAAACAAAACATTTTTGTGGAAATAATCATATTGGTATGGACACAAAAAAATGAAAAAGTTTGATCAATTAAAATACCTAAAAAAGTATGTGATACTATTGAGTTACAGTTTGCACTACTAAAACAATGTAATAAATGATTAAAGTGGAAACTATTAGAGATCATAAAATAATATGTCATATCATCTTACCTTTGAATGTGGGTTTTTTGAAATTTATATTTGAAAGCACACTACAATAACTTGACCTTACATTTGTGTTATTATTTAATACGAATTGAATATTGATATATTTTTCATTTCATTATTTTTCATACATGTGGAATACTTATATTAATAAATAAATAATATACTAGTATTGTGTATTAAATATGAATGGAAGATTAATATTTCTTTTTAAAAGATTAATATACATAATTATAGAGCTAAGAATATATTTCGATTAATTTTTAACTATGTAGTAATTAGTTTTATAACCTTAAATTATTACCATTATTATACTAATTTAATGGGAGATGTGTTAGTATTGGTGCACCATAAATTTTGGGGTTCGCACTTGATATGTTAAAATTGTGTGTTTTATGAACACAAGTTACAAATCTAGTTATATTTCCTTCACATTAGTTTATTCCCTACACATTATTAATAAATAAATATACAGTAGCTAGACCATTTAAAATACATTAGTGTGGACATAATATACTACCACATAAAGTCTGACCTTTTGAAATTTTAATTAATTTATGTGGTAACCAATTTTTTTTAGAAGAACATTCCCATTATACACAAGATAGGAATAATATGAGCAACAAAAGAGTATATTACTATTTTGAGTAAAATGGTCACATGCTCATTCTACACATTGAGATAAAAATAGTAACATCTAAATCAATAATATAAGAAATAAAGTCCTATGTTCTTATCTAATGCAAAATGGAAACTTACCAATTCTGCACAAGATAAGAATAATGATAAGTATGTTTTACATTAGACACATGGGTAATGAAAAGTGTTGTCCAATACTTGTACATAGTGAAAATAAATATGTTTTACAATGTTTCACTAATATTTTAAAATACTCCATATCATGATGTCATTCATTAATATATGGTCATATTTGTATAAATATTAGATATAACTATAATAACTATAATTAGCTAATAAATCAGCCAATGCATTATGGGAGCACCTCTGTCTATGTGGTGCAGATAGAGGGGTCCATGCCACTCTTCTTTGGTGTCTCTACAACTTGTAAATAAAATATTAGTAGGGCTCATCACCAGAGGTATTAGCATGGCAGTGGGTAACCCTACAGACATGGCAATGGTAAGGATGCAGGCAGATGGTTGCTTGCCACTCTAGCAGAGGCAGAACTACATGAGTGTGGTGGATGCGGTGGGATGCATGGTGAGGTAGGAGGGCATTGTATCACTCTAGAAGGGATCAGCCTTGACAGTATAGAGGGAAATGATCGTAATGGCATCACAACTGACATCTTATGACTAGTTCAAGGAGTGCGGGTAGTGCGATTTTAGGGATTGAGGGCGTGGTGGAGCACGGCATTTTTCTTGACATGGCTATGGCTATCATTATTGCTAGATCTAATGGTTTCTCTATCAAATCAATGGGATAGAGAAAACAAAGGTATTTTGTGCATTTTTAATGTCCTGGTAAATGCTTGTGTGTCGTTATTGCAATGGCAACCTGCATTGTTGGCCAGGGTAGAACGCTAAAGATATATATTTTCTAGAATTATTTACCCTATGCTGTAAGTTATTTGAGGTTTCAAGTCCTTGTAAAACTTGGGCACTTTCATTGGACTATGTTTGTTTTTAGGTCCCTGTAAAACCTAATTTTGATGTTATTCTTCAGTAGGTTTCAGGACTACTTTTCCTGGTGGTTGTTAATGCTTTATCTTTCTTGATTCTATTAAAGGGTTTCAGGGTCCCTTCAAAACCTGCTTTTACCATAATCTAAAACTATAATTAGCTAATAATATGATAATTATGAGGTTAAATTATGTAAATTATCAAGACCCATTTCAAATATTGGACCATGCTCAACTATTGGCCCATTTCCCCTAAATGTGACTTTAAGGGTGAAAAATTAGTTAAGATATAATTGGAATCCAATATCTCACTAGAATTTGGAATCCAATAATAGCTTTATTAGAATCCATTAGGCCACTAGTAAAAAACCAATAATATTAATATTGTAATAGACTATCACAGTAGTTAAAAAAATATTATTAATATTATAATCCAATTTCATCAATTATAAAACTAGAAATGACTATACTATAGGTCTATATTATTAGACATATGTCAAAATTTAATGAAATGATGGTTATAAGGATATTTAATACAAACTCATTAAATATTAAAATGTAACCATTAATATTTATACCACACAATTTAAGGCACTATTAGGGTATTTGTCCTTAAATTAAAAAAAAACACTTTTGACCACAATGATATCTCATTAGAAGCACTATGTGATAAAAACCTCCTACACATTAAGGTAATCATTTTGAGGCACAAAAATAAATAGGTACTAAAATAAAATGGGTAATTATTGAATATTTTCATGCTTCAATTGGTCAAAAAACTTGGGTACTCTAAATCATAACTAAAAATAAACATCATTTTCATCAAGATATATGAAAATGAGTAGAGAGATTCAACTAGCACTATCTATTTTCCTAGAATTTTTTGCCTTGTCACACATAAAATCCTATACCATGTCATTCAAATCTATATATAATATAAACTTATAATCATATTTCCATGGATTCATGACATGCACATAGTTCCCTACACATTACATTAGTGTCTGAAATTCTGAAATTCAAGAATGGAAGTGACAATCCTTGGTGATCTACAACCATATAAATTTTTAAAAATATTGAAAGCTAGTTATATCTAGTCTCAACATTTTCCCATTATAGACAATTCTCTTAAAAAGTGTAATAATGTGGCACATGTGCCTCTTAAATCATTCTTCATCCTTATAGATGATCTTCTATCTACATTCAACAATCCTCTTCCAAAAACATTCTCAAAATTTAAAAACAAAGATAAAAATTGTGGGTAATATGATTTTGGAGATGTATTTTATATCAAATAAATTCCCACATCCCTAAATATTTATGGTAGGTGCAACATTTATTATCTCCAAAAATAAAATACACATAAGGGTGGCTCTCTTTTATTGGTTTATAATGATCTTCATGACAATGAGCAACTAAAAGTATTGAGGAATCATGGTTTTATAGTGATGGACATGCCTCATACTATTGTAAAAATAAGCATCTCATCCCAAACAAGATGTTTGATAAGGTAGACTATAAGGGTAAATTATTGGGAAGAAATAAATAAGGGATTATTAGGACCATATCCCTTGTTAAGCATAAAGTATATCTAATCATTGAATATAAATCACTTGGAGGTGACCCCTATGATCTTGAAATTAATTGTATTATGATATATAATGATGAATCTGATATCAATGATGCAAATTACTTTTATATTATCTAGGATGAGCTTACTCATACCAATATAATTGATAATAATGTCATCCTTACAATCCATTTATACATTTAATATCATGACCTCATACACTAAGGCCAACATGATCACATACACATGGATGTATTCCATAATTACGAGGCTATCAAAAATTATTGGGACTTCAAGGCATTATTATATCATTATAACATAATAAGGGATTTCAAACTTTTTTGGTTGTTTCCTACTTTGGAGAGCAAGTACAAATCCTCAATCATCAAAATGTAGAAAATTAAAAATCAATTTCCCTTGGTGAAAACATATTTTAGGCAATATAATAAATAAATAAATACATATTGATTTATGGAAACCTATTTGAGGCACAATAGATGGTAAATTCAAATATTTTCATGCATAAAAACAACATTGTGCATTAAAATAATCATCAATATTAGATTAGGTAATAATCCTTCTAAATAGAAAACATTTGAGGAGTCGGTAATATACTTAATAGATACATTCCAAAAATGCACATTACCTAAAACCAATTATTCATATTTTTCCTATTTGTCTATAATCAAATGAATAATATCAACTTCTACCTATGACAACATTGTTGAAATATGGTTTTATGTTTCTTATGAGAGTTCCCACAATGTTAATGTTGACATGAAATACAATCATTCATTCATAAAGTTAGGAGCTTATCTCATAAGGGAATAATGTGAGCTAATCATTTCCATTATTAAATAATTCCCATAATGGGTGTTCTATCATCTTGTGGTACTCCTAATGCTAAACTAATAAAATATAATTTATGTAAAATTCATCTATGGATATAAATATTGCTCAAGAAATAACTTGAAAAATTCTTTAAATCACTATTCATTTATCCTATCAATTATTATGAATGGATTTCAAACATAAACCTAATAAAAAAAAACTATGGCTATTATCATCAATTTTACAATATGATAATAAATTTTATCACTTATGTATGGCTTCTCTAGATGCCAATAGATATAGATAGAACTCACGAATCAATAGTAGACAATGTTCGCCACCTCATGGGGGAAATTTTGTTATTAGGTCATTGATTTTAAACTAATAAATGTATGGGTTACCTATAAGTGGGCCATACAATCATATTTCATGATATGATTCATGATATTATGGAATATTATGTTGATTATATCATTGGAAAATCAAAACCCCAAGTAATGTATCAAATATTATTATGCAAATAAATTGAATGTTTTAGAGAATATAAAATCAGGCTAAATCCCTAAAAATATAATTGGTTTCATCATATATTGTATGGGAATTTAAGTAAATAAATCCAAAGTAAAAACCATAAAAATATGCCTCCACCATCAAATATCAAGTAGTTTTGCACCCTTAAAGGAAAACAAAGGATATCTATAGGTTCATTACACAATTGGATAAGAAATTTAATCCATTCACACATATACTAAAGAATAACATCAAGATTTATTGGAATAAGGAATGCAATAAGAAAAATTCAAGTAATTAAAAAATATTTGGTGAATCAACCACTCCTTGTCCCTCCAATGCTAGGAAAACCATTATTTATCTATATCTCTACCACTCAAAATGCCTTGTGGTCAATTTTACATCAACATAATGACAATAGAAAAGAGTGTGAAATATCCTATTTGAGCACAAATTTAGTGTCCTTTGAGCATGATTATTCACCCATCAAAAAAACATGTCTAATAGTGGTATTCACATTACAAATAATATGACAATATATGATAAAAAAATTGGACTATTGTTGTCACTAAGGTACATAAACTAAATTGTATTCTATCCAAAGTATATCTGAAAATCCAAATGGATTAATGTGTCATGCTAACTAGAAAATTGGACATTAACTACACAATTCAAAATGAAATAAAAGTACAGGTGCTTGTGGATCACATTGTAGTGGATTTATTATCAGATAAACATTATTTAATCATGGCTTTTGAATGTATCTAACTTGTATCTTGTAGATTGAAAAAAATGGAATATTTATTTTGATGGTTCAATCACATATCATGGCTTAGGGGAATATGTTATATTTTGGACACCACAAGGGGAAATTATCCCCAAAGATTTTCAATTTATCATTCAATGGAGTAAAAAACACTTGTACAATATTCAATGATTCATACGCAATAATCAATCAAGTCAAATTATGATCAATATTTAACAAAATATGAAAATATTATGTTATATAATATAAAAATAAATAATTTCAAATTGTAATTTAAATATATCCGATTTGATAAACTACCATGAGCCAACAACATATCATCATATGTTATGGATTCTATTAGAATGCTTCTTGAGATTTATTTATATAATCAACAATATAAATTTTTGATCATGAAACTCATCATCCCACTTATGATCATACCAAATATGATATTTTATGTGAAATTATTGCTCCTATTTCCCATTGGTATCATGATATTTACACCGACATTCATAATCATACCATTACTAATGACTTATCATAAACCCCAAAAACATTGTTCATTCATAACACTTCTTGATATAAATTACTTAGTGACATGATATATTGTGGAGGCTAAGAAAAAATTATGATTAAATTTTTAAAATTGAGAAATTATGGTTTAACAATCATAAATTCTCATAATGGGATATTTGGGGCCCATATTAGTGTGATGGTCCATGCTAAGAAAATCCTTCAAATATAATACTCTTATCCAACTATAGAAACTGATGCATGGAAATATGTTTATTTCCAAAAGTATGGTGATTTTATTCATGATCCATAATAATCACTACAGTATATTTCAACTCCTTGACCATTATCAACATTAGTGTTGATCTATTGGGGAACATAAACCCCACCTCCTCCGATGGTTAAAAGGACATCGTAACTTATACAAAATAATTTTCAAAGGGGGTCAAGGCAATTTTTTTCACTTATGTAATCATGTGTAGATGATATTCATAGATTATATATCACCTTAGTCTTGTACACTTAGAAAATATAGATCATGTTTGTTCCTTTAAGTTATGGACCTTTCCCTCTTCCACAAGTATTTTATATGTTGTATTTTATGCCCCTTCACTTATATCTTAGTATAATTAGTCTTATGTTGATGATGTAGGCCTTATATATTGCCTAGAATAATTAAATTGTACTTATCTTCCACCTCAACATGTTTTGAAGATATACCTACCTTTATGTTATCTAGACACTAACATTCAAGAATAACACTTGGATTAATGTTAGTGTCTTGACATGATGTAAATCATTCTAGGCTGATGTTAGTTTACAAATCTATATAGTCACTTAATAAAAAATTAGAGGACTATTCTAGAATCTTCCTATCTGCTTTGTGCCTATTCTAGATCCAACATTATGTTAACTTCAAAACCAACTATGTTACTTATTTATCATTTTCATATATAGTTTAGTTGTACTTTCTATATTTAGCATATTGTGAGTTAATAAATTTAGTGTATGTTTATATTTGAATTTAGCACCTAATTGTCCTGATGTAGATCTTACTATCACCCTTATGATTATTCATTTTTATTTACTCCTTTATTGTCTAGATAACCCAAATCTACTTATAATTACATTTAAGGCTTAAACAGTATGCAAACTTGATATTTAAACATCAAACCCTATGTCATTTAGGATTTTCTAATTTTTATTAATGGTTGTAATTTGTTGCAAACTTTAAAATTTTGATTTGTGAATCAATGAAAAATTTTAATAAAAAAACCTAATCCCAAGTGGAATAGAAATAATCATTGATTACTCATCTCAAAAATAAAAATATCGTAATGGATACACTTATGTATGTCACAAGAGATGAAATAAGTAAACATGATCAAATTAAAGCTTATTCACCTAGTGATGGTGATTCTTTGAAGGTACTACAAATGATTCCACACCAATCAATTTACCTACATCTAGTGCAGGCATACATTATATCTTCCAACCTTTTTTTCTAGAAACTACTATTGTTACATCTACGATTGGGCTATCAAATGTTTCAACTAGAATTTCAGTTTCAATGTCTATTACTAATCAAACCAAATTTACATCCCTATTTATGGATACTAAACTTAAAAATTTAAACCCTAACATGTCTATAGTTCAAACACTCTTTCATGTTATAAATACATTTAAGGATAAGTTTCCAAAAATTGATCAAAATGATTTAAAATATACTCATGCTATTGATTCAGAAGATGTGTTGCATAACTCTATTTTATTTTAGACATATTTGCACCCTTTTCCAACTAGTTTTGTTACACCTAATTTACATTTTATTATGGAAAGGGTGATTTTGAATAGCATATTGAATGCTTTTATGCAACATACATAGACTATGCCTCAAATGATAAAATTTTGATGCAATGATTTCCAAAAATCCTCAAGGACTATGATTTAAGGTGTTTATATGATTTATATATCTAATATATGAACCTATTTCAAATCAATATTTATAATAATTTTTAATTGAAATTTATAAAAACAAACTTATGCTCAAATTACCAAAGTCAAACAAGGAACCAATGAACCTATCAATGAATATGTCTTGATATATAAGACAATGCTAGCTAAAATAACCAATCCTATGGTGTATAAGGAGTTTCAATAAATATTCATGCAAAGTTTTCTTGCTCATTTACATGAGTCCATTAATTTTAAGTTAAAATATTTTGATGACTTATTCCATGCTGTATGGAACCATGAAATGAAGCTTATTTAATTAAATAATCTCAAGTATGTCTTAAACACACCAACTTCAACTACATCTAATACCAAGTTTATAAGAAAAATAAGATATAATGTAAAGACTCATGAGCCTATAAAGGAAAAAAATACCATAGTTAACATAATATCATAATATCCTAATTAACTTCTCTTATCTAATGCACCAAGGAGACATTTTTACCATTTAATTGAGTCCCCATATTCATTACTCCTATGGTTACTAGAGTTTTAGCTTATGTCTCTTCCCCATCCAATCAAGGTTGATAGGAATAGACCTCTACCCAAAGGATATGATGTGAGTGCTTATTATGACTATCATCAAGGATTAGGGAAGTTTTCAAATAGATACTTTACCTTAAAAAATAAGATGAAAGATATTATTGATAACCAAAACATTACATTCGATGATCCTCCAAATGAACTAGGTTCATATCTGATGATCACCAAAAATAGAAATTTTTTAATAATCCTTTATAAGACCATTCTAAGAAAGAATCAGAAGTGCAAATGTCATATAATGCACATCCTCCTTCATAACATTATGGGAACCGAGTAAATGGGATTACTCATTCATACACATGGAATATACTTCCTATGGTTTAGAGGCCTTCTATTATTTTCAATAACAATGAGATTAAAGCTAATGACTATGATATTCATTCTTTATTCATTTTATCATACCTTAATAAACATCATCTACATACTGTTATGATTAATAATTGTGAAATTGATAATGTTTTCACCATGACATTAATGTTTCACTTGAATTATACTCATGATGATTTACATCCTTCTAATATATCAATTAGACCATTCAATGGGACCTACCAAAAGTTTCTGTATGAGATTGGCTACCTTTATAGGTTGGTCCCACACATATGGTTACTAGATTTTCTATTATACCTTCCATGTCCATATTTTATATGTTATTGGCAATACCTTTCTTCTATACACTTCAAGCAATAACTTTTACAGTGCACAGGTGTGTTAAATACATTCATGCCAATCAAAATTTTATAGTTACCATAATTTCATATAAGAATCATTTTGAACAAGAGAAAATTATACCTAAATAGTTAATTACCAATCCTACTAAGGATAATTAAATTAAAAATGGTAAAGAATAGGCAATAACCTTTACTAAGAAACCAATATTTGAAATGTCATTGCATCAAAGACATTCAGTGGATTCCATGGAATCTTCATCTCCTATACAGCATGTTCATATATCCAGAGCTCCTACACATGGTCCTATTATGGTTATTATAAATAAAATATATATCATTAAATGATGGGTCCCATGAACCCTTACTCCTATTAATCATACTACTGATTCACAACCATAGAGCCTTATTTTACATATGCAAAGAATCACTAATACTACAATGATATATATTGAACCTATGCATCCACCTCATCAGTGTCACAAGATTATTACACTAGGTTCATATTGGTGAGATATTTATGACCATCCATTTGATGCCATCATAAAATGATATTTAATTTTAAAATATTCCAAAATACTAAAATATTAAAAAAACATCAAAAATCAAATTTTTTTTTACACCTACATGTTTTATTTGCTCCTTGGCACCTATGTGTTTGTTCCTTGTTGATGGATGGAATATTTAGTTACTTATACATACACACATGTGTGTTATATTTATATTTATGTGTGATATAGGCATACCTAGATACATGATCTACTCTTATTTTAGATGTTGGGCCTTCCATTTACTCATGTCATGTAGAAATTGGGGACATCCACTTATTTGATATTGATACCATATGCTATATGTTTCGATGATCAAATTTCATTATCTTATTTTAGATTACATATGTGATTACACATTCCTTTAACCATGATTGTATCTTACTCAGGGAACTTGATATACTATACAATTTTCATTTTTTCCTAACACATTTGATCCATAGGATACTATGACATGTTTACGTTAGTTGCTCATGCTTTCCTTTATACACTTCTATGATTGTCTTATGTTGCTATTATATTACTTGTTTGGGAGTTTGAACATACTATTTTTCTTTCAAACCCCATTCCTATGTAAATTTTTTTGATATTTTCATATGTCATTGTTTATTGTATGTAAATTTGAACATGTCATTTTTGTTTTTATAGATAGTTGAATAAGTAATCCCTTCTATTGTGTAGTATTTTAACATACACCTTATTTTTCATCTCCTTACACCTTGATTTTTGACTTGATTTTAAAAACCATGTGTGTGTCTTGGTTTAATTGTTGAGTTTGTATTGTTATTATATAGGCATTGCCATGATCCTTATATTGAATCTTAGGCTTTCATGTCATCACATTAGTTTTATGTGATTCAATGCCATATCTATATAGACATTTTATTTATATATGATACATGGTTCCATTCTCAAATTATGTAGTTGTTTTATCATTTTTAGGTGAGGTAGATGCCAATTATTTTCTTTAGATAACCTTAAATGAGGGGAATATTTTTGGGGGCATGCCATAGAGTCATGTTATCCACACCTGGAATAATTTTTAGATTTAATTATTGGGCATGATTTGGAAGCATGTTCTCCACACCTATTTACTATTCAACATCTCTAGATTATAGTAGGGGCATATTTTGGAAACATGTTCTTGACATTGGTACATACATCTATTTTCATATTTCTCTATATATAGGGGAGCATGCTTTAGAAGACTACTATCTACACTTACATAGTTTCTTAATTGACTAAAGCACATAGTGATATGATTAAGATTCATAATTATGGAATAATTATATATGTAGGTACCATTGTTATACATATTTTTAACATGAGACATGCCTAAGGTGAATATTTTATGAAATTTGTGCCAAACATTACCAAAACTAAATTAGTTTTAGATTTCAAAACTCTTTTATGGTGAGTATCATAAGGTATAAATTGTTTCAAACCAAGTTGATGATACATTCGGTTAGTTATGTAGCTCACAATTATGTAATCATGTAATCCATTAATTTCACTCTAAATAATCATGTATTCCATATATAGGGGGCGTATCACTAATGGAGCTACTCATTTTTATATGGTATCCACTCAATGGCATTTAATGACATCTCATTAATAACCTAATTATAATATCCTAAATTCTTAGGTGAGCCAACCACCCAACTAAAGAAATCACCCATACATATAATCTCAAATTATCCCTCTTCATTTGTTGTTGCATACCTACTCGACTCTAATTATCAATATACTCCCATGACCGTATTTTTAGGAAGGTCAAACCTCCAATGCTCCTCACACATCAATATCTTATAAAGTGTATATCTTAATAGAAATAAGATAACATAATTATCCCCTTGAAAAAATAGTTATCTCATCCCACACATCTAATATTACACCTGATATTACCATGTATAATAATCATCTTCTCTTGTCTACCAATAAATTTTCATTAATAGTGGCCATCAACATCAGAGGTAACTAATCCATACTCTCATATAATAGATTCTCTTGTAAGTTAATCATAACATAATATAATGTGATATCTATGTGGATACCTATTCACTCTATTATGATCATACACATTTCAGTACACCAATAAAGTCTTCTTCAACATATATAGATTCAAAAAATTTAAAACACATCCTCCAATATCACTATCATCTCACCTGTTAGTAGGTGAAACATACTAGTCTTTGAGTCTTAATTCTCTCTAAAGGTAGTAAAAAATTTATGTTAGTCTAAATACTTGACATATAGGCCATGTATTATAAATCCACTACTTTTAATATACTATCCTCCTCTTCAATTAGCTAATTAGCCCACACTAGAATTGTGAATTGTCATTCTCATGTCATCATAATTGATAATAACTCTTGTATGCACACATGTTAGTATATTTGTTCATTTTCATCATCTATCACTTTCATTTATTTAATATCTCATAATTTAATTCTATTTGGCAAATTTTAACATTATGTACAGTTAAATAACCATTTTATAGGGAGAAATCTCTATTCTAAAGGGCGAAATCACCATTTTCAACAATCTTATCATTTTACATGGTAAATTTACCCATTATTTTGATTAACTTGTCATTATATGAAAACTTTAAATTAACCTTTATGATATTATTACATTGATCTCAATTTGAATTATCAACACTAGTCATGCAATCTCTTCAGAACATTGAAAAAATTACAATGTCACTATCATCCTCCAATGTCACTATCATCTCACCTATTAGTAGGTGAAACATACTAGTCTTAGAGTATCAATTCTCTCTAAATGTAGTAAAAAGGTCTATGTTAGCCTAAATCCTTGACATGTAGGCCATGTAGTATAAATCCACTACTTTTAATACACTATCCTCCTTGCTAATTAGCTAAATAGCCCACACTAGTACTATGAATTGTCACTCTCATGTCGTCATAATCGATAATCACTTTTGTAGGTACACATGTTAGAATATTTATTCATTTTCATCATCTATCAATTTCATCTATTTTATATGTCATAATTTAATTCTATTTGGAAAATTCAAATATTATGTAGGGTTAAATAACCATTTTTTAGGGTGAAATCTCTGTTCTAAAGGGTGAAATCACCATTCTCGTAAATCCTATTATTTTACATGGTAAATTTACCAATTATTTTGATGAAATTGTCATTATATGAAGACTTTAAATTAACCTTTGTAATATTTTTACATTGATCTCAATGTGAATTATCAACACTAGTCATGCAATCTCTTCAAAACAATGAAAAAAATAAAATGCCCATTACATCTTGATGCTTTAGTAGGCAAACCTAGAATTTGTGTGGGTGAAGCACAATTTTTAAAATTATGAGTTCACCACATGTGGAGTTCATATCCCTATTAATAACATAAAAAATTAAAAAAATGAAATTTTAAATCACTTACTGGTTCCCCTCTATTTATTGGTCAATGGTGTTGTCTTACACACTCCCCTTGAGGTCTTTTAGATGAAATGTGAAATGTTTTATCCACAAATTTTGTGGAAACAACTGGAGATCTATTTTATAAAGGCTAAGGGTGAAAATTAATTTTTTTCATTCCCCAACCCCAATTTATATAACAACATTCAAATCCCCTTCATTTTCACCTGGTACATCCATTTTTCTTCATATGATCTTCATTTTCAGCTCTTTTCTCCATTTTATCCACTTTTTTCCTATTTTCATCAATTTTAAACCTCTTTTATATATTTACACCTCAAAATATTATTTTCAATGGGATTTTTGTCCAATTTATTCTTCTTTCAACTCCTTGAGTGGGCATCTCTTCCTCACAATATGGATTTGAGGCATCCTTCTAAGCTTGTTTTCATAGTTTTTATGAAATTAATTGATCTTAATAAATTTTGATCCTTTTAATAGCACTTGGGGAATATTTGTGTGTTCTTATTTGGAAATTTAATTCATTAAAAATTCATTACATCACTAGTGTATTACAAATCACATTCAATTAGCGGTACAATGTAGACACTTAAAACTAGATAGCTCTTGTTGATTTTAACTTTCTACATCATCAATCAATAAAGACCTAATTTCCTCTATAATTCAAAATTATCAATCTATTTACCTTTTTTGTCTAAAATTGTTATGACTCATCCATAATCACACTATCAAATTATATTTTAACATCTATTTCATCTAATGCATCCTCCTACCCATCTTATTAGATATCACCCATAGTCAATTAATCTATTAGATAAATTATACAATTGATATTATTCCATCCCACCAAAAAGATATATATATGAATCACACTAATTAATAAATTTAATCAATTGGTAAGATAATCCATGCCTATTTCATGATTTTCAATAAAAATAATAATCCTATTTTCAATAGCAAACCCATGATGTCACCCAAAATCCACCTGTTAATTTAAAATACATAAATCTTCTACCATATCCAAGGTTAAAATCCATTTTGCAAGGCAATTTTATTGCAAATAGAAAAGTGTGAAAGTAAGGTCTATGGTATGATCTGACACAATCCAAACCTTCTTAGTGGAATATATTTGATGCCCTAAAATTTTGTGAGTGGGTCATTTCATACTCAATCCCCCTTATTTTAAAGGAGGATAAGTTCTTCACATCTATTGATATTTATCTTCATCCAATGGTCGACATTAATTAACAAATCTATAAATACAAGGCTTCCTCTCCATTATAAACAAGTTTTTTCATGAAAAATAGTGCTTTTACTTTATATATCAATAAATTAAATCATCCAATATCATCTAATCAAGAACATCCATTTTTCAATGAGAGGCATGTCAGATTGTCCACACACTTCATAAAAGGTTAAAAAACCACATATTCATGACATATGGAGTGAAATCTAGAAAATAGGGTAAGTGAAGGTATATGAATCATTTTCTTTGATTTCATTCCTTTTAGCTCAAGCTAAACTTACATTTGCACTTATTAGGTAACATTCACATTTGTTTTGAGTTTTACTAAGAGAAACTAATATCTATTTTTGTTTTTAGTGTGTTCATATATCTTTAGGATACATATTTAGTGAATGTCATAATAGTGTAAGAAACATATTTTTAGGAATAAATATTTATGAATTGTAATATTAATTAATTGATAAAGTATGGTCATAACATGATAATTAATTATTCTCTAAAGAGACTCCTAAAAAATAATAACTTATTGTGAATTAGAAATTGGAAATGACTTAATCTAAGATTGGAAAAAAATAATAAAATAAGGCACAATGTAAGTAAAGTTAAGGAGATTAGTACTAAGTCTAATGATATATATTAAATTAATTTTAAAGGAAGATAATGTTTGATCATAGTAGTTCCAAAGGGAGGATAATAATGGATTACTTATGCATCTTTGAAATGGGCATAAAAAAGGTGTTTTCTAAAATATATTCATCATCATGATCAGAACGGGTGAGATATAAATGAAAGGATTGAAACACTATGTCTTTATAATATCTATGTGAGTGAGCATTATT